>CM067351.1:36404022-36556522 GCA_034190875.2 Urechis unicinctus | reverse complement strand
ATATATATATATATATATATATATATATATATATATATATATATAAGTTATATATATATATAAAGTGACGTGCGCGTCATGTATACTCCAGTCCAGCGTTTATATATTTCTGTGACGAATCTTTGTTAAAGAAGTCTTATCCGATCTAGCACATAGCCTGGATACTGGATATATATATATATATATATATATATATATATATATATATATATATATATATATATATATATATATATATATATATATATAGGATATCCAGGATATCCAGGATGTCTGAAAGTTATTAGGTTGACCCGGGTAAAGTGACGTGCGGCGTCATGTATACGCCAGTCCAGCGTTTATATATTTCTGTGACGAATCTTTGTTTAAAGAAGTCTTATCCGATCTAGCACATAGCCAACTGAGTTGCACCATAAAAAAATATCTCAAATGGTGATGATAAGTGATAAAGCCGATATCACTGACTTAGGAGGCCGAATTTCTTAAAAGAGGATGGATTCACCGGGCTGAAATCACATGCATTGGTTAACTTAAGAGGTAGTAGTTTAGATATGCAAGTAGACAAAACAGACAAGCACAGAGGGTGTGACGGGCCGAAATGACTGTAATTCCGCCGAATGACTATTTGTTCACCTCGATATGGCATACATTTTAAGGTCAACACTAACGTGAATATTCGCTAAGGAAGCACTGCTATCTACCCTCACACTGCCGGTACCGTTTATCGTGACTTACCCTGCCAGTTTATCAGCGGCTTCAATTTAGTACATCCATTGGAGCAAATAACTCGCTTTCTCAGATAGGAATAACTAAGAGGCTGTGGCTCAATACTTCAATGTACACAATGGGTGCAAGCACATACATGGTTAATGCTTATGTTCATGGTAGTGGAAGTTAGGCAGTCAACCAACAATGACACTGAGAATCATGAAGAACACCCAAAATATAAATCCTTTGGACGGTTTGTTAACGGCCATTGGATGGACTATGAGTACCACCAGAGTTATGGTGGCGTTTACCTTTGCCTGCACCTGTTCTGGAGGCATATTAAAGAGACTGTTCAGCCCCATATAAGGAAAGTGGTTGCCTAGCAAGCTGCTTGGTAACAGCACCTTGGAAACCAAAAATGTTACATTTTCAGACTTTCAGTCGCTACGCGGCGCTGTGGTCTCAGAAAAAAGATCCTTGCTTCGACAGTCGCTATTTATGTTGTCGGACATTATCCTTCCTGCTTGTCCGTCTAATGTGTGCACAATATGCCCACAACTTGAATGAGTGAAGATTTTATGAAATCTACATTATGTAACTAAAGCGGAAGAATACACATCGTTAGCGAGGTAAATTCAGAGCGCGTTATTTAACAGCTAACATTCGTGTAGTTCAAGGGAGGCACCGTTATCGATGGAACGGGGATCTCCATAGTATATCATAACATTTCCAGTCAAATAATAATGTTAAAAAAAACTATCAACATAATTCCATCATGTAAACTCGGCGGCACAAATTAGAAGATGTCATTACTTACGTCTGCGTTATCGTAGTAATGTAATAACGAAATGATCCCTGATTGCCTTACATGTGGCTGAACAGTCTCTTTAACTTACAGCATCTTATACTCAACTTCCCCAATACATATCACACGCTATTCTACTTTTTGTCGACATTCAATGGAATCGTTTCTAATGATACAGCAGACACTTATTGACAGAACGACCTGGACCTTATTCACGCACCCAACAAAACGTGAAGGGAGGGGTTTAATTAATTATTCTTATATGCAAATGATATAGTTCTGGATTAAAGAGGGATTCCCAGTTATGGGCGGCTGCAATGGTTAACGGAACTTAGGACTTCATCAACGAGTTACTCCTTGCGATTTGATCTGAAAAATGTAGCTCCGTGTAACTCTTCTTATATGTCTATATTTTAGTCTTAGCTGTATGCGTGGATATATACTAATATACTTGTAGTCTCATTCTCAGCATATACTTTGTTAGCTGTATGATATATATATATATATATAATATATATATATATATATATATATATATATATATATATATATATATATATATATATATATATATATATATATATATATATATATATATATATATATATATATATGACAAGTTAAAAGTTTGATGACCACACCCCAATCGCTTATTATATAAAGAGTCTAACACGTGCCGTATTAAGTTTCATATAAACTCACTAAACTAGCGTACGTTTGTCTGATTATTCTTTCAATGCTGCTTGTCTGTACTTCTGTTGCAGTGCTGTGTTTGCTAGATTGAAATGTCTGATTAATAACGACGTATGAATTCCTTTCCTCTGATACATTAAATGTTATATCCATGTTATGCCATTACAGTTATTGTAAGAAACTAAAGTGCAAAGACCAGATCAACGTGTAAAAGTACGTGTTGTAAAATAGGCAACGGTAATTGCATCCATCCTTCACATCCTCACATAACTTCGTAATGGAGAGGTTTGTTTCTTTTACATGCACATTGAGACACATTAGATGTACCATGGGGAGGAGTAGGGTATGGAGGTGGCTATAGTGTTGTTATATCAATAGTAAAAATGTGGAATGTGAATTGTATAAGCCTTGATCAGGCAAAGCTTAAAAATAAATTTTACTACAAAAAGAACACGCGTCCTCTTACAAATGGCTGAGACGCGTTAATGATGGTGATGATGGGAAGGATTCGCTGCTTCAACACGTTTCACTGGCCTCATCAACAGCGGGATCACTTTGTTCAGCTTGCAATAAAAAAATATGGTACTAATAACATTATTATCAATTCACTGCATGAATCCCAGTAACTCACATGGATAATCTGATGACATTCCTGTACGTCAAATCTGATACAATATTAATACATGTTTCAAAGATTCGCCTCTCATGGAATGAAGAAAGTTACCTTTATTGAAAATGCAGAACGTCTTCGTTTCCATCACTGTGTGACATTGTTTTTGACAACATTAATTTTGACCATATTGTTTTGTTACGATTATAATTGTTCAAATTGCAATGAATACTTCATACAAATAAATGGCAGGTTCGACGATATGAGATACCCGTTCCAAAAGTATGATCATTTAGCAACGTACGGCTTTGAGGGACAGCAAAGTGGAATCCACAGTAGGAAACACAAACGTACAAACCTAAAGATAATCAAATGTAGTAGGTCATTCAGGGAGGTAAATAAGATGAGCTCTTAGCCACATAACAGTTGTTTGCAAATACGTGGTGAAAGGAAACGATTTAGCTGCAATGAAAGTTTTGGGAATTTTATTAGATCAACTTTTTTCTAACGCATCAATGAGCTATGGTGATGAATTGACGTCAGTCATTTACAAAACGACTTGTTAACTTCTAATACCAACATATGTACTTTCACAAATTGCACAAAGATAAAAAAAGTAAAGACACCAACACACACAAAGAAACCACTTGGTACAGTCAAAATGGAACACATTTTATAGTCGTGGTATTAGTGTTACGTATGGCTGCGCGCCATTGTGAGGGTAAACGTGTGTTCATCACTAGACTCGGGTAAATAAATAGCTAACGAACGAACGATGGACAGTTGGGTATGAAGCTGACAACTGTAACTATTACAAATGTCTAATTAATCTGTCGCATCACCAAACAATAGGGAATTCCCCCGTTAACCACGATTTACATGTTCCAATCATACACATAACGCTGAGCACCTTCGTCTACGTGGTTGTATGGTGCATAATATTGCTCAAAGCACAATGACCAGCAAAGGTGATTATGGGTGAATAGTATCACTTTTCCTAATGATGAAATGCTCGAGGCAGAGTTAGTCCGCTACAGATATTCACCCTACACTTTATTTGAAAAACCATCTTCTTCTGTGTGGCTGTAGGAACATGAGATTGATTGCAATCGTTCAAAGCTGGTTCGTATATTACACTCGATTGTTAAAAGTATCTTCAATAGTGAAATTTTATCTAAATTGCCGAGCTATTTTCAAACAAGATCCTGTGCAGCAGAACCCTTTTAAATGTAAAATAATCATGGTCATTTTATTAAAGCCATACATATCAAGGAATGCATTTCTTGAAATATGAACGAAAAAAAGCGCATCTAGTCAAGCCCCGATATTAATTCATGGGTATCGTGCATAACAACTTATCTTTATTGTGCTCCGTAAATCACAAAAGAATTCGTAACCTTACCAGCAGATGCCAACACCAAGACAAATATACCAAGAGATTTTATGCGAATCTTTTGTATTCCAATGGTGATGGATAACCGGTCATTGAGGGAGCATTGGCCAGTTTTCAACTGATGAAGTGCTGCTGTCACAAATGGACCCCATTGTATACGATGAAATATCGTTGACAGTACGGCTTTGTAATTCCGTACAGAACACGCAAATCCTGTGCCTCAGTGGATGCATTGAATTGAAGCCCCTAATAAACTGGCAGGCCAGGCAATGAAAAACGAACTTGGAAGACAAGGTTATTTGATAGACAAAGCTGACCACATGTCTTCGTTGGTAGCGCAGGGTCTTCAATGGATATTCCTTAACGCTCAAAGTCATACATGAGTACAATAGGACCGATGGCGTACAGTGTGTTTGGAGCGTAATAAATAAAAAATTTCGGGGAGAACCATTACTGAATTAGCAGACCAAATGAAACATTACTATGACGATTATTTTCTCGATTGTTGAGCAAGTAAATATTTCAACCTGCCTAAAACAGCCGTATTTAATATTACGGTAAGATACATCCATGTTGTATTAAGAAACCTTTTACTTAAGCTGCATTTGTTTTAATAATTGAACTAGTAAAATATTTAAGGCCTGCTTGTTATATCTGGATATTTTTCCGCGTTTATTCATGTAATAAGATTTTAATAAGTATCGGTGTAGGAGGTTAGAAATTTGTTCAGCAGGAATTAGTGTATTCATATGGTAATGAGTAATAATGTTCTGCAGGAAATAACGTTTTAAGAAGTTTATTAGTAATGATGGTGGTGGTTAGAGATTCTTTCATCAGTAGTTGGTGTACTTAAATGTGTGGATATCAAACTGGAGGAGTTAAAATATTTCTTCAAATAGAACTGATGGTTCGACCGCACAATGACTCATCTCTTACTAGACAAGCATATACTTTATTTCGAATACAATTATTCGAAGGGATAAGCTCGTTATCAGATTATCGTTTTACGATGTATACTTAGCTCGACGGCAAAGCTCGTTCACGGTCAACGACTGCAGGGTATTTTACCGGTCCTTGACCCGGGAGATCATTCTTTTCTGGGTTTATTACGTTGATACTATATGACCTACATTCATATTTTCAATACATATAATCAATACTTGCTGTATGCAATTGATGAATATGCTCACTCATACTTTTAATACCAACAACAAAAAACATCTGAACAATGACAAGAACATTTTACTTACAACGATCAAACTGTACTCGTTGATAAGTGACATATGCCTTAGGTAATTACGCATATACCGAGTAAAATTATCACACATTAATCAAATTGTAGGGCTGTGGTTTCACATCATTAAACAAAATTTCAATTTTAGCATTGTTGCTGTGTAGAGATGCAGACGTGTTAAGGGCTTGTTATTGAATGTTACCATAATATTGATATAACTATATATTGAACACCACCACAAGGGAGTTAGATATGATTTGAATGACCAAACGATAGAAAGCAAGTTCATCAGTAATATCAACTGTGTAGTTTGACCAATATTTGCAATGTTTCCATATATAACCTTACGTTTGTTATGTATATTGTACCATCATACGATGCGTAATAAAATATGATTGCTATTTAATGGTTGAGTAGTGAGTTATGGTAATTCATATCTCATCAATTCAATAGCATCTCCGGTTTGATAAACTCTTGAGCGAGTAAATCATCCTTGGTTTTTTCCTGGACACTTTAGCAGATTTACCTTTGTAATGATGTTCCATAATCCGAATGACTGTTAAGGAAGCCATGCGCTCATTATTGATCGCCAAAGCTTTTAGAAGAAGTAAAATACAGAATAATACATATTTCACGATAATGTATATTATATTTGGCAGGAGACCTTCACTGAGAAAAGTCATCGCCGCTATCGACTTGCTATGTATGTATTTATGCGTGATAACTCTTGCATATATCATCTCTCTCAGACAGTTATGACAAACATCAAACATTACTTGCAAATTGCATCAACGGGGTTGGTGAGATCATTCGAATTTTCTAGAAAGAAGCCATCACTATATCTGAACAAGAGCACTTCATTACAATTACCCAGATTGCGCAAATTATGGTTATATTATGACGACAATATTAAGCAAAGTTGGCAATGTGACATTTGGCAAATCCACGCCATAATGGATGAGACATGGATGTGTGACATATATAGTCTGGTAAATATAGGACTATATCCATTCTTTGCAATCGCTCATGAATCTGTAATATCTTTTATTTACCGGTGTTAATCTGCTTTTTGGGATTAAATGATGTTATCCACTTTTCAAAGCTCCGCAAGTTACAAACAAGTTATTGACAATTGTCACGTCATTTATATTGAAAAGATAAGCTGTGCAATCATAGTCGTTACAACTAAGGACAAGTTGGCAAGATAATGCAGGCACAAATGACCCTGAATGCTTACGACATAATATCGTTGGGAAAGTACTTAATTATTCCAGACCGAACGAAATGAATTATCTGTTTATATGTGTTTAACATCTATTACTGGATATCATTGGATCCAGTATTTTGTATCCGGTAAGAAGCATTCAACATTTGGATGTATCTACAACCACAATGGGACCAGGGAACTGAGAATTGTCGTCCAAATAATCCATTATTTTGACCCGGCTAGGACGTCACATTTGTTATCAGTCGAGGCTTGTCAAATGTCTGTGTCCGTTCACAGGAGCCTGACAAATTAAAGTGTCGTAGAAAATTCTACTGCGTTTGGATATTGGTTGTCACATTGATTGAGGCATTCATATAAAAGTACATTTATTGAAGCTGTTGGTGATTTACTTTACCGATGAAAGCAACTATAAAAAACACTTATGCTGGTATATATGTAGATATTCATGCCATATATAATTATCAGCATTGAACTCATCCATCGCTGCGTCTCAATTATTCTGATGTGTGTTTTTACATTTATCCATCAAAACCAGCACATCTGACCATTCATCAGCAAGTGTACCATTAGGCTTGTTTTTCTGTATATTTTACAAGAGATTCCAGATACTTCCTCAATGGTCGAATACGAACTGTGCGTGTATTGACTTGACCATCAGGTCCCACGCGTGTTGTCAGTCTCGTGTTGTATTAACTGGAGCATCAGGTGCCACGAGTGTTGTCATTCTCGTCTTGTAATGTCTGGACTATCAGGTCCCACGAGTGCTGTCAGTCTCGTGTGTTGTATTGACTGGAGCATCAAGTCTCATTAGTGCTGTCAGTCCCGAGCTGTATTGGCTGGAGCTTCACTTTAACTCCTACATATTTCTCATATTGCTTTGAAATAGAATAGTGTTCCAACAAAATGTGATTTCATAAGATAACAAGGCAGGGGTGAGAGAATTATTAATTACAAGGTCATAAAAGATATGTGTAAGACCCCGTGCTGTGAGCTTTTCCAGCATAACAACACTTAACTGTCATAACAATTCAAGCCAACGTAGACCATCACGTACATTCAAGCCTCATATATACCGTTGGTGAGGCAACCTGTATCGCTCATATCAGTAAATGTGGTTAATCATTTGCAAACACAACAGCAACATGCATTGGGATGAAAACGAACACCTCGACTCAACTCTATAGTCCGAGTGCGACTAAATTTACTATATAGATATAGATACCAACTGAACAATCAGTCACTACGGCATTGCCTATCAAATATCCCATTAATGTATGGATATATGGGTATTTTAGCAATGAAGCAATTGACCTAATGTTTTAGTACTTTTCTGAACTTGACTCCCGCGCCACCTGGCAATCTCCAATGGCAATGCGTTTCAATGGTTCCATCTCCATGAATGCCTTCCGGCGCATGTCGCAGACTATAAGGCAAATCTGGTCCCAATAGACGTATTTCATATTCTCACAGCATAGCTGGACTTTTAGACTGCAGCAGCTGAAGTCCCCCTTTTGTTATATATCTACGCCGACGTGATGTGCGTGTTAATCAGGAAAATGCACTTCATTTGAATATTCAGGACAGAAATAACGCACTTAACGCGTCCTCCAGATCAGCGTTGAGTGGCTGTTTTGTATGCCTCGTTCATTTCGCGAGGTATTGCACCATGATGCCTTAATATTCTGCTGAGCACCAACCTGCAGTGTATACTTATATTCCCGAGAAATGCGGCCTATTCAATGACAAGTTCTGACGCTGTTATTTATGATGTGACTATTGTATTTGTATGAATGTACCATTGAGTATTTTGCATTTAATGCAGCTGTGTCTATTAGTAAGATCAGAAGCGATTTCCTATCGTTTACGGAAGCAAACAGTTGCAGATGAAACGCTAATATATGCACTAGCTGAGTGCCTCCGAACATTAACTAATTGATCTGTGCCCGTAACCTGTGACATCAGTACATTTAACCTATCCTTTCAACAGATTACTTTGTCTCATTCATTGCCAACTAATATCGACATAATGAATCATGACTTATCCCTAATAGTCTTGTAGACACAGTAAATAGGACATCGACCTATAGCTCTCAACCATTTTAATTTTTCGAACATACTTTATCCAGCTCTGGTTGACGTCTAGTTTCACAGAAACTTCACAATGAGCGTTACTAGCGGTATGTTGCACGAGACAAAGCTGGAGTCACATATTAAGGAGCTTATAGCTATGTCACGAGGGTTCATTATGACTAGCTAGGTGATGAGCACGCATATGATTGAAAAACAAGCCCGTCGTCATGCAGCGTTACCGTACAATTAAAAAGAAGCACATGGGACTGTAGATAACTCGTATCGGGGATCTGCGCTGTGAGTCTTCTGATTGGTCGAGTTTGCCGCACCCCCAAATTGATCCAAAAATTCCATGAGATTTTGAGATAGCTATAACAAAGCAGCACACTGCTCACTGGTGTCTTGTTCATATATTTGGTCATGCGGAGGCACGTGTAAGCTCTCTTAGCACATTCAATAACCTATTTGCCTATATTTCATAGGGATTCTAGGCCATGGCTGTCACGCGGCACTTCAATTTAGATGCAAGTTGCACATAAAGTGAATAGACGTTGGAGTGGGAACGGCTGAGACGCGGTGATGGCTGCCAGGATTGGTCAGGTTCTCATCTTGGGATTCGACAACGGTAATTTCAACCATGCGATTCCCTCCGAAGCCGAATGTGAAACATAGCAGGAATTGACTGGGGGGATTATACATTACACGAATATCGCACGTGATCTGGTCCCGAATAAAATGCAAGAATCGGTTTTACTTTATTAAGAAAGTTGCTCCGAATTACAACTACCGCGCATTGAATGGTTTTTATTCTGGTTTTGTGTGCATTATGTTAAAAATATGTCGCTCTGATATTAGGTATATGTTTAATTTGATAAATAGGAGAAGGGGAAATTGGCTGGGCCGATATGAATGTTGAACATGTCACTTAAGTTATTAGATGATTAGCATTATGCCAGTGTTCCTCAAATCACCCGGCTGGGTCCGATATGAATTGACTGCTGAACATGTCACTTAAGTGAATTGCAGATATAAAATATAGATTATGGATTGAATCCCTTAGTCACTTACAAATGCGCGAAATAAACTAATTGTTGAGCAAACGTTTCTTTAGAAATATGAAAGCTAGACTTGCCAACCGAATGCGAATGAGATCAGCGTAGCGATCCAATGCCAGTTGTTGCGCGAAATCTAATTGTTGAGCAGACAATCCTCCCAGTTAAACCTCAATCATCAATGAGATCAGCGTAGCGATGCAATACTATTGTATAGGCCTGCTGTCATCACCCGTTGTCATCAAAGGGAGATCGTACAGTTGCCATTAACCATGTCCACATTGACTGCTATTATCAATCCGGCAGGTTACAACCGGCACACACCAATAACATGACAATCATGTATATGGCGTGTACGTGAATTGCACAACATAATAATGGGTCTATATAAAATATAGAATAACTTATGGATTGAATCCCTTAGTCACTTACAAATGCGCGAAATAAACTAATTGATGAGCAGACAATCCTCCCAGTTAAACGTTTCTTTAGAAATATGAAAACTAGACTTGCCAATCAACAGCGAATGAGATCAGCGTCGCGATGAAATACCTCTGTACAGGCCTGCTGTCATCACACATCTTGGTATATGATAGGTTTTTTCCACTTATCTTAATCTTGGACGGTTCTCATCAAACGTATAAATAGAGAGATAACGTTATGGCACGTTGCATATTTATATACTGTATTTAACCATACCTGTTTTTATGCTTGAGAGGGCAGACAATATATAATCCATGCAACGCTATTATCAATCATGCAGGTAGGTGGCGATAATGGAGGCAGTTAAGATATCGGCGTCAATCGTGGCAGCTGTATAAATAACACCATTGAGTACCGAGGCCCAATCATGTGCATAACAATATGGATCTTAAGTCTCAGTAGGCATTGATTTACCGACGTTAATTCATATCACCTCATATCTATTATTAATATCTATGCTGATTTACATTAGATGATAATGATAAGCGCTATTTCTTAATATGGTCATATCATGGAGGCTTACTCGAGCAAAGGCTTGCCAGGTGATCGTCACAGGGATGGATAAGCAATTGATAAGTAATATATATGATCTTAATAGTGTGGGAGAAGGCCTTTGTGTGCATTTCTATGCATCTTAAATAATATTCCATACGTATACGTTGGTAATGCGATTCATTGATGAAGTTCAATGTAGTTTAACAGACTACTCATTCCCTGAGAGAGCGTATTTTTTTTTACCTTGCCCACACAATCTAACTAGGCGCGAATCACAGTCGGTGCGTTAGGAGCAGTTCACAAACTGGTGTCCACACCTCGATTTTGTTCTTAATATGTATCTTGCAGGTTATTGGCCAGTTCTGCTAGGAGCTATATGCGATATTTTGAAGATAAATGGCGAGGCATTGAAGGATCGTTATAGTGTCGTCAACTACTGCCACAGTGAATATCTGCAGGCACAACTCAACTCAACCACAAGTATCCCTAAACGAAAAAGCGAATTTTCTGCGTCAATAGACAAGTGGAATTTAAGCCACGAATACACAGAAGGACTTGGTACTCAGTAACACACGCGCCAGACAAGGCTGTGCGATGGACAATAGGGGCCGCGTAGATTGCTAGAGGTAAGGCATTTGAATCCAGCGACACAATTCAACGCACAGGATTAGAATTTGGCTTTATAGCGGCAAATCATATTGACGATAATTACATCTTGCATAATAAAGTCTGAACCGACAACTTTCGTAGAATAATTCTATATGCAGACAGGACGGAACCAGGGTAGAATGAATCGCCTCCCACGAGTCAAATAAGTAATGTTTGCGACCTTCGTTTTACGCCTCGTTTGATATCATTGCATCCTTGTTAAATGAAGTCGCACGTCTGTGCTTCGCTGCGTCGTCAAGCATCAAACTGGTTCATTATCTTTTTGTTGAGACTGATGAAATAAGGGTCGTCTAAGGGGCACGTTTACCTGTGGAGTACAGTGAACGCCTCTTAACAGAAGACTGACGAGTCTGATTCTTCCCACAGGGTGGCGGTGTTGGGAATAGATTGTATGTGTCGCAGCCAATGCACAAGTTGTGTTCCTTTCGGTTATACATTGGTCACATCGTTTCTATCTTCATAAAATGTGAATCTGCGTTTCAGTTTATCTAACTTGGCGCCAAACCTGGTGTATCTCCTAGACGATCCAACCGCTATGCCTTCCTATTGCCTTCGACATTGGCTGACACATTTAACCGCTGTCTTCTATAGACTGCTCTGTCCATTAAACCTTTCTAAATGTTACTCCCGCCTAGTTAAACATGGCGATATCCTCTGACAGTTTTATAGATAAATTGACCAGAACATTTGCTCACAATTCTCAATTGTTTAATCCCTCGATCAAATTTTATATGTCTTCCACAAACCTACGGTCTCACAGCAATTACATAACAACAATTGTTTACATTACCTTTCACAAACAGTCTTGCATGCCTGTCACAGTTTATCAAAGGCCAGTGGACATGGATCAAATCTACTACAGATGGAAGTTGCAATATAATGCCCACTCAAGCATAATGAAATGCGAAAGGTAAGAGCATTCTCCCTCCTCTTGCTTCAATTGCTACTTGACTGAATGAGTTGCCTCTTTACAATCTGTGGAGACACTTTCAGCGTTGAGATTGCGGGAGTAATAGATGTTGTGCGTGAATAATATATAGATTGTCGAATTGGCTGATATTGAGTAATCCTTGTTCTCACATTCACATGTCTGAATAAGCGATGGAATTATAATGGTTGAAACATCTTCGGACGTGATGTTGACCAGGTTATCTGGTTCGGCACGTTGCATGGATTCGACTGCTTCCATTTTAACCATTAATTTCCTTTATTCAAATCGCCCTGTCGGAAATTGAATGGGAGAGAAAAAAAGAGTTTATCTAACGTGGCGCCAAACCTGGTGTATCTGCTCGACGATCCACCCGCGAAATATCTTCCTATTCGACATTGGCTGACCTATTTATTAGGAAATTGAATGAGGGAGAGTTTTGAGGATTGAAAAGGATATTGCATTGAGCGTTAAGGGTAGTGTCTCTATGAACAAAACCATATCGCTTTTTAAATCCCCAATTATAAATAACCATTACGACAATTACACATGGGAAGATCAATTATGTGAATAATAGCTCTCTGTGTGAATGAGTATATTTTACTAGACGTGTGGGACAATTCGTTAAACAATGCCAACCTTTAGAAGACGTGAACGGGAACAGGATTACGACGTGAACGGGAACAGGATTACGACATGAACGGGAACAAAATTACGCCGTGAACAGGAACAGGACAACGACATGAATGGGAACAGTATTACGACGTGAACGGGAGCAGAATCACGACGTAAACGGTAGCATGATAACAACGTGAATGGGAAGAGGATTACGCCGTGAACGGGAGCAAAATTACTAACAATATGAACGGGAACAGGATTTTGACGTGAACGGGAGCAAAATTACAACTTGATCGGGAGCAGAATAACAACTTGAACTGGAGAAGGATGACGACGTGAACGGGAACAAGATTACGACATGAATGTGAACAGGATAACGAGGTAAATGAGAGCAGAATTGCGACGTGAACGGGAGCTAGATAACAAGGTGAACTGGAGCACGATAACGACGTGAATGGTAACAAGATTACGACATGAACGGGAACAGGGTTACGACGTGAACGGGACCAGTATTACGCCGCGAACGGGAGCAGGATAACAAGGTGAGCTGGAAAAATAGGTCGAATAGGAAGGTATTTCGCGGTTGGATCGTCGAGGAGATACACCAGGTTTGGCACCACGTTGGATGAACTGAAACGTGAGCTGGAGCCAGATAACAATGTGAACTGGAAGAGGATTACGACGTAAACGGGAGCAGGATAACAACGTGAGCTGGAGCAGGATAACGACGTGAACGGTAACAGGATTACAACGTGAAATGGAACAGGATTACGACATGAACGGGAACCGGATTACGACGTTAACAGGAACAGGATTACGAATCCTTATGTGCGAACCAATTAACACTTACCTTCCCATGTCTATAAGATATTTAATGCTAGTCCACCACTGAGTTGATTATGAACCAACTCCAAAAACATTATTATGTTCCTGCAACCATTCTCTCACAATTCGTGTAGTATTCTTGTTTATGAACGGTAATAGGCGTAACATGAATGCTGTCAGATTGCTCAGTTCTCGAAATGTTATATTGAGGGTAACTGTATGTTTTAACTAACTCATATTCACTGATGCTAATCATCATTCACTGAATAATGATATTCACGCCAGGCTCCACTCGTACAAAAGGTGACAACTGGGCTGAAAACGGATTATTTGACTTAATAGTGGTATAATGGAAAACATAATGCGTGAATTGATTCCTTTGGTTCCACCACACTTCGTAGAATGATGACATAAACGAACATTGTCAATAAAGAAGCTATCGTTATTTCCCTACCCACAACTTCGTATCTCACTGATAATCACACTTGTGTTGTTGATATTGGTTGAAGGTGTACAGGCATACATACATGTGAGTTAATTGCATTGTTCATGGAGATGGTGAATTAATGAAGGTTAACTGGCATACATGCATGTGAGTTAATTGAATTGTTCATGGAGATGGTGAATTTATGACTGCAATACACTTGAGTTGTGTCTACATAGTGGCACGTCTATTGGCGGTTCAGCATAATGAAGCCTGTGTAACATAAGCTGCACATTGAAGGATTCAATTATGGTGATGTATGCTTAACGTCAATCATGTGTCATTCTGATGGAAATGGAAGGTAGTCATCTTCGCCGTTGTAGCTTAGAAAAATGGCAGTACCGATACGGGATTTGATCATATATCATTAGTTATCAATTTAATCGATGCAGTTACATATAACATTCGTCAGTATTTTCAATGTCGTCTGAACATTACTTACAAATATATGTTGATGCTAAGTACGCTTGACTGTCGCTCCAGGGACTTGAGCATCAGTTGCCATGAGTGCTGTCATTCTCGAGCTGTATTGGCTTAAGCTTCACCCTAACTCCTACATATTTCTCATATTCCTTTGAAATAGAATAATTCCAACAAAAATCGATTTTATCTGGTTACAAGAGAGGGGTGATAAGATTATCAATTACATGGTCATAGCAGATATATGTCACAATCCCGTGCTCTAAGCTTTTTTAGCATAATAACACTTAACAGTCACCACAAATCAAGTCCAGGGGAACCACATATATTTATGCCTCATATGTAGCGTTTGTGAGGCAACCTTTGCCGCTGGCATCAGTAAATGTGGTTAGTCCTTTGCAAACACCACTGCGACATGCCTTGGGATGATCTCCGCTGCCATGTACACCTCGACTCAACTCTGTAGTCCGAGTGCAACCAAATATACCATATAGATATATACCACTCACTAGGAGTTTTTCTGTCCGGCGCTATTCCCATCAAGCCACCACTGAACAATCAGTCACTACTGCATTGCCTCTCAAATATACGATTAATGTATGGCTATATGTCTTTTAGCAATCAAGCATTTGATTTAATGTTCTAGTACTTTTCTGAACTTAACTTCCGCGCCACTTGGCAATCTCCGATGGTAATGCGTTTCAGTGGTTCCATCTCCGTGAATGCCTTCCAGCGCATGTCGCAGACTGTAAGGCAAATCTGGTCCCAATAGACGTATTTCATATTCCCACAGCATAGTGTGACTTTCAGACGTCAGCAGCTGAAGACAGCCTTTTGTTATATCTGCGCTGACGTGATGTGCGTGTAAATCAGGAAAGAGCACTTCATTTGAATGTTCAGCTCACTTAATGCGTCCTCCAGATTAGCCTTGAGTGGCTTTGTTGCATGCCTCGTACATTTTGCGAGGCATTGCACCATGATGATTCTCTTAATATTCTGCGTAGCACCAACCTTT
The DNA here is from genome assembly GCA_034190875.2 of Urechis unicinctus. NCBI lineage: Eukaryota > Metazoa > Annelida > Polychaeta > Xenopneusta > Urechidae > Urechis > Urechis unicinctus. Next base: position 36,540,792 of record CM067351.1, on the reverse strand, counting down.
AGTGATGTACTGCATGCATAGGAGATGCTGAAATGTGCCCGAGAAATGCGGTCTCCTATTCAACGACAATTTCTGATGCTGTAATTTCTGATGTGACTATTGTATTTGTATGAATGTACAGTTGTGTATTTTACATGGAATGCAGCTGTGCATATTAGTACTGTCAGAAACGATTTTCTGTCGTTTATGGAAGCAACCAGTTGCAGATGATACGTTAATTTATGCACTGGCTAAGTGCCTCCGAACATTAGCGTATTGACTTGTGTCTGTAACTTGATTTAAGCAAAGGAAGAAATAACAACAAATGTTAATCTTTCAAGAGAATCATGCATTAAGTTAACTGTAAATATGGATGGGATACCATGTAAACTTCATATATTTCTCACCTAATTAAATATATTACTCCAACTTGGAATCTACGTGGTTTGCGTTGTACAATGTGCAGCCTTCATATCACGTGCCTATATGTAGGCAGGCTAAATAGCATGAACCTACAAACTTTGGCGATTGTATTTGTACTGTCTTTTACGAGCATCTCCGGGGTGGCAATTGTCACTTGTTTCAGCAGTTTTCGTATATATTTGTCAACGTTCGTCTCTGCATGGCTGCGTCGTGAAACAGAAAATATGTCACCTTGTTGTAGATCTCTGACTTAGTCTGCCAGTGTTTCAAATAGATCCTGTGCAACCGGACAGTATAATGTGGAAGTATTGCTCTCTTCTCCTCTGCAATGGTCACCCCTGTTGCAACTATGCAGAACTCGACTCAGCACCTTCATTTTATTTCTCATCGTGGCTTCAAACTATCACGTTATTACGCGTAAGACAACGTTGACATCAGTATCTCTAACCTTTCCCTTCAACAGATTACTTTGTCATTGTCATTGTCAACTTATATCGACATAATGAAATATGACTTAACCCTGACAGTCTTGTAGACAAAGTAAATAGGACATCGACCTATAGCTCTCAAATATTTTCATTTGTCGAACATACTTCATCCAGCTCTGGTTGACATCTGGTTTCACAGCATCTTCAGAATGAGAGTTATTAGCGTTATGATGCATGGCACAACGCTGCAGTCACATATCAAAGAGCTTATAGCTTTGTCAGGAGGGGTCACAATGACTATTTACGTGATGAGTATGCATATGAAAAACGTGGTCATCGTCATGCAGCGTTACCATACAGACCTATGATTGGTCGAGTTGACCGCACCCCGAAATTGATCTGATAATTCCATTAGATTTTGAGATAGCTATAACAAAGCAGCACGCTGCTCAATGGTGTCGTGTTCACATATTTTGTCATGCACGAGTAAGCCCTCTAAGCATATCAATAAGCTATATGCCTGTATTTCATAAACGTGGCATTTCAATTTAGATGCAAGTTGCACATAAAGTAGCCACTCATGTCTAGTGAAATGGGAACGTTAAGTGCATTCGTTTTCCCTTTGATCCCATAGGTACTTTATGGAGTGTGTTGCCTCTTTTATATATGCATGAGGACAAAGTGGTATCCCTTTGGGATACTTTCAGCGTGATAATGTTAGCAGTTACAGGTGTTGTGCGTTAAAAAACTTAATAAAATTGGCTGATATCGATTAAACCACGTGTAAACAGTTACATGGCTGAATAGACGTCTGAATGGGAACGGCTGAGACGCAGTGATAGCGGCCGGGATCGGACATGTTCTAATCTTGAATTCGTCCCTTGGGATTTGACCACGGTAATTTCAACCATGCGATTCCAGCAGAAGGATAAATAGGAGAAGGGGAAATTGGCTGCGCCGTTACTGTTGTTGAATATGTCACTTAAGTTATTAGATGATTAGCATTATGACAGTGTTCCTCAATCATCACCCGCTGTCAAAAGGCTCGCACAGCCATTACTGCCCACATTGACTGTTACAACTGGCAAGTACCACACCATTAACACTTAAATAACCCGACATAAAAATGGATCTATATCAAATATAGAATAACATATGGATTGAATCCCTTAGCCACTTACAAATGAGCGAAATAAAATTATCGATGAGCAGAAAAGCATCCCTTTGAAACGATTCTTTAGAAATATGAAAGCTAGAGAGACAGCGAATGAGATCAGCTTCGCGAAGCAATACCTCTGTACAGGCCTGCTGTCATCACACATCTTGGTATGTTACAGATTTTGTCCAGATATCTTAATCTTGGACGGTTCTTATCATATGTATAACTAGAAATATAACGTTGATGACCTTGAGTTATGGCACGTTGTATATTTATATATAATATATTTAACCATACTTGCTTGTATGCGTGAGAGTGCAGAAAATATATAATCCATGCAAACGCTATCATCAATCATTCAGGTAGGTGGCGATAATGAAGGCATCAATCGTGGCAGCAGTATAAATAACACCATTAAGTACCGCGGTCCGATCATGTGCATAACAATATGGATCTTACCCTTTAGTAGGTATTGATTTACCGACGTTAATTCATATCACCTCATGTCAATTAGTCATAGTTATGCTTATTTACTTATGATGATAGTGATAATCTATTTCGCCAGCGGACTTGAAAAGTAATGGTCGCCATCGGGGGAGCCGCGTGGTACGTATCGATTAATGCATCCTCCCTTCAATATGCAATATTTTGTGTGCTTATCATCGTTGACGGGGTGGTTGGTGGCATCATCAGTTATAAGGGAAGGGTTCCATCAAAAGTGACTTATACTAAGAGGTCGGTCAGATCATCAGATTTCGGGAAAGAAATTGTGATGAGTTATCATAATTTATTTAAACATCACAATTTCTTAAATACCCTGATGGCGCGATTTCTGAATATGGTCATATCATGAAGGCCAACTCGAGCAAAGGCTTTTCAGGTGATCCTCGCTGGGATGGATAAGCAATAGATATGTAACATATATGATCTTGTCGATGTGGGAAAAGGCCTTATTGTGCATTTTCCTATGCATCTGGAATAATATTCCATACGTATACGTTGGTAATGGGAATCACTAATGAAGTTTAATGTAGAGTAACAGACTACTCATTCCCTGAGAGAGCGTACTTTTGTACCATGCACAAAATCTCTAACTAGGCCCAAATAGCTGTCGGTGCGTTTCAACTAGAAGCTTTATTCGATATTTTTCAGATGAATGACGAGGCATTGACGGAGCATGTCGTCAACAAGTGCTACAGTAAATAACCGCAGGCACAACCCAACTCAACCACAAGTGTTCCAAATCGAACACGCAAATTGTCTGCTTCAATAGACAAGTGGAATTTAAGCCATGAATATACAGAAGGAGTTGGTACTCAGTAACGCACGCGCCAGACAAGGCTGTGAGGTAGACGATAAGGATCGCGTAGATCACAAGAGGTAAGGTGCTTAAATACAGCGACACAATTGAACACACAGGATTATAATTTGGGGATAAATTATATTGACTATCATTACATCTTGCAGAGTGAAAACTGATCCGACAACATGCGCTACGTAATTGAATATGTGGACAGGACGGAACCAGGGTAGAAAGAATCGCCTCCCACGAGTCAAATAAGTTATGTTTGCGACTTTGGCTTGACGCCTCATTTGATATCAGCGCATCCTGGGTAAATGAAGTCGCACGTCTAAGCCTCGCTGCGTCGTCGAACATCAAACTGGTCTACTATCTTTTTGTTGAGCCTGATGAAATAAGGGTCGTCTACGGGGCACGTTTACCTGTGGCCCAGTATTTATGCAGACGTGAACGCCTTTTAAACAGAAGACCGACGAGTCAGATTCTTCCCACGGGGTGCCGGTGTTGGGAATAGATTATGTGTCGCAGCCAATGCACAAGTTGTGTTGCTTTCGGTTTCCACATAGGTCACATTTTTACTACCTTCATAAAATGTGAATCTGCGTTTCAGTTCATCCAACGTGGCGCCAAACCTGGTGTATCTCCTCGATGATCCAACCGCGAAATACCTTCCTATTCGACCTATTTAACCGTCGTTTTCTACAGACTGCTGTTTCTAGTTAACCGTCATCATTGTTACACCCGCCTAGTTAAACATGGCGATATTCTCTGACAGTTTTATAGATAAATTGGCCAGGACAATTGCTCACAGCTCTTAATCTTTTAATCCCTCCATATTATTATATCTGTCAGCCACAAACCTACGGTGTCACAGCAATAACATAACAACAATTGTTAACATTACCTTGCACAAACCACGACTACAGTCTTGCTCACACAGTTAACGCGACAGTTTATCAAAGGCCAGTGGATATGGATCAAATCTACTTTAGATGGAAGTTGCAATATAATGCCCACTGGTGCATAGTGAAATAAGAAAGGTAAGAGCATTCTCCCTCCTCTTGCTTCAATTGCTACTTGACTGAATGAGTTGCCTCTTTACTATCCGTTGGGACACTTTCAGCGTTGAGATTGCGGCAGTAATAGATGTTGCGCGTGAATAATATATAGATTGTCGAATTGGCTGATATTGAGTAATCCATGTTATCACATTCACATATCTGAATAAGCGATGGAATGAGAATGGTTGAAACATCTGCGGACGTGATGTTGACCAGGTTATATGGTTCTGCACGTTATATGGATTCAACTGCTTCCATTTTAACCATTAGTTTTTTTCATTTAAATCGCCCTAACGGAAGGAGGATAATGACGTGATCGGGAACAAGATTACGACGTGAACGGGAACAGGATTACGAATCCTCATGTTCGAACCAATTAAAACTTGCCTTCCCATGTCTATGAGATATCTTATGCACATCCACCACTGAGTTGATTATGACCTTCCTCCAAACAAATTTTAATGTTCTTGCAAACACTTATACACAATTCGTGTAGTATTCTTGTTCATGAACGGTAATAGGTGATGACCTTATAAAGTGTATCATAAATGCTTTCAGATTACCCAGTTCTCGAAACGTTATGATGAGGGTAACTGTATATTTTAACTTACTCATATTCACTGATGCTAATCATTATACACTGAATAATGATATTCTTGCCAGGTTTCACTCGTACCAAAGATAACAACATGGCTGATAACGGATTACTTGACTAAATAATTAAGTATAGAAAACAATGAGTGAATTGATTGCTGTGAGTCGACCATATTTCATACAATGATGACAAAAACGAACATTGTCAATAAAGAAGCTATCGTTATTTCCCTACCCACAACTTCGTAGCTCACTGCTAATCACACTTGTGTTGTTGATATTGGTTGAAGGTTAACTGGCATACATGCATGTGAGTTAATTGCATTGTTCTTGGAGATGGTGAACTAATGACCTCAACACACTTGAGTTGTGTCTACATAGTGGCACGTCTATTGGCGGTTCAGCATAATGAAGCCTGTGTAACATAAGCTGCACATTTAAGGATTCAATTATGGTATGTATGCTTAACGTCAATCATGTGTCATTCTGATGGAAATGGAAGGTTGTCATCTTCGCCGATGCAGCTTAGAAAAAAGGCAGTACCAATACGGGATTTGATCATATATCATTGGTTATCAGTTTTGTCGAAGCAGTAACACATAACATTCCTCAGTATTTTGAATGTCGTCTGAACAAATATATGTTGATGCTAAGTACGCTTGACTCTCGCTCCAGGGACAAAATATGTACTCATGATTTACATATAATAGAGGCAACACACTCCATTAAGAAGCTATGGAACCAAAAGGAATACGAACGCACTTACTGTTTTCATTTCACTTGACCACTTAGTGCGTAACTTTCATACTCGATAGATTTCGTCCATACACAGTGGAGTTTGGGAGGTGCAATGCTGTGATAATCGAGTGACAACAATTGCCTCAGGTGTGGGACCGGAGCAATTTCCAGTAGCAGGATTGAACATGGCAGCATGCTCGGAAAACACATTTTTATTAAAGACTCAAAATTTTCTGAAGATTACATTTCTTAGTCACCAGTCTTCATCCCAAGGCAACTCAGTGAAGAAATATTCGAATTGCTGCCAAGTTTCAATCAGTTCCAATATGTCAAATCTGGATCGGCTTCTCTGACAACTACATATATCTGTATATATATATATATATATATAGATATATATATATATATATATATAGAGAGAGATAGATATATAGAGAGAGAGATATATAGATAGAGATAGAGAGATATAAAGAGAGAGAGAGAGAATAATTATAGAAAGAGAGATAAGATAGATTTATAGAGAGATATAAGAGATATATACATATATAGATATATAAATATATATATATACATATATAGTATATCTATCTATATATATATAGGGATTCTATATATATATGCATTTATCTATATATATATATATATATATATTTATATCTATATATATCTATATATATATATAGATATATATATATATATATATCTATATATATATATATATATATATATATATATATATATATATATATATATAAATATATATATATATACATGCGGTATCTCGGTGTGTGTGGGTTTTAAATATATTCGGAATGTAATGTACAGGAACTAAGAGGATGATTTGCGGTGATTCTCAAAGACGAAGAATAGATGTTATTTCGAAGATAACGTATACTTGGAAGTTCCAACATCTTGACACTAGAACAAGCGCAGCTATGTTCAAATGTTTTATCCTTAAACATCAAACACGTCCGTGCATTTTAGATTCATGCAGGCCACCTTAATCTAGCTATTTAAGTAGCTCTCTTTTTGCATTTCTTTTACGTATGAACGCCGCTTTGATGCACGTGTTGACCGAATATGAATCACTCCAGTTCACTCGGCATGACAAGGGCAGGAGCAAAGTATTTGCGCCAGATGAGACTTAAGTAGCCATTTCACATGCCTCTTGCATCCTAAATAGCTTCGCTTCGCTAGCATTCTCACGATATTTGATGTAGCGCCTCCTTGTGGCAACATAGTGCCGACACTGGCCATGAAGAAATATGCATGTGGAATACGGTCTCCTATTTGACACGCTGTACAGACGTTGTTCTTAAGCAGTTACATTCTCCACACTGACGCTGTAACTAGAGAAGTGACGTTTGCAATACTGAAGGTGTAACTTCAGAAGTGACATTTGCATGGTTCTGGACGGATCATCAACAGACCAAGCATTTTATGAACATTATGAACGAGCCACATCAAAAATGACTCATTTTGGCTTACAATATTTAATTCTATCAAATATAATTTTGATGCAAACACAGCAAAGAAACTTTGTTAGGTTATGTGCCTAAGCTTTTCAAGATCCATCAATATTTTGGCGCGTTAACTGACGATGATTAGTAGAGGTAAATTGTCAGTGTTTAAGTGTTACAAACGCTCAAATCTGCTAGATTACAATACAACAATGCATAAAACATGATATCCTTTTAAAACACTGAATGTCAGTCTTCCGTGACACATTTCGAGCAATCTGGAACCACATATAAGTCACGTTGCCTTAAGAGTCTTTGGAGGTATGCAATAAGACGGGCTCATTAACGCATCATATTAATTTTATCTGGACGTCACATGTTTGGCAGCTTGATTGTCTAGGATTGATGGACTTCAAAATTTGGGATTGTTTAGTTCATCTGTCACTTAGCACATTATATAAACAAACAGGCGCCCTGTTTATTCCAGGTACCCTGTATACCCCAGGTACCGCGTATACTCCAGGTACCCCATGCACCCCATATACCCCAGGTACCCCGTGTACCACAGGCATCGAATATACTGCAGGCATCCCGTGTAGCCCAGGTACCCCGTATACCCCAGGTAACACGTACACCCCAGGTACCCCGTATTCGGGCTTGCTAATCTGATGATACAAGGTCGTTTGCATCTTACATATGTTATTCATAGTGGTTTGTTGTCCAAAATAAATCAAACAAAAAATTGCTTTGGCAAGCACAATTCCAACTGCTGTAACACCATTGTGTTGAAAACATTAAAGGGGGTCAATAGTGTTTCTTTATTTTACATAGAACCTAACTCATAATAACTCGGAGGAATATGTGTAAAAAATATTATCATATAAATTTCTATTAGCACCGGTTTCATCTGCAATCTGATTTTGCGCAAAAAGGACTTCGATATTGCTAAAATAAGCAATGATGAATTTTGGCACGCTCCATCTATTTCACTCGTATCTTTACGTTACAATGCCCAAAGCCCCTAAGAAATTCTTTCCAAAATGTCAGTACGCGCATTTTGGTCACAGTAATACTTTTTCAGAATGGAATTATACATGCACTTACGCAAATATTACCTATGGCTAGAGGCAGAACGATGTTATCTCCTCAGAGCAAATTAAGTATATTCCTGGCATATTAGTTCAAGGCCAGAACTTCCAGTACATTACCACACGAAATGAGTGTGCAGAAGATTCAGGGAGGGTTAGGAAGGACTCCCACAGATCTGTTCGTGGTGCATGCAGTTATTCAGGTCTGGCCATGGGTACATCCTTACCTCGTCCTGAATTTCTCACTTGTGCAGTACAATAGCGTGATGAGTAAATGTCCTATTTGGACGATACTATATACTTCTCAAAAATGACACAATATATGCCACGATTGGACTAACTACACATTTGGCATTACTGTCGAATGTGCGTGGTGAAAGAATGTCATTCAAAACAAAACCAAGAGTCAATACAACTGTCTACGGAATTAATTTTCTTAGGGAGTATGATCCATATCGGTGGATACATTTTGGTTATTGATGTTCTTGTATTTGTCCAGAAGTTGGAGGATAATCCTCGTGGTTTCATTTGGTCTGCTGATTCACTAACCTAGAAGATGGTTCTCCCCCTCCCCCTATAAGATGGAACTTATTACACTCAAAGCACATTGGACGCCATCGGTCCTATTGTACTCGTGTAGGACTTATGGCGTTTAAGGATATTACATCAGTGACCCCGCGCTACCGACGAAGACATGTGGTCAGCTTTGATTATCAAATAAACTTGTCCTCCCACTTCGTTTTTCATTGCCTGGCCTGCCAGTTTATTAGGGGCTTCAATTCAATGCAACCACTGAGGCACATGATTTGCGTGTTCTGTACGGAATTACAAAGCCATACTGCCAACGATATTTCACCGAAAACAAATTGGTCCATTCGTGCCAGCACCTCTTCATCGGTTGACTACTAGTTACTGCTCCTTAAACAACCAGTTATCACCCACTTACCGTTACTTTCGTTTTACTGATTGTCATTATGGTGGGCGTATCATAAAGTAGGGTGAATTGATTGATTGGTTTGACGAAAATAATTGCAAGAAAGCTAGTACCAATTGACTTATTTGCCTTCATTGCGTTATGTGGTTATTGCATTTTGTGGTTATTGCGTTATGTGGTTATTGAGTTATGTGAATATAGCGTTATGTGGTTATTGCGGTATGTGGTTATTGCGTTAAATAACATGATGAGGCTTTATAAGCCAGTATCATGTGGGTGTGATATCGAATGGTGGTGTCATATATAATCAGACATTTGAGGAGCTCTGTAGAAATCGCCTCGACAAGGACATAATGGAATGATATATTCAGGTCTTAGGTCACTCCCAACTGCGACTGCGATGGATTAACCCGGTTATTGTTCTTTAACAAAGCCCCCGACGTGCCATAGCTAACTTGGTACGAGCCATTTATCAGCATTGGGCTACAAATTACATCGATGTGCCTCAATACCGTTGTGCCTCATGGTGTGTGTGTGTGTGGGGGGGGGGGGTGTTTGATATATAATGAAGTAAGCATTTGACATATATGCAAAGTAAAGCAACTATGGAATCTAAATGTTTCATTCTACAGTATTTGGAGTGATCATGAGGAAACCTCTTACGCTATAAGTAAGCATCCACACAAGACACGAAAGGTCATATGCTGTTTTCGTTATCTATTGCAAATATAATTAATTGTACACCCTTATTCAATGCGATGTTACCTTGTAAAAAAATATAAGATCAGGGCTTCGTGAATAATAATTTATGGTCGTATTTATATCAGGCTTATCACTCTGAGAGAGAATGTTACTCATATAAAGTCATCAGACAGAGGTGACACCTGTAAGTGGTACGGAGATATAGCATGCATTGGGGTAGTACCATGGGTAATGTGTCTAAATAGGTTATTATTCGTCATCCTCATCGCTCCTTGAACGGCAAGGTCGTAACTGTTCAATGACATATGTGCATTACATCAACAAAAATAAGCGGGATGGTCTTTACTCGGCGAAGGGTCGCGAAAATAAAATCTGGGCCATTAGGCACTCCAGACGGCTTGTGACAGCAGAATACTGTACTCCACAGTTCTTATGTGGCCCCTTAATATTCCCGTTTCTTTGCAGCGACCCCGGAGTGTTTTACTCACGTATCGCGGTGAGATAAAGTACGCGTCAAAGTTCTGAATGATACGACGTTCTAACCCACTGTAATGGATAAACAGCCATGCTGGTATGTTCTTCCCACTGAAGTTTTCAATTATTTTTTAAAATTAAATCGTTACAAAGCCTTGTTTCAGTTGGTGAATTATACAGGTGCTTTATCAACGATTGAGCAGCCGCCATGAATAATCCTACGCATAAAATCCATACATATAGCGATGCCAAGCTTTCCCAACACCGGGCAGCTCCACATCGGGAAGCGAGCACATATGCATCTGACCACATGATGTAAGCTGTTATGAGATCGAGGGTGCGGCGGAGCACGGGTAACAAACCATCATGTGTTAGAGCGGGATAAAGCTGCTGCGCTCGCTACCTACCGGAGCCTTGGTATTCGGAGCGAGCATTCTTCTATCCCATATTTCAGGAAGAGGAATCACAGCTACCGGGTAGATATATATATATATATATATAGAGATATATTATATATATATATCTATCAGATAGAGAGAGATATAGAGAGATAAGATATCTATCTATATCTATCTATAGAGCTAGAGAGATAGAGGTGAGATATCTCTCTCTATCTAGATAGCTAGAGAGATATAGATCTCTAGATATATTAGATATCTATCTCTCTCTATATATATATATATATATATATATAGAGATATCTATATATCTATATATATATATATATCTCTATCTATATATATATATATATCTATATATATATATATATATATATATATATATCTATATATATATATATACCCTCGCATCATCTCTTCCTCCATGCTCAGTTAGTAGTGGTTGAGCACGTCATGAACAACAAACGACGCTCGAAGTGGAGAGAGGTGAAAACGATTTCATATGAAAGATGCTCGGGAGGTTTCTGAATTTCATAATCAGCTAATTATTGAATGCATTGTAAAATTCACCTTTCAATTCAAGTTTCACATTTGAATGGCTTATGCATCACTCGCGCAACAATAGAAATAGTTACGGCGTTGGATTAGTCAAGTGTCATGTTGCACTTCGTGCGATTCCTGCACGCATTAGTTTCAAATAATTGCCTGTTATCTACGACCTTTTACATTCACATTATCATGTAGAATATCGTCACAAACAAACATGCATACGCGGTTGCACACACAGATAAATGCATACATATATGCATATATGCGTAAATAACTATACAATACATGGTTATACTTAGATAAAAAATATATATAAGTCTAAAACCATGAATATATATATATATATATATATATATTTGCTTATTCATATGTATATAAAGATATATTTATACATTTATAAATTGATATATCTTTATATTATATGTTTATATAGATTTATAATATATATGTATATATTTATATATACATGTATATACAAATCCATATATATATATATATAAGGGTTTATATATATGTAAATATATATATGCATATATATATTTATATGTACAGATATATATATATATATATATATATATATATATATTATATACATATATATATATATACAAATATATATATATATGTAGATATATATATATATATATATATATATATATATATATATATATATATATATATATATATATATACATATATATACATATCCAGGATGCCCGAAAGTTATTAGGTTGACCCAGGAAAAGCGTCCTCGATGCGCCAGTCCAGCATTTATATATTTCTGTGTCAAATCTTGTTTTAAGAAGTCTTATCCAATCTCGCACATAGCCAACTGAGTTGCACCATAAAACAATTTCTCAAATCGTGATGATAAGCGATAATGCCGATATCACTGACTTAGGAGACCGAATTTCTCAAAAGAGGATGGATTCACCGGGCTGAAATCACATGCATTTGTTAACGTAATTCCACTTAATCCAAATAATGAATTTAAGAGGTAATATTTAAGGTATGCATGTAGACAAAACAGATACGCACAGAACGTGTGACGGGCCGAAACGACTGTTATTCCGCCGATGGACTATTTGTTCACCTCGAATATGGCATACATTTTAAGGTGAATATTCGCTAAGGGCGCACTGCTATCTACCCTCGCACTTCCGATATCGTTTATCATGACTAACCCTGCCAGTTTATCAGCGGCCTCAATTTTGTACAGCCATTGGAGCAAATAACTCGCCTTCTCAGATAGGAATAACTAAGAGGCTGTGGCTCAATACTTCAATATACACAATAGGTGCTTGCTCATACATGGATAATGCTCATGTTCAAAGCAGTCGAGGCACATGGTAGTGGAAGTTAGGCAGTCAACCAATAATGACACTGAGCATCGTGAAGAACACCCAAAATATAAATCCTCTGGGCTGTTTGTTAACGGCCATTGGATGGACTATGAGTAACACCACAGTTTCGGCGGCGTTTACCTTTCCTGCACCTGGTCTGGAGGCAGAATGATTTTCCAGTTTTAGCATCTTACACTCAACTTCCGCAATACATATCACACGCTATTCTACTTTTTGTCAACATTCAATTGAATTGTTCCTAATGATACAGCAGACACCTACTGACAGAACGACCTGGACCTTATTCACGCACCCAAAAAAACGTGAAGGGAGGGTTTTAATAAATCATTCTTAAATACCAATTATACAGTTCTGCATTAAAGAGGGTGCTGCAATCGTTAACAGAACTTAGGACTTCAACAACGAGTTACTCCTTGCGATTTGATCTGAAAACTGTAGCACCGTGTAACATTTCTTATATGTCTATATGTAGATAGCATTACAATATAGTCATGTTAAATTTAGTCTTAGCTGCATGCTTGGCAAGGTGTACTAATTTCCTTGTAGTCTCAGTTCTCAGCATATATTTTATGCATGTATGATATCCCCATAAATATATCATGTCATGTTGAATGTTTGATGACCACACCCCAATCGCATATTACATATAGAGTCTAACACATGCCTTATTAAGTTTCATATAAACTCCCTAAACTGGCGTACGTTTGTCTGATTATCCCTTCAATTCTGCTTGCCTGTACTTCTGTTGCACTGCTGTGTTTGCTAGATTATCAATTACGACCATTAATCCCTTTCCTCTGGTACATACTCTATAAATGTTATACTCATGCTTATGTGTGACCACTTACAGCATACAGCTACATGTACAGTCCATCCATTGATACCCCAATATTGTTTCACTGACAGGAAGCGCAACAGCACAACAAAGAGACTCAGGTTGTCACACAGTTGACTTGGCATTACATTTATTTTAAGAGACTAAAAGTGCGAAGACCAGATCTACGTGTAAAAGGACGTGTTGTAAAATAGGCACCGGTAATTGCATCCATCCTTCACATTCTTGCATAGCTTCGTAATGGAGTGGTTTGTTTCTTTTACAAGCACATCAAGACACATTAGATGTACCATAGGGAGGAGTAGGGGGTGGGGTGGCTATAGTGTTGTTATATCAACAGTAAAAAGGTAGAATGTGAATAGCATAAGCCGTGTCAATTTTGCTGATACTGATCAGGCAACGCTTAGAAATAGATATAACTAAAAAATTAACACACGTCCGCTTACAATTTGCTGAGACGCGTTGATGACGGTGATGATGGAAAGGAGGTTCGCTGCTTCAACACATTGCACTGGTTTCATCAACCGCGGGATCACTTCGTTCAGCTTGCAATAGAAACATTATGGTACTAATGAGTCGAATCATGTGTTAAATAACTGGGAATCTTGGGAAACATTATTATCAAAGGTAATCTTTCAAGGCCCCGGACGGTTCAGCTTATTACAGCCTGGGTAAAATGAGCTGCACATTGAATGATTCCATTATGGTGATATATGAAAAACGTCTAAAATATGCCAGTCTGATGAAAGCAAGTTATTTTCACCAAAGTAATAGGACAGAATGATAAGTGGCTGTACGATACGGTTTCTGAACATATAATAATGTTGATACATTTGTGACTATAAAATCAAAATACAACAATAGCATATTGTTAAACGTCTTGCTTTGCGTAATTTAACTTCATTTATTTTTGAGTAACCTTCATTATTGCGGCTTAACCTGCGTTATTGTAGATTTACAACGATACTTTAAATAACTATTGCTTCAATGTGTAATTCCCTTGCCGATGCGTGACAGATTTAACAATGAACACAAACATAGGGTTGGGAAATAATTATATGACAGCCGCATCACAACTCTTTGTATGCGATAGTTTTCGTGAGAGGTCCCAGCGCATGGGCCTTGTTATCATAGCCTTGTGTACAAGGCCGGTCTCATGACAGGGCACAATGTATGACAGTTAATTGCACATGGCAGTTCTTGTGGCAGTTCTAGTGAACGGTAGTTCTCTGTAAAGCTCTCGGTATCTGACAGCTCTTTTCATATTTCTCAAAATATAAACATTGCAAATTTGATATCATTGCACCCATCAAAGTTTCGTCACCTTAACGACTTGTTAACTTCTAATACCAACATATGTACTTTCACAAATAGCACAAAGATAAACAAAAAGGTAAAGACACTAACAAACACTTGTGTCAGTCATAATGGAACATACGGGTAATTCAATTAGGGAAACAAAATTGTGCATACATTTTATAGTCGTGGTATTAGTGTTGCGTATGGTGGAGCGCCATTGTGGGGGTAAGCGTGTGTTAATCACTAGACTCTGGTAAATAGCTAGCAAACAATCGATAGACAGTTAGGTAATAAGCTGGCAACTGTAACTATTACAAATGTCTAATTAATCTGTCGCATCACCGAACAATAGAGAATTGCCCAGTTAACAAGTGTTACATGTTCTAAGCATACAACGCATAACGCTGAGCACCTTCTTCTACTGGTTATACGGTGCATAATATTGCTCAAAGCACGATGACCAGCAAAGGTGATTATGGGTGAATAACCATCTTCTTTTGTGTGGCTGTAGGAACATATGATTGATTGCATCATTCCAAGCTGGTTCGTACATTACACTCGATTGTTAAAAGTATCTTCTATGGTGGGAATTTTTCTAAATTGCCAAGCTATTTTCAAACAAGATCCTATGCAGCAGAACCCTTTTATATGTCAAATAATCATAGTCATTTTATTAAGGCCATACATATCAAGGAATGCATTTCTTGAAATATATACGAAAAAAAGTGCATCTAGCCACGCCCCGATATTAATTCATGGGTATCATGCATAGCAGCTTTATCTTTATTGATCTCCGTAAATCCACAAAAAATTCCTGCCCTTACCAGCAGATGCCAACACCAAGACAAATATACCAAGAGGTTTTATGCGAATCTTTTGTATTTCAATGGTGATGGATAACCGGTCATTGAGGGAGCAGTGGCTAGTTGTCAACTGATGAAGTGCTGCTGGCACAAATGAACCCCATTGTATACGATGAAATATCGTTGACAGCACGACTTTGTAATTCCGTACAGAACACGCAAATCCTGTGCCTCAGTGGATGAATTGAATTGAAGCCCCTAATAAACTGACAGGCCAGGCTATGAAAAACGAACTTGGCAGACAAGGTTATTTGATAGACAAAGCAGACCACATGTCTTCGTTGGTAGCGCGGGGTCACCGATGTATATGTCTTAACGTCCAAAGTCATGAACGAATACTATTAGACCAATGACGTCCAGTGTGCTTTGAATGTAATAAGTTCAATGTTTCGGGGAGAACCACTTGCTAGATTATTGAATCAGCAGACCAAATGAAACAACGAGGATTATTTTCCCGATTGTCGAGCAAGTAATTATTTCAACCTGGCTAAAAAGGCGGTATTCAATATAACGGTAAGATACATCCATAATGTATTAAGAAACCTTTTACTTTAGATGCATTTTTCTTCATAATTGATCTAGTAAAATAATTTAGGCCTGATTATTATGTCTGGATATTTTTCCGCCTTAATTCATGTAATAAGATTTTAATAAGAATCGGTGTAGGAGGTTAGAAATTTGTTTAGAAGGAATTAATGTATTGATATAGTAATGAGTAATAATGTTCAGAAGGAAATAATGTTTTAAGAAGTTAATGTGTAATGATGGTGGTGGTAAGAGATTCTTTTCGGCAGTAGTTGGTGTATTTAAATGTGTGGATATCCAACTGGAGGCGTTAAAAATATTTCTCCAAATAGAACTGATAGTTCGACCGCACAATGACTCATATCTGTACCGACCAAGCATATACTTTATTTTGAATACAATTATTCGAAAGGACAAGCGCGTTATCAGATTATATATATATAATATATATATATATATATAGAGATATATAGATATAGAGATATATATATATATATATACAAATATACAGATAGAAATATATATATAGACATATAATTAGATATATATATAATATATATATATTAATATATATATATATATATATTTATATATATATATATATATTTATATCTATTTATTTATATACATGTATATATATATATGAGTATATATCTATCTCTATATATATATATATATATATATATATATATATATCTATCTATATATATATATATATATATATATATATATATATATATATATATATATAATGCGCTTTCTGCAGAGCTCCTCAAATATCGGATTTTTTTATGACATCGTACGTTATTCGATATCACACCCACATGATAAAGGCTTGTAAAAACTTCTTCGTGTTATTTAACGCCATAACCACTTAACATGATGAAGGAGAATGGGACAATTAGCATAGGCATAGGAATGATGTCGGTGCACAAATCGACTAGGTCATTGGTGTTACATAATACGTACACTATGTAGGCAATCAGTCTAATGAAAGGCTCAACATTACAATTCGATGAGATAATTTTTATTGCTTGATTTAATCGAAAACACAACCCGGATGTTAAGATATTGAATCAAGAAGTATTATTGTATCTTTCTATATTTACTTGTGTTATGTTGTTATGGCAGCACTTCGCAATATATTTCTGCGAATCATTCGTGAAGCTGCACAGTCGATTCATCGGTCCTCAGGCAGAGTTATCAGTAAATGCAATACCATCCGTACCGCTGTTTACGTCATTGGTCCCAATGCTGAGTTATCAGTAGAAGCAATACCATCCGTACGGCACAGGAAGCGTGGCATTATCAATAGTAGTAGCCGTAACGAGACCTGGAGCCGTATCGATCAGTTGACATGGCTCGATTGGAGCCATACCAATAATCATTACTAGTGCCTCGGATTCTCCCAGGCCGCCAAAATACGGACTCGTCGAAGTCATCATCGTCCACCCACCTGTTTACATACACACATATACGATCACAGCGCTGCAATGTGTAATCAAATGTACACTGTTGCTTAAAGTAGGCAGTGATTTTATTGGGTGAATGATTTTGAAATTATCAATGTGCAATAACTGTTTCATTTATAGATAAAACGTATACCGTTGTTTGGACTTCCGTTTCCGCATAAAGCATAAAACAAGAGCAACAAGCAGCAAGACGGCGGCTAGAGGAAGGAGACCGGCCAGGAGGACATTCTGAAGGTTCACCGGTGTCACAGATTGTGTCGGGGCAATATCAGTGGGTATGACGTCAGTGGGTGCAGTTGGAGCATTAGAGGTCGTCGGCAATTGAAATCTATCTTCACAAAGTGTTCCGGTGAAACCCGTCTGACAGGTGCATGTGAATTGAAGACCACTTGGACCAGGACCGGAAATGCAACTACCACCATTCTGGCATAGACATGACAGCACAGTCAAGTCGAGCTGTATGTCAGCAGCGTAGCCGCAAGGCTGCTGACGAACGTGGACAACATTTGAATAACCACTGTTCCCTGACCACCTTAACAGACCAGTAGGGGACAGGGTCAGACCTGAAGGACTTCCGGTAGCCAACGCGAAAACTACATTGAGGTGAGATGGTGAAGGCGCCACAAGCTGTTGTTGTATGTCCTCATCCGGGAACTTGTAAATCTGGACCGGAGCTGTCGGGGTCAATGGGTCATATCCTGTAGCCAAAGAACGTCGATGCTGACAATGAACGTTTTGTTTATGGTGTCTTACAAACAATGAAACATTCTGTTAATGCTGAATAATTCCTTAATGGCATAGTTGAATTACAAGAATATGGTAGTTATGTGATGGTAAACAAAAATTGATATGTACCGATACACAAACCAGGTGTCGAATTGATAATTGATGATACAAAGTCAGCGACCAATAGATACATGGGGGTAAAGAGGTAGTGCATAACTGATACGTGTTGGTACAGAGGTAGTGGCTAGCTGATACATAATAGTACATATGTAGTGGCTAACTATGTGTGGTTGTACAGAGGTAGTGTCTAAGTGATACGTTGTGGTACAGAAGTAGCGGCTAACTGATACCTAGTTGTACATAGGTAGTGGCTAACTGATGCGTGGTGATATAGAGGTAGTGGTGAAGTAATACGTAGTGGTACAGAGGTAGTGGTTAATTGATAAGTGATTGTAGAGAGGTAATGACCAACTGATAAGTGATAAGTGTGAAGAGCTAGTGAATAACTGATAAGTGATGGTGTAGTGGTAGCGACCAACTGATAAGTGATGGTTTAGGGGTGGTGGCCAACTAATAAGTGATGGTGTAGTGGTAGCGATCAACTAATAAGTGATGGTGTAGGGGTTGTGTCCAACTAATAAGTGATGGTGTAGGGGTTGTGTCCAACTAATAAGTGATGGTTTAGGGGTGGTGGCCAACTAATAAGTGATAGTTTAAGGGTAGTGACCAACTGATAAGTGATGGTGTAGGGGTAGTGACCAACTGATAAGTGATGGTGCAGAACTAATGTAACGCACTCAAACTAACCTGGCGTCCAGTCGAATGGTGATGCTGAGGCGTCACAGAAGAGACACGGGGTTAAAGGATCTTGATCCGCGTCCTCATAACATTGGTTGTTAATCTCACACGTCTCGGGCTGGTACAGTAATAGGAAATAATAAATACGACTCCTTCTGTGTAAGTTGATATGCCTCTAACGGTTGTGTAATTGTCAGCATCTCACCTTGAGTGAACACACATGGTTCATGTCACACTCCTGGCAGGTGGAATCGTACAATGTCATCCGTAAACTATTTGTTTCGCGACCTGGGGCCTGGAGCGAGAGGCTGAGGAAGATGTGTGTGGCTGGTATTTCAGGCAATGTAAGGGGCAGGTCACAAGCGAAGGTATCTCCTAGTTCACTGGTGGCGTTCGTCGTGACAATCGTCGTGACACCATTCTGACATGACATGAGAAATAAATCGGCTAGGCGTACCATATGTAATGAGAACATATATTGGGAGCGAGGTGATCTTATGCTCAGACACAAACGTTTTCAACAATGCAGCAGCCATCTAGTCTACGTTAGAGATGGGCTGGCTGCACTTTTATAGGAAACCCTCAATCCTGTCGCATTTAATACACAAGCTCCTATATTAGAGGCAGCAAAATCACTTTTGTTGTACGGGTAAGTGAGTTACTAGCCAATCAGTGTTTTGTTTAGAAATTGGCCTGGGATTAGTCTGGTTCATGTGATGGTGCCGTGGTAGTGACGCGAATCAACACATGAACCTTACCTGCATTGCATACTCTAACCGCCAGAGGTTCGAAATTCTTATGTTAGGAAGCGGGCGTCTGGGGCCTACTTATCAGGAATGGGTTATTGAATTCTGACCACATTATTCCGCAGTAAAGCACTGACTCTCCCACACTACCCTAACCACTTACTGAGGCAATCGTCACCAATTCACTCCTAGAACCACTGAGTCACTAATTTAAGTATCACCACCGAGTCAATCACTGAAGCAATCGTCACCAAGTCACTCCCTGAACCACTGAGTCACTAATTTAAGTATCATCACCACGCCAATCACTGAAGCAATTGTCACCAAGTCACTCCCTGAACCATTGAGTCACCTATTTAAGTATCATTACCGAGCCAATCACTGAGGCAATCGTCACCAAGTCACTCCCGGAACCAATTAATCACTTATTTAATTATCATTACCGAATCAATCACTGAGGCAATCGTCACCAAGTCACTCCCGGAACCATTGAGTCACTAATTTAAGTATCATCACCGAGCCAATAACTAAGTGAATCATCGCCAAGCCACTCCCTGAACCACTGAGTCACTCCCTGAACCACTAATTTAAGTAAGTATCATCACCGAGCCAATCCAGTGAATCATGCCAACCTCCCTGAGCCACTGAGTCACTAATTTAAGTATCATCACCGAGCCAATCAATCAGTGAATCATCGCCAAGCCACTCCCTGAGCCACTGAGTCACTAATTTAAGTATCATCACCGAGCCAATCAATCAGTGAATCATCGCCAAACCACTCCCTGAGCCACTGAGTCACTAATTTAAGTATCATCACCGAGCCAATCAATCAGTGAATCATCGCCAAACCACTTCCTGAACCACTGAGTCACTAATTTAAGTATCATCACCGAGCCAATCAATCAGTGAATCATCGCCAAGCCACTCCCTGAACCACTGAGTCACTAATTTAAGTATCATCACCGAGCCAATCAATCAGTGAATCATCGCCAAACCACTTCCTGAACCACTGAGTCACTAATTTAAGTATCATCACCGAGCCAATCAATCAGTGAATCATCGCCAAACCACTCCCTGAACCACTGAGTCACTAATTTAAGTATCATCACCGAGCCAATCAATCAGTGAATCATCGCCAAACCACTCCCTGAGCCACGGAGTCACTAATTTAAGTATCATCACCGAGCCAATCAATCAGTTAATCATCGCCAATCATCGCCAATCACACTTCCTCACCAAGCCACTGAACCAATTGAGTCACTAATTTAAGTATCATCACCGAGCCAATCAATCAGTGAATCATCGCCAAGTCACTCCCGACCACTCACTAATTTAAGTATCATGAGCCACGAATCATCGCCAGCCACTCACTACTAATTTAAGTATCATCACCGAGCCAATCAATCAGTGAATCATCGCCAAGCCACTCGAGCCACTGAGTCACTAATTTAAGTATCACACCGAGCCAATCAATCAGTGAATCATCGCCAAGCCACTCCCTGAGCCACGGAGTCACTAATTTAAGTATCATCACCGAGCCAATCAATCAGTGAATCATCGCCAAACCACTTCCTGAACCACTGAGTCACTAATTTAAGTATCATCACCGAGCCAATCAATCAGTGAATCATCGCCAAGCCACTCCCTGAGCCACGGAGTCACTAATTTAAGTATCATCACCGAGCCAATCAATCAGTGAATCATCGCCAAACCACTTCCTGAACCACTGAGTCACTAATTTAAGTATCATCACCGAGCCAATCAATCAGTGAATCATCGCCAAACCACTTCCTGAACCACTGAGTCACTAATTTAAGTATCATCACCGAGCCAATCAATCAGTGAATCATCGCCAAGCCACTCCCTGAGCCACGGAGTCACTAATTTAAGTATCATCACCGAGCCAATCAATCAGTGAATCATCGCCAAACCACTTCCTGAACCACTGAGTCACTAATTTAAGTATCATCACCGAGCCAATCAATCAGTGAATCATCGCCAAGCCACTCCCTGAGCCACGGAGTCACTAATTTAAGTATCATCACCCGAGCCAATCAATCAGTGAATCATCGCCAAACCACTTCCTGAACCACTGAGTCACTAATTTAAGTATCATCACCGAGCCAATCAATCAGTGAATCATCGCCAAGCCACTCCCTGAGCCACGGAGTCACTAATTTAAAGTATCATCACCACGGAGTCAGTAATTTTCCTGAGTATCATCATCATCACCGAGCCAATCACTCAGTGAATCATCCAAGCAAAGCCACGGGTGCACTAATTTAAGTAGCTTAGCCAGCAGTAATCATCGCAAAGCCACTCGACCATAACATAGCCACTAATTGACTTGTCACATAGCACTTTGACTTGTCATCACTTAGCCACTCAGTGATTTAACGTAGCTTAGCCACTCAGTGATTTATCATTACTCATTGATTATCATCACTCAGCTACTGACTCAATCGCTCATTAACTCATTCATGTGATATCACTAAGCCACACAGTAAATCAAACATCGCTCAGCCACTCATTCACCTAACATCACCTAGCCACGCTGTCAACCAAACATCGCTCAGCCAGTTATTATTTGTTCAGTACTCAGCCGGGCTCTCAACTTATCATCGCAGAGCTATATATTAGACCCGTCACATCAAACTCATTCAGCGAACACAACAAATGCTCATTAAATCACTGTATCATCACTAGTCTCGCCACTCATCGCCAAGCCATTGTCTCATCCCATCCCCATCACTAGTCTCGCCACTCAACACCAAGCCATTGTCTCATCCCATCCACATCACTTGCCTCGCCACTCATCACCAAGCCATTGTCTCATCACATCCTCATACAGACACATACTCACACCTAGCCTATCCACCATAACATCAATTACCTCACTGAGAGACTAACTCACACCTAGCCTATCCACCATAACACCAATTATCTCATTGAGAGACTAACTCACACCTAGCCTATCTACCATAATACCAATTGACTCATTCAGAGACACACTCACACCTTGCCTAACCACCAAAACACCAATTACCTCATTGAGAGACTAACTCACACCTAGCCTATCAACCATAATACCAATTACCTCATTGAGAGACTAACTCACACCTAGCCTATCTACCATGACACCAATTACCTCACTGAGATACTAAGTCACTCCTAGCCTATCTACCATAATACCAATTGACTCATTCAGAGACACATTCACACCTTGCCTAACCACCATAACACCAATTACCTCATTGAGAGACTAACTCACACCTAGCCTATCTACCATAACACCAATTACCTCATTCAGAGACACACTCACACCTTGCCTAACCACCAAAACACCAATTACCTCATTGAGAGACTAACTCACACCTAGCCTATCTATCATAACACCAATTACCTCATTGAGGGACTAACTCACACCTAGCCTATCTACCATAATAACAATTGACTCATTCAGAGACAGAATCACACCTTGCCTAGCCACCAAAACACCAATTACCTCATTGAGAGACTAACTCACACCTAGCCTATCTACCATAATACCAATTTCCTCATTCAGAGACTAACTCACACCTAGCCTATTTACCATAATACCAATTGACTCATTCAGAGACACACTCACACCTTGCCGAACCACCAAAACACCAATTAACTCATTCAGAGACTAACTCACACCTAGCCTATCCACCATAACACCATAACTCTCTCTATATATCTCTTTCTCTCTCACTCCTATTTCTCTCTCTCTCGGGTGGTGGCGCAAATGAGCGCCCTTAGCAAAGCTAAAAGCTCTTTGCCTACAAGGAAGGAATGTACAAAATGCACTAACTCGTGTATACTCTATCTTGCACGAGACGTCAGATGGAGGAATGTTACTGCCAGCAACGCGTACGCTATCGCAGTCTTCATCGATGACGTCACAAAGTCCTCCTGATAAAATTGTGTCCAGTGTTGAGGACTGGGCCTCGTTGAAGCTACAGTCCACGTCGCTGTAACCTGAACAGCAACAAATCCTCCCCATTAGCGTTACATTCGACTGAGAAAAAAGTGAAATCTATTCACATTATAACCATGTTGCCTTGATCGTGGTCGTTAGCATGACTACCTTAGGTGATTAAAGAAAAATTGCTGCTGGCATTAATAACATCGCTATTCACTGCTGCTAGCATGGTTGAAAATGGTGCTGTTAGATTCATGGCTGCTAGTGAGGATAAAATCACTAGTTGTGGAATTGTAGCATGACTGTAAGTCACACGCCACTCACCCGGATCGCAGTCACACCCGGTCGCGGTGCAGTTGCCGTGTGCGCTACACTGATTGGGGCATTGCATCTGCGCCGCTTCAGCCACCTCGGGAGATATAAGCGTTACCGTGGCCGGATCAAAGTGCAAGACGGGATCCGTGCCATTCACCTCCTCCTGCTCTGCTAACTCTGATGCGCACGTTTGAGTGAATCCTTGTAGCGCGTTGTTAAGGAAGGCGACCGAGTCAGTTTGCTGTTATGGAGAAATGAATAAATCGTTATCATGATCAATTCCAAATGCCAGACTTATAATGGCCTAGGATGCAAAACTGATTGATTAAAAACGAAACCGTTATCGTCCCGCCGGTTGACAGTCGCCCATCACGTACAACTTACACCGACGTCGAACACACAGTCGTTAACTGCGTCATCCATGAAATCGCCACACGGGGCGGCATTACTTGAGGAGGATAAGGCTTGCTGACATCGCAAGGTGACGTCTTCTTTCGTGAGTCCACTTGGAGTAGGCCAGACGGGATCCCCCACGGGTTCTGTAAGAGGGTCGGGAGTGTCGAATGGGTAGTCGAGCTCTTCAAGCGAGATCAGGTTCTCACTCACTTGTCGCTTCTTCCTGCCTGTGTTTTGTGTGACGTCAGAACATGAGGCGCCTGTGGTTTGGGTGATTGCTGGAGTTGTCACATTACAAACGGCGCTCATGCCATCCGCAGAACAGCCACACCGCCTTTCATGTCCTGTTGACGATACGTATACAGGGTTGGTTCTACAAACGATGTTTCTCGGGTTAAAGAAACTCGCGCTGTATGGTAACCTGATACAACCCACGACTGATATGAGCGGTCATGCATGGTGAATACCATAGACTCGAGAAACATTGATAGTACAGGCTTGTGTTACTATTTGATATATTTAGACTTCTGTTTTTAAGGGGCCTTTAATGCAACGCTCAATGATTTCATTGGATGTTACTCACAAGTATTGCTGTATGAAGGCTAGAGGTTGCGAGCCTCCTGTTGAGGGTATGATGTCGTCGTAACGATTGCCATTTGCGTTGCCGCAGAGACCGGATACACTGTACGTACTGAAGTATACGGGGATCGTGACGTAAATGCTCATGTAATAACGGTAAGCATATCCCCTAATGACGACTCCCGATGGCATTTTGATCTGAGGAAGCAAATATGTAGCCCTTGTGATATCTGATCAAATAATAACATTAGTCGTGGATCTGACGTCATCGATTATCATAATGTGCGCGTTTCACGCCAGTAAGTCGAGAACCACATCGGTCAGTGGACATGTCCATAGCCTGTTAATATATATATTACTTACCACAAAGTAAGAGCTTCCACTCGAACTTATCTGTGGTCGCGGGACTGCTGGGTCGTCTAAGTAACGGATATTCTTAGGGTAGCCATTGCATGCATCAATCCCGATCATGTGATTTCCTTCTCGAGCAATCACGCCACAGTTACACGACACACTACCACATCGTCGAGTTCGTACCTGAATCTGTGCAACCAAATATGGTTTAATGATACTTGACAGGTGTTATTAGCGAGTTGTATCGTAAAATCGAGTGACTTGAAGCTATTAAAACTTAAAATACACCCAGCACTTTACAAAGACTAGTAAAGCTGACGAATGCATGCCTATACGACTCAGACGGAGAAACGTCAGTCACCTCGGTTGCTCGTGAGCCATCGGGTTGAAATGCCTGAACCATGGTGAAGGTGCCAACGTCATAAACGTGGTAGCTTCAGAACAAAGAACGATTCAATTATTCTGAAATGTTCAATATAACCATGCATGGTGAAGATAGTGGCTTCTCTCTGACAACAGATTCACATATGCATAGAATGGAATACATTGACTTACTACATGGAATCAAATGTATACAAATGAGGATCACCAACACTTGAACACGTCCTCTGTCGACAGTTACCTCGTACGATCATCTGATTGGATGAAATAGCAATTAGGACTATAAACAAAGTTTATATCCCTAGTGGAAATATTTCGAACAGATACACAAGGGCACTGATAAATTGCAGTTGTCTGTTTCTTGTGACATGGATTGTGCTGGGCTTGTCGTGGGTAATAAACAACAGTTGAACGAAACTTACATAAAAGCTCGGGATAACATATCCGTTTAAGACGTCTCCAGCTGCACATAAGAATCTATGAAATTTTATCCATGCATAATAATATGCCCTTCCTGGCACGGCCACTGGTTCTATGTCGACGTTACTTGTGTAATCTCTAGGTGTGATCACACTGGGACAAGCGTGGTTTATAAGGTTGGTATCAAAAATGCGTGGTTGGTATTGGCAGGACTGGTTGCCTGGGCGCTGAGTGTAATGCCAACAGGACAAAGGGACAGTCAACTGGAGCTTCAGTTGCAGAGAGGATGCCGTCAAACATCTGTAGTAATATACGTACGTTCGTGGAAACTGGTCCTGAAATCAGATAATAGCATGTTAACCATCCCACAGAGAAAGATCTGTTGAATAACTCTGATTGAGTGTAATAAGAAAAGTCAGTGAGGTAGTAATAGTAATGTCGATTGTGCTTCCCGATAAGTTGACTAAGCATATTAATATTTTTTTCCGAATGCCAATATCGCTTCAGAAAAGTTGGTTCCATGTGGAAAGCCATTAAACATCAACCTTTCGGTAATTGTATCCAGTTCCGGCACTGATCTGCAACAATAACGGCAAATTTACGCTGTGTTAAGCTGAAATCAAATGAAATTCTTGAAAGAATTGTACTATAAGCACAACTCAGTTACGTGAAATCCTGCGAAGTAGGAATTAGAGCAGACTTCTGGTCCTCCATCTGACTGGACACAGCACGACACCTGCCGGCGTGACGACATACAACCACGGTATAGTAATGCACGGGTACCACAGTGTGGCATCGAAAGTTGTCAAAATACACTGGCCATGCATGGGTGCCATAGTATGGTATAGAATGTTCTCAAAAGACACTAGTAATGTGCATGTACCATAGTGTGGTACCGAAAGTTTGCAAAGAACACTAGTAATAAGGTGGTGTTTGCTACGTACAAGTGTTCCGAAGTAGGTGGCCAGCTCCTCTTCATACAGGTACACCTTGAGGTTATCAGCATCTGTAGTCTTCGTTAAACTCGACTCGTCTCGACCATATGGTGGATAACGGAATTTAAATGTTACATCGAATTGGGTGGTATCTGCATCCGTTGGAGTATAGCTTATGGAGCATATAAAAGCAAAACGGTGCACGTCTTCAGTTCCGCCAGTTGTCAGCGGCACCGAGGCGGTTTGAACAATGACTGGATCGGATAAGACAGCGTGGTAGCTTGAATCTGCATTTACGCATACATCTGCTGAGAACGGTTCTGGCCCACATTTTCATCAAACCATACTCTTAACAAAACATTTCCCTATAATAAGAAGTATCGCACAATGCGTGTAATGATAAATGAATCAACGAAGCTTACCGCGGGTGCAATATGCCACGTCACACGGGTCGATAGAGGGCGCCTCCGGAAGCCGGTACACGTAAAAAGGCGGGTTACTGTCGCACCACTTGATGGAAATGGTCGCTTTGACTACACAAGAGCTACAGGATGCGTTATCATATTGCATGCATAGTTCGCCATCAACTGCATCTACACTGTCATCTGCACCAAGCAAAGAACAACATGAACATTTAAGAATGCGCATATGTACATCGAGGATTAGTGCAAGTAGCATAAGCTGGGGGATATAACGCAGTGTCACTGTGCAAAGCATATGTTATCAGAGAAATAACTTAAGTAATTTAAGTCGTATGTTATGAGACTGGGATATCTATCAAGGAGCCCAGGAGACAAACATCCAGGTATCTTTCAACAAGTCATATTAATGAAAGAAAATGAAAATAGCCAATCAATTTATTTACCAGAACAATATAACATTGACAAAAAAATATAAATAACTGATATCTGCAAGTGATAATCAATCCTGCGACGTAAATGGGAGTTGATCTTACGGGGCGGATGGGGATCCGGCTGTGTGAGAACAAAGGTATCAGTCCCTTGGCATGCTCCACTGCCGCAGGTGCTTAAACGATCGCCCGTAGAGCCCGTAAAACGATACCACCTATCTGCATTACAAATGTAGCATCTTAGTGGGATCTTATATATCAACGGGCAGAGGCAACTGCAATCTGACTAGCTTAGATTGCTAACCCTGTGTCACCACGGGACCAACTTACATTGTTGACAGCGTGTAGTTCACGTGTGCGTTATCAGCATGAACAAGTGATTAAAAAGCTTACAATAAAAGACGAAAATGATATATTATGCCACTGAGAGCATAGATTACCTGATCCAAACATTGACGGCGCGTCCGATACATCACCTGAAAAACAATATCAACATCACCTATGTATCTTCTATCTCTCATTCTTTCTCGTTATCAATCTTTCTCTCTCTCAATCTTTCTCTCTCTCTCACTCTCTCTCTCTCTCTCTCCATATATATGTATAGATATATATATATAGGGATATATATACATTTACATATATATTTATATATATATATATATATATATATATATATATATATATATATATATATATATATATATATATATATATATATATCTATATATATATATATATAGATATATCTATATATATATATATATATATATATATATATATATATATATATATATATATCTATATATATATATATATATATATATATATATATATTTGTAAATTTTCATTTTGCGCTTGCGGAACGGAATAACTAGCGCAGGTAGTGGTGACAGGTAACAATTACAAAAAACTATTTACCGCTGCTAGAGTCGGGTTGACATGTTCCAGGTTGAGTGACCGCCGTGTTAAGTCGACTCCTGTCACGGATCGGCGTGTGTGATCCAGAAGTGCAAGGGTCGAATTGACACGATACATCCCCTACGAATTCATGCCATAGTATTGAGTCGTTCATTAATTTCACAAGACTTTATTTGCCCGCCAACTTCCTATATCATGAACCTTTTTTTGGTTCGGTAATTTTCTGTAACAAATGCATCGACAACTGCTGGAACGGTAAGTATAGGGTTTAACGGCTCGAGGTTCCAATCTGGTGATTGATATGTCCATAGACAGATCAAGGTTTGGTGCGTTTGCGCGAACATATTTTTTAATGTTTTTCACATATATCCAAAAATGGATATTAAGACGAAGCATTGCAGGCGAACTTGACCTCATTTCAATGTCATAGACGCACCTAATTCTTTTCAACTATGCGTACCTTATAAATGACATGATACACTAAACTTCTTGGCACTTTCCCTCTGGCGCCCCTGTGTTGTAACTAAATAACGCCAAGAACTTTCGAGACTTCATCAGAAAGGTATGTTACAAACCTCTACAACTTGCTTCGCCATCTTTGACCTTGAAGTAATCGTCGAGGTCCTAGGGTCCCAAATATTTTTGCAGTTTCAGTAAAATGCCATTCCACCTTAATATCTTTGTCAATAATAGTTCGATTCTGAGAAGGTTTATATTTTCAGGCAGCTTTTAGATGCTTCTACTGTTATGACCTCGTGGCTATTATGATGACATCATGGCTATAGTGATGATTTTGTTCGTTTTTCGATTGCTGTTCCTAAATTCTATTCATCTGTCAGATTACCTCTGGCGCTCTCTCAATACCGGCACATTTGTCGCTCGAAGCCTCTTCCTCAATCAGTGACGGTATATCTCATAATTACCAACACAATATATAAGGGCTACATATTGCATTACCAAATCATGTAGTTCTATAGCTGTATTTAATATCGCATTGTAAGAACATTACGGCTGAACCCTTGAAGCTTTGATATTCGTCATTGACGACCAAGTTGAGACAGGGAAAAAGGTGCCAGAGGGAAAGTGCCAAGAAGTTAAGTGTATCATGTCATTTCAAAGATACGCATAGTTGAGCAGGATTCGGTGCCAGACTTGGGATGAGGTAAATGTCTGGTTGAGGAGTAATACACAGGTAGCAGTAATGATTAAGTTCAATAATAGTATTTCTATTTCATAATGGTAGCCTAACACCGAGTGCTCTGTTGTCATTATTTAATCCGCCATTAAGCAATCATATGCAACGCGATAAATAATATTAAGCTATTACGCAATTCGATAAAGCACAACCACAAAATATGTTTTTAAACTCTCAGCTGTGCCGAGTGAAAGGTTTGATGTTGCCGGGACTCTCATCCTGACAATGTTCATTATGTGTCTTAAAATAGATGATGTATATTGCTCATCGTCTGTCTTAATATAAATAGATTATGTATATTGCGACATAGAAGAGCAAGCACATGCATGTGCGCTTTCAAACCAAATAAGTTGTGGTTAGGTAATACCCTCCTTGTTGCTTTAGCACATGCATGTGGGAGTCAACAGTGAAAGCCACTCACCACAAACAATACAGAGGAGTATCACCTCCAGTATCCCGCCAGCTAATCCCTCCCTCCAAGCCATAGTCAGCGCCAGAGGACCCTGTTTACGCGTCTCTTATTCGATATGATCTGAAAGTTCTGAGAGTTTGCTGAGTTCAAAGGAGTGAATTAGTTATGTCCTGGGGATGGGCTCGCATGAAGGGTCTGGTGTCACGGGTTGTTACACATAAATCAGCCTTACAAAGGTGGGATTGATGGACGTGGAGGCGTCAGCGAGCTACGCCGCAATGAGCGGAACGGGCGTTCCTTTGTGCTTTTCACTTTCTTTGTATAAGCGATCTCTTGTTCTACAATATGCCGTTAAAATACTGCCCCACCGCCATTCGCTCTGAACCTTTCCTTTGGATTTTTTACGACAGCATGGTGCGATGTGCACACCCAATTGACTCAATGGAAACATGCCGCACCAATGGGTGTATATCACACACCGAATGGGCACGCCCAATGGACTCAGTGGATGCACCATTCAAGCATGCACAGGGATTGGAGGATTGGGATGGGGGAGGGGCTCATTACCCATGTTTCACTTCTGAAGGCACTTTCATACGACGATACATTGAAAAGCCAATAATTCGGATTTTTAGTGACTTATAATGTCCTCACAGATATATTCGTATCTTTGAGCAAACGCACTTAGACACATCAACCAGGTATACACTCTGCATGCGCTTTTTGTCAGATGTGGTTGCTTAGGTGAGGTTGACCGAACGCGTGGTGTAATGTTTTCCTACGGTTGGCTTTTGAAATCGTGGGATCATTTCACTTACAGCTCGAACAAGCAAAAAACGCTCGTACCTACCATTTTGCTCACATCGGTGCGAGCTTTTATTAGTTGCGTTTCACTAAAAACTTGCATCTCAAAATGCTCGCAATTTTTCTCGTATATTCGCTTTCCTCGTATATTTACGAGAATAAAAATATTTGCGTTTCACTAAATTGCTCACAGCGCAAAATGCTCGTAATTTAGCTCGAATTTTTACGAGCGATCATACCACTCATACGAACGCTCATATTATGGCAAAATGGATTTTCTACGACTACTTCAGAATCCTAGAGAGCGCGATGTTCGTAAACAGACGAAACTTAGAGACATTTTGGACTAGGAGTTAGTTCACTATCGTTTATCAAGGCCGGTGATTCAGGAAATCGTCGACGAATATTCCCAGAGTGAATGGTCAAACCACACCAGACGCTCACATGCCATATCCGATGAGACGCAGGTAAATATACGGCAAAATAGTGCAATAAATATCCTCACGTGGCAACCCAAATGTAAACAAACACGTTGTTATTATTTTAATCAGCCCGGTTTTAATTAGTCTCTTGGTGGGACGGGAGGGGACGCTCTTTTATGCTATTTATCATAGCGTTAGTGCGCATCATAAGATTGTCATTTCAGTCAAGTGTGGGCGGGGATAATCTGGGCCAAACAGTGACTATGAAGTATACATTTTTATGTAGGGGGTCAATAAGTATTGTCCATTCCCATTCCCATGGTAATTACAAATTAAAAAGATAATAAATCAATGGTCAATGTAGCATCCCTGAGTTTGATTGTGTGTGGGGGGGGGGGGGGGGGAGTGTGTGTGTGTGGGTGGGGGGGGGTGTTGGGATTGGGCTGTGGTTATATTTTCCGTTCCGCTCACATCCCATTAGTGCACCATTACATGGTGGTTGCTCAATTCTAGAGAAATTCTTATAAACACTATAACTATACAATATTGATTAGAAAAGGGAAACTGAAGAATGGGTATATTTGTTTTGGGGCTTGTGTATCAGATATTGGTTGCCCTCCGTTACTTTGCCAAGGGAGGAATGCTGTCGAAAAGTGGCCGCATCCATGGCATCTCAACATCTCCCACACGCAGAATCATTGAGAAGGTGTCTCTGTTTCTGGCGGCATCATCGCCCCATTACATCCAATTTCCAGATGAGAGGTATTTACAATGGCCAAATTACACTTTATTATACTCATTTTCAATAAGCTGTCTTTACAAACATGCAATATACATTATTTAATACAAAATTATATTAAAACAGTGTACAAAATCTAAATCTTTTTTTATTAGATTGCAAGTAGCTAAAACATCTTGCATGTAAATTTCCGACAGGAATTGGCACAAATCCGGTGATTTTCGGGACGTGGCAGGATTCAGGGGCATAGTCGGAGCGATAGATGGCTCTCACATCAAAATCAAAGGTCCAGCTGAGGAAGAATGGGCATTCATCAAAAACACCAATGTGTGAACAACAAGTTTCCAAGAAATTTAAAAAATCGCAAGGGTGTTAAGATGAATGTAATCTTAGCAGTGAAGCAGTATACTTTGTGGGTTCGATTCCTTTCCTAAGATAATATTTATCGCATACATACAATCATGCACACTGCCAACCTAATAAGTCATACATCGAAACTGTTTGAAATGGGACCAAAATAAGTGTGTTTGTTTCTTTCCTACTTTATAATAATTGACTATAAAAATAGATAAAGATTATTTTCTATTCAAATACAAAATCATGAAACTTAAATTCAACTCACACATAAATGATATAAATATATGTACTACAGTAACTGAATAACATATGACTTTATCATTCTAAGCGAAGCAGAGAAATGACAGCTGTCAAGCTGACATGCAAGATACCACGAAATGTACTTAGTTTACAAGATCTTAAGCGATCACAGAACAATTGTCTGCGACAAGGGGCGCGTATAGTCACGCTGATATCATTTATTGTTTAAATTAAAGTCGTATTATTGAATATAATATTGATATATTGAGTTAAGTTACAGTTGTCGTAGAGAAAAAACTTACCGCCGGTGTTCCGTCGTCTGCCATGTTAACCAGTGTGTCTTTAGAAATGTTGCACTCAAAAAGTCTCGCGTGAGCAATTTTCCTCGCACGAGCATTTTCAGATGCGAGCGTTTTGGCTAGACGGAATTCTCGTACGAGAATGTTAGTGAAACGCAAAATCTAAATTCTCGTACCCGATTTCGCTTCCATTGAAAAACTCGTAAATATACGAGTTGTTAGTGAAACGATCCTCATCGTCAACTTGAGCGGCTGTCATTTATGTTAGCCATGTTTTGCCCACCATTTTTTCGATTGCTTAATCCTAAGTTGTCGAACGCAATGCAATTGAGCAATAACATTAAGTAGCCTAAGTTTAAAAGGGTAAAAGTCTCACGTGCGCATGCGCGTGTCACGACGCCCATGAGATGCTATAGCTCTGATTGTCTCTGCGCTGCGCGTTCAGAAGTGATTTTATTCGAGACATAAGTCGCAACGGCGACTGCTTTTGCCATGCGTGGTCGACATGTTTGTTAGTTTGCCTGTGCTTGCTGTTCAGTTCGTATTTATTTTTGTAACCTGCCAAGAAATCTTACTTACAATTTGGACACAATGTAAGATTGGTCGATATGTAGCCCTGCAGGATGTATGGTGTATAACTATATCACAGTCCGACCTGGCCTAAACTTTATGCAGAACTTGTTGTTATTTTAGACTGCACCTTAAAATAACGTCACAGATCCGCAATAACTTCATAAAAATGTCCCAGGTCATTTAATAATTGCCACACTGCCACCAGTCCCAATCACCACCAGTCCCCGCTGCCGCCTTGCCCCATTACAACCAGCCCCCACTGCCACCTTGCCCCTTTGCCACCAGTCCCCTCTGCCACCTTTCCCCATTGCCACCAGTCCCCACTGCCACCTTGCCCCATTGCCATCAGTCTCCACTGCCACCTTGCCCAATTGCCATCTGGCTCCTGTGGCACCTGGCCCCACCTCCAATCCCCATTGCCACCAGTCCCCACTGCCGCCTGGCCCAACTGCCATCTGGCTATCTCCGATAGTTGAAGTCCGGTACAAATGTTCATACTTTAACGGAAAAACAGTTGATATATACATCTCGGAAATATCAGAAAACGACAAAGTGCCATTTACCGCAGTCTAAAGGTAGAACTCTACCGCGAGGTGGTAGGCTAGGGATTGTAGACAAGAGGTGGTAAGAGTGGTGAGATGTCCGTCGACAAGATATCCACTCCAAATCCCTGGAAATATAAATATCTCATATTGTCAAAGCATGCAAAGTAGTGATCTAAAATCAAATACAACCAGTTGCTTTTATAAAATGTTTTTTTGAATTAGCATCACGTTTTCTAACCTTTCTTCTATGCCAAAAAGGGCCTCTATGACAATATTGCTGTCCATGTATTGTCCAATCATGGCTGCCACAGCTCGTCGTCGTGTCATCCAGTAGCACCGTTACAAGGAACTGTATTCTGCAAAGACAACAACACCTCATAGGAATGGTGTTAATGTTGTATGCGTGGGATAATTCATAAAATTTGATGGCTATAGTAGGTTAAGTTATGGCGAGAGAAGCGAGAGGCATAACGAATGTCACACCTGTGGCTACACGTGGAGTAGCCGGCAGCAATCCTAACTAGCTCCCATGACGTCATAACAAATCCACCGGTGTCTTCTCTGTTAGGACAGATAATGCTTTGGTATCATTCACGGGGAGCAATAACGATGAAAGCAATATAAGCTACCGTCATATATGGAGGATGTACTGTCTTATGATGCGTTGATGATTTACACCCATACAACTCACCCCTTACTGTCCAGGCCGAGTGAAGTGCAGCAGGTCTTAGTGTTGCGTGAACAATAGGCATTGACAGCATCAGCTATAAATCGGAATCCAAAACCTAATATCATAAAATAGTTTGAATAAGAATGACATCGTGATGATGGCATTGTTCCCGTACCTTCTAATATTCTGCCGAAGACCAGCAATGACATGACTGGTCTCGACATGGAAAACGGCATAAAGTTAACAACTTACAATTTTGATGTCTAATGTACTATCAAAAATTATATGCACGCCCTGTGACACCTTACTGCTGTCAACTGCAAACATGACATTAAGTCAGCTTCATGCTTCTCGTATCACCATGAACAAAGTGTATATTCGAGAAGCAGTAACAGCATGTCGACAATACCTATGCTTATACAATTCGGAATTCGGTACTGTGAGGACACACCTGTACACGGTGATACAAGACATGTCCACTCACGTTGCCTCGTGCACGTCGATATATCACAACTGCTCCATTCTGACCATGGACCCCAACTAACGCCGGGCTCAATCTCACACAGAACTTCATTGCAGCCGTCCACGCAAATACATGTAAATAAAAGTCCACAGTTCTGCATGCACGTGCCACCATTCTGACACAAGCACGGTACTACTGTCAGGTTGATGCGTAATTCCGCTTGAAAGCCACAGGGTTGCTGCATAACGATTACAATCACATCAGGGTAATCGCTGTCAGTAGGCCACCCCAACAAACTGCTGGCCGATAGAGTAAGTCCGGATGGACTTCCAGAGAATATATAGACAAGACTAGGGTTGTTCACGCCAGATATGACAAGTTGATGGATAATATTCTCCCCCATAAACTTGTAGATGCTTACTCGGCTTGGTGGTGTTGGGGCATAACATACTGGAATGAAAACCAACGCAAGCAAGTCTGCTACCTTGAGGGGCTGTGTTGTATGCCTCGTACATTTCGCCAGGCATTACACCATGATGATTCTCTTAATATTCTGCTGATCGCCAACCTGCAGTGATGTACTGCATCCATTATTAATATGCCCGAGAAATGCGACCTCCTGTTTAATGAAAAATTCTGACGCTGTACTTTCTGATGTGACTATTGTATTTTTTATGAATGTACCATGGTGTATTTTGCATTGAATGCAGCTGTGCCTATTAGTACTGTCAGAAACGATTTCCTCTCGTTTATGGAAGCAAGCAGTTGCAGATGAAACGCTAAAATATGCACTGGCTGAGTGCCTCCGAACATTAACTAATTGACCTGTGCCTGTAACATTATTTGAGCAAAGGAAAAAATAACTACACATGTTAACCTTTCAAGAGAATCATGCATTAAGTTAACTGTACATAAGGATAAGATACCATGTAAACTTGTACAACGTGGAGCCTTTATATCACGTGTTGCAGCGACTGTCTCTAATCACCTTGCCTATATGTAGGCAGCTTCATTAGCATGAACCTACGAACTTTGGCGATTGGAAGTGTCCCGTCTTGTATGAGCATCTCCGGGATGGCAATTGTTAATTGTTTAAGCAGATTTCGTATATTCTTGTCAACGTTCGTCTCTGCGTGGCTGCGTCGTGACACCGAAAACTTGTCGCCTTGTTTAAGCTCTCTGACTTAGTCTGTCACTGTTTGAAATAGATCTGGTGTATCCGGATAGTATAATGTGGAAGTACTGCTCTTTTCTCTCTGCAATGATCACTGCTGTTATAACTATTCAGAGCTCGACTCAGCAGCTCTATTTTGTTTCTCATCGTGGCTCCAAACTATCACGTGATTATGAGTAAGACAACGGTGACACCAGAATCTCTAACCTTTCCTTTCAACAGATTACTTTGTTTTTTTCATTGTCAACTTATATCGACATAATGAAACATGACTTATCCCTTACAGCCTTGTAGACACAGTAAATATGACATCGTCCTATAGCTCTCAAATATTTTCATTTGTCGAACATACTTCATCCAGCTCTGGTTGACATCTGGTTTCACAGCATCTTCAGAATGAGAGTTATTAGCGTTATGATGCATGGCACAACGCTGCAGTCACATATCAAAGAGCTCATAGCTTTGTTAGGAGGGGTCACAATGACTATCTATGTCATGAATATGCATATGAAAAACGTGGTCATCTTCATGCAGAGTTACCATACAATTAAAAAGAAGCACATGGGACTGTTGATTACAAGTCTCGAAGATCTGCGCCATGAGTCCTATGATTGGTCGAGTTGACCGCACCCCGAAATTGATCTGATGATTCCATTAGTGTCGTGTTCACATATTTTGTCATGCACGAGTAAGCCCTCTAAGCATATCAATAAGCTATATGACTGTATTTCATAAACGTGGCATTACAATTTAGATGCAAGTTGCACATAAAGTAGCCACTCACGTCTAGTGAAATGGGAACGTTAAGCGCATTCGTTTTCCCTTTGATCCCATAGGTACTTTATGGAGTGTGTTGCCTCTTTTATATATGTATGAGGACAAAGTGGTATCCCTTTGGGATACCTTCAGCGTGATAATGTTAGCAGTTACAGGTGTTGTGCGTTAAAAAACTTAATAAAATTGGCTGATATCGATTAAACCACGTGTAAACAGTTACATGGCTGAATAGACGTCGGAATGGGAACGGCTGAGACACAGTGATGGCGGCCGGGATCGGACATGTTCTAATCTTGAATTCGTCCCATGGTATTTGACCACGGTAATTTCAACCATGCGATTCCAGCAGAAGGATAAATAGGAGAAGGGGAAATTGGCTGCGCCGTTACTGTTGTTGAATATGTCACTTAAGTTATTAGATGATTAGCATTATGACAGTGTTCCTCAATCATCACCTGCTGACAAAAGGCTCGCACAGCCATTACTGCCCACATTGACTGTTACAACTGGCAAGTACCACACCAATAACACTTAAATAACCCAACATAAAAATGGATCTTTATAAAATATAGAATAACATATGGATTGAATCTTTTAGCCACTTACAAATGAGCGAAATAAACTTATCGATGAGCAGAAAAGCATCCCTTTGAAACGATTCTTTAGAAATATGAAAGCTAGACAAACAGCGAATGAGATCAGCTTCGCGAAGCAATACCTCTGTACAGGCCTGCTGTC
Organism: Urechis unicinctus; assembly: GCA_034190875.2. Classification (NCBI taxonomy): domain Eukaryota; kingdom Metazoa; phylum Annelida; class Polychaeta; order Xenopneusta; family Urechidae; genus Urechis; species Urechis unicinctus. The sequence goes on along the minus strand of CM067351.1, from coordinate 36,502,375 downwards.
ACCAAACATCTTGGTATGTTATAGATTTTGGTTATAGGGTTATGGCACGTTGTATATTTATATATACTATATTTAACCATACTTGCTTGTATGCTTGAGAGGGCAGACAATATATAATCCATGCCAACGCTATCATCAATCATTCAGGTAGGTGGCGATAATGGAGGCATCAATCGTGGCAGCAGTATAAATAACACCATTAAGTATCGCGGTCCGATCATGTGCATAACAATATGGATCTTACCCTTTAGTAGGTATTGATTTACCGACGCTAATTCATATCACCTCATGTCAATTAGTCATAGTTATGCTTATTTACTTATGATGATAATGATAATCTATTTCGCCAGCGGACTTGAAAAGTAATGGTCGCCATCGGGGGAGCCGCGTGGTACGTATCGATTAATGCATCCTCCCTTCAATATGCAATATTTTGTGTGCTTATCATCGTTGACGGGGTGGTTGGTGGCATCATCAGTTATAAGGGAAGGGTTCCATCAAAAGTGACTTATACCAAGAGGTCGGTCAGATCATCAGATTTCGGGAAAGAAATTGTGATGAGTTATCATAATTTATTTAAACATCACAATTTCTTAAATACCCCGATGGCGCGATTTCTGAATATGGTCATATCATGAAGGCCAACTCGAGCAAAGGCTTTTCAGGTGATCCTCGCTGGGATGGATAAGCAATAGATATGTAACATATATGATCTTGTCGATGTGGGAAAAGGCCTTATTGTGCATTTTCCTATGCATCTGGAATAATATTCCATACGTATACGTTGGTAATGGGAATCACTAATGAAGTTTAATGTAGAGTAACAGACTACTCATTCCCTGAGAGAGCGTACTTTTGTACCATGCACAAAATCTCTAACTAGGCCCGAATAGCTGTCGGTGCGTTTCAACTAGAAGCTTTATTCGATATTTTTCAGATGAATGACGAGGCATTGAAGGAGCGTGTCGTCAACAAGTGCTACAGTAAATAACCGCAGGCACAACCCAACTCAACCACAAGTGTTCCATATCGAACACGCAAATTGTCTGCTTCAATAGATGGGTGGAATTTAAGCCATGAATATACAGAAGGAGTTGGTACTCAGTAACGCACGCGCCAGACAAGGCTGTGAGATAGACGATAAGGATCGCGTAGATCACAAGAGGTAAGGTGCTTAAATCCAGCGACACAATTGAACACACAGGATTATAATTTGGGGATAAATTATATTGACTATCATTACATCTTGCAGAGTGAAAACTGATCCGACAACATGCGCTACATAATTGAATATGTGGACAGGACGGAACCAGGGTAGAAAGAATCGCCTCCCACGAGTCAAATAAGTAATGTTTGCGACTTTGGCTTGACGCCTCATTTGATATCAGCGCATCCTGGGTAAATGAAGTCGCACGTCTGTGCCTCGCTGCGTCGTCGAACATCAAACTGGTGTACTATCTTTTTGTTGAGCCTGATGAAATAAGGGTCGTCTACGAGGCACGTTTACCTGTGGCGTACAGTATTTATGCAGTCGTGAACGCCTTTTAAACAGAAGACCGACGAGTCAGATTCTTCCCACGGGGTGCCGTGTTGGGAATAGATTATGTGTGTCGCAGCCAATGCACAAGTTGTGTTACTTTCGGTTTCCACATAGGTCACATTTTTACTACCTTCATAAAATGTGAATCTGCGTTTCAGTTCATCCAACGTGGCGCCAAACCTGGTGTATTTCCTCGACGATCCAACCGCGAAATACCTTCCTATTCGACCTATTTAACCGTCGTTTTCTACAGACTGCTGTTTCTAGTTAACCGTCATCAATGTTACACCCACCTTGTTAAACATGGCGATATTCTCTGACAGTTTTATAGATAAATTGGCCAGGACATTTGCTCACAGCTCTTAATCTTTTAATCCCTCCATATTATTATATCTGTCAGCCACAAACCTATGGTGTCACAGCAATAACATAACAACAATTGTTAACATTACCTTGCACAAACCACGACTACAGTCTTGCTCACACAGTTAACGCGACAGTTTATCAAAGGCCAGTGGATATGGATCAAATCTACTTTAGATGGAAGTTGCAACATAATGCCCACTCGTGCATAGCGAATGAGAAAGGTAAGAGCATTCCCTCTTTTATTGCTTCGATTGCTACTTGACTGAATGAGTTGCCTCTTTACAATCTGTGGGGACACTTTCAGCGTTGAGATTGCAGGAGCAATAGATGCTGCGCGTGAATAATATATAGATAGTCGAATTGGCTGATATTGAGTAATCCATGTTGTCACATTCACATGTCAGGATAAGCGATGGAATGAGAATGGTTGAAACATCTTCGGACGTGATGTTAGCCAGTTTATCTGGTTCTGCACGTTACATGGATTCAACTGCTTCCATTTTAACCATTAGTTTCCATCATTCAAATCGCTCTGTCGGAAATTGAATGGGAGAGAAAAAAATAGTGAGTTTTGTGGATTGCAAATGATATTGCATTTAGTGAAAAGGGTAGTGGCTCTATGAACTAAATCACCTCCCTTTATTCCCAATTATGAATTACCATTACTACATTTACACAAGGAAAGATTAAGTATCTGTCTGACTGAATATATCCGATTATGATTACGACATGAACGGGAACAGGTTGCGACGTGAACGGGAACAGAATGACGCCGTGAACGGGAACAGGATTACGACATGAACGGGAACTACAATACGACGTGAACGGGAGCAGAATAACGACGTGAACGGGTGCAAGATAAACAACGTGAACGGAAGGAGAATAACGATGTGATCGGGAACAAGATTACGACGTGAACGGGAACAGGATTACGAATCCTTATGTTCGAACCAATTAAAACTTGCCTTCCCATGTCTATAAGATAGCTTATGCTCATCCACCACTGAGTTGATTATGACCTTCCTCCAAACAAATTATAATGTTTCTGCAAACATTTATACACAATTCGTGTAGTATTCTTGTTCATGAACGGTAATAGGTGATGACCTTATAAAGTGTAACATGAATGCTATCAGATTACCCAGTTCTCGAAATGTTATAATGAGGGTAACTGTATGTTTTAACTTACTCATATATACTGATGCTAATCATTATACACTGAATAATGATATTCACGCCAGGCTCCACTCGTACCAAAGATAACAACATGGCTGATAACGGATTACTTGACTAAATAGTGAAGTATAGAAAACAATGCGTGAATTGATTTCTGTTGTTCGACCACACTTCGTAGAATGATGACATAAACGAACATTGTCAATAGAGAAGCTATCGTTATTTCCCTACCCACAACTTCGTATCTCACTGATAATCACACTTGTGTTGTTGATATTGGTTGAAGGTGTACAGGCATACATATATGTGAGTTAATTGCATTGTTCATGGAGATGGTGAATTAATGACCTCAACACACTTGAGTTGTGTCTACATAGTGGCACGTCTATTGGCGGTTCAGCATAATGAAGCCTGTGTAACATAAGCTGCACATTGAAGGATTCAATCATGGTGATGTATGCTTAACGTCAATCATGTGTCATTCTGATGGAAATGGAAGGTAGTCATCTTCGCCTTGCAGCTTAGAAAAATGGCAGTACAAATACGGGATTTGATCATATATCATTGGTTATCAGTTTTGTCGAAGCAGTAACACATAACATTCGTCAGTATTTTGAATGTCGTCTGAACATCATTTACAAATATATGCTGATGCTAAGTACGCTTGACTCTCGCTCCAGGGACAAAATATGGACTCATGATTTACATATAATAGAGGCAACACACTCCATTAAGAAGCTATGGAACCAAAAGGAAGACGAACGCTCTTACCGTTTTCATTTCACTGGACCACTTAGAGCGTAACTTTCATACTCGATAATCGAGTGACAACAATTGCCTCAGTTGTGGGACCGGAGCAATTTCCAGTAGCAGGATTGAACAGGGCAGCATGTTCGGAAAACAATTTTATTACAGCCTCAAAATTGTCTGAAGATTACATTTCGTAGTCGCCAGTCTTCATCCCAAGGCAACTAAGTGAAGAAATATTCGAATTGCTGCCAAGTTTCAATCAGTTCCAATATGTCAAATCTGGATCGGCTTCTTTTACAACTACATATATGAATAGATACATATGTATATATATATATATATATATATATATATATATATATATATATATATATAGAGATATATATATATATATATATATATATATATATATATATATATATATATATATATATATATATATATATATATATATATATATATATATATATATATATATATATATATATATATATATATATATATATATATATATATATATATATATATATATATATATATAGCTCGGTGTGTGTGTGGGTTTATAAATATATTCGGAATGTAATGTACAGGAACTAAGAGGATGGTTTGCGGTTGTTCTCAAAGACGAAGAATAGATGGTATTTCGAAGATAACGTATATTTGGAAGTTCTAACGTCTTGGCACTAGAACAAGGGTAGCTATGTTCAAATGTTTTATCCTGAAACATTAAACACGTCTTTGCATTTTAGAATCATGCAGGCCACCTAAAGCTAGCTATTTAAGTAGCTCTCTTTTTGCATTTCTTTTACGTATGAACGCCGCTTTGATGCACGTGTTGACCGAAAATGAATCACTCCAGTTCACTCGGCATGACAAGGGCAGGGGCAAAGTATTTGCGCCAGATGAGACTTAAGTAGCCGTTTCACATGCCTCTTGCATCCTAAATAGCTTCGCGTCGCTAGCATTCTCACGATATTCGATGTAGCGCCTCATTGTGGCAACATACTGCCGACACTGGCCATGAAGAAATATGCATGTGGAATACGGTTTCCTATTTGACACGCTGTACAGACGTTGTTCTTAAGCAGTTACATTCGCCGCACTGACGCTGTAACTAGAGAAGTGACGTTTGCAATACTGAAGGTGTAACTTCAGAAGTGACATTTGCATGGTTCTGGACGGATCATCAGCCGAACAAGCATCTTATGAACATTATGAACGGGCCACATCACAATTGAGTCATATTGGCTTACAATATTTAATTCTATGAAATATAATTTTGATGCAAACACAGCAAAGAAACTTTGTTAGGTTATGTGCCTAAGCTTTTCAAGATCCATCAATATTTTGGCGCGTTAACTGACGATGATTAGTAGAGGTAAATTGTCGGTGCTTAAGTGTTACAAACGCTCAAATCTGCTAGATTACAATACAACAATGCATAAAACATGATATCCTTTTAAAACACTGAATGTCAGTCTTCCGTAACACTTTTTTTTAGCAATCGGGAACCATATATAAGTCACGTTGCCTTAAGAGTCTTTGGAAGTATGCAATAAGACGGGCCCATTAACGCATCATATTAATCGTATCTGGACGTCACATGTTTGGCAGCTTGATTGTCTAAGATTGTTCGACTTCACAATTGGGGATTGTTTAGTTCATCTGTCAATTAGCATATTATATAAATGAACAGGCGCCCCGTTTATTCCAGGTACCCCATATACCCCAGGTACCCCGTGTACTGCAGGTACCCCATACACCACAGGCATCGAATATATTTCAGACATCCCGTGTAGCCCAGGTACCCCGTATACCCCAGGTAACACGTACACCCCAGGTACCCCGTATTCGGGCTTGCTAATCTGATGATACAAGGTCGTTTGCATCTTACGGATGTTATTCGTAGTTGTTTGTTGTCCAAAATAAATCAAACAAAAAATTGCCTTGGCAAGCACAATTCCAACTGCTGTAACACCATTGTGTTGGAAACATTAAAGGGGGTGAATAGTGTTTCTTTATTTTACATAGAACCTGACGCATAATTACTCGGAGGAATATGCGTAAAAAATATTATCATACAAATTTCTATTAGCACCGGTTTCATCCGCAATCTGATTTTGCGCAAAAAGGACTTCGATATTGCTAAAATAAGCAATGATGAATTTTGGCACGCTCCATCTATTTCACTCGTATCTTTACGTTCAATGCCCAAAGCCCCCAAGAAATTCTTACCCAAATGTTAGTACGCGCATTTTTGTCGCAGTAATACACTTTCAGAATAGAATTATACATGCACTTACGCAAATATTACCTATGGCTAGAGGCAGAACGATGTTATCTCCTCAGAGCAAATTGAGTATATACCTGGCATATTAGTTCAAGGCCAGAACTTCCAGTACATTACCACACGAAATTAGTGTGCAGAAGATTCAGGGAGGGTTAGGAAGGGCTGCACAGATCTGTTCGGGGTGCATGCAATTATTCAGGTCTGGTCATGGGGAAGTGTTAAGTGGGTACATCCTTATCTCGTCCTGAATTAGAGATATAATCTCACTCGTGCAGTATAATAGCGTGATAAGTAAATGTCCTATTTGGATAACGCACATCTCTTCACGCTTATCACTGTCATATATGAGTATGAATCGACTGACGATACTATATACTTCTCAAAAATGACACAATATATGCCACGATTGGACTAACTACACATTTGGCATTACTGTCGAATGTGCGTGGTGAAAGAGTGTCATTCAAATCAAAACCATGAGCGAATACAACTGTCTACGGAATTAATTTTCTTAGGGCGTATGACCCATATCGGTGGGTACATTTTGGTTATTGATGTTCTTGTATTTGTCCAGAAGCTGGAGGATAATCCTCGTTGTTTCATTTAGTCTGCTGATTCACTAACCTAGAAGATGGTTCTCCCCCTCCCCCTATAAAATAGAACTTACTACACTCAAAACACATTGGACGCCATCGGTCCTATTGTACTCGTGTAGGACTTTGGGCGTTTAAGGATATTACATCAGTGACCCCGCACTACCGACGAAGACATGTGGTCAGCTTTGATTATCAAATAACCTTGTCCTCCCACTTTTTCATCGCCTGACCTGCCAGTTTATTAGGGGCTTCAATTCAATGCAACCACTGAGGCACATGATTTGCGTGTTCTGTACTGAATTACAAAGCCATACTGCCAACGATATTTCACCGAAAACAAATTGGTCCATTCGTGCCAGCACCTCTTCATCAGTTGACAACTAGTTACTACTCCTTAAAGAACCGGTTATCACCGACTTACCGTTACTTTCGTTTTACTGATTGTCATTATGGTGGGCGTATCATGAAGAAGGGTGAATTGATTGATTGGTTTGACGAAAATCATTGCAAGAAAGCTAATACCAATTGACTAATTTGCCTTCATTGCGTTATGTGGTTATTGCATTATGTGGTTATTGCGTTATGTGGTTATTGCGTTATGTGAATATTGCGTTATGTGCTTATTGCGGTATGTGGTTATTGCGTTAAATAACATGATGAGGCTTTATAAGCCAGTATCATGTGGGTGTGATAACGAATGGCGGTGTCATATGTAATCAGACATTTGAGCAACTCTGTAGAAACCGCCTCGACAAGGACATAATGAAATGATATATTCAGGTCTTAGGTCACCCTCAACAGCAAGGTCATTTCGCGACTGCGATGGATTAACCCGGTTATTGTTCCTCAATAGAGCCCCGACGTGCCATCGCTAGCTTGGTACGAGCCATTTATCTGCATTGGGCTGGAGATTTCATCGATGTGCCTCAATACCGTTGTGCCTCATGGTGTGTGTGTGTATGGGGGGGGTGGTGTTTGATATATAATGAAGTAAGCATTTGACATGTATGCAAAGTAAAGCAACTATGGAATCTAAATGTTTCATTCTACAGTATTTAGAGTGAGCATGAGGATACCTCTTACGCTATAAGTAAGCATCCACGCAAGACACGAAAGGTCAAATGCTGTTTTCGTTATCTATTGCAAATATAATTAATTGTACACCCTTATTCAATGCGATGTTACCTTGTAAAAAATATAAGATCAGGGCTTCGTGAATAATAATTTAAGGTCGTATTTATATCAGGCTTATCACTCACGGACTTCTGAGAGAGAATGTTACTCATATAAAGTCATCAGACACAGGTGACACCTGTATGCGGTACGGAGAGATAGCATGCATTGGGGTAGTACCATAGGTTATCGTGTCTGAATAAGTTCTTATTCGTCATTCCCATCGCTCCTTGAACAGCAAGGTCGTAACTGTTCAATGACATATGTGCATTACATCAACAGAAATAAACGGGATGGTATTTACTCGGCGAAGGGTCGCGAAAGTAAAATCTGGGCCATTAGGCACTCCAGACGACTTGTGACAGCAGAATACTGTACTTCACAGGTCTTACGTGGCCCCTGAATATTCCCGTTTCCTTGCAGCGACCCCGGAGTGTTTTACTCACGTATCGCGGTGAGATAAAGCACGCGTCAAAGTTCTGAATGATACGACGTTCTAAACCACTGTAATGGATAAACAGCCATGCTGGTATGTTCTTCCCACTGAATGTTTCAATTATTTTTTTAAAATTTAATCGTTACAAAGCATTATATCAGTTGGTGAATTATACAGGTGCTTCATCAGCGATTGAGCAGCCGCCATGAATAATCCTACGCATAAAATCCATACATATAGCGATGCCAAGCTTTACCAACACCGGGCAGCTGCACATCGGGAAGCGAGCACATATGCATCTGACCACATGATGTAAGCTGTTATGAGATCGAGGGTGCGGCGGAGCAAGGGAAACAAACCATCATGTGTTAGATACCAACGGCGACCTCAGCGGGAGCGGGATAAAGCTGCTGCGCTCGCTACCTGACGGAGCCTTGGTATTCGGAGCGAGCATTCTTCTATCCCATATTGCAGGAAGAGGAGTCACAGCTTACTGCGGGTAATATATATATATATATATATATATATATATATATATATATATATATATATATATATATATATATATATATATATATATATATATATATATATATATATATATATATATATATATATATATATATATATATATATCATATATCCTTCGTGGACAGTTAGTAGTGGTTGAGCACGTCATGAACAACAAACGACGCTCGAAGTGGAGAGGCGTGAAAACGATATCATATGACAGATGCTCGGGAGGTTTTTTGAATTTTATAATCAGCTAATTATTGAATGCATTGTAAAATTCACTTTTCAATTCAAGTTTCACATTTGCATGGCTTATGCATCACTCGCGCAACAATAGAAATAGTTACGGCGTTGGATTAGACAAGTGTCATGTTGCACTTCGTGCGATTCCTGCGCGTATTAGTTTCAAATAATTGCCTGTTATCTACGACCTTTTACATTCACATTATCATGTTGAATATCATCACAAACAAACATACATACGCAGTTGCACACACAGATAAATGCATACATATATGCATATATGCGTAAATAACTATACAGTACATGGTTATACTTAGATAGATACAGATATACATATATATGGATATATTTGCTTATTCATATGTATATAAAGATATATTTATACATTTATAAATAGATATCTTTATATTATATTTATAATATATATGTATATTTATATCATGTATATACAAATCCATATTATATAAATATATATATTTATATACAGTATATAGTTTGTATAATATATATGTATATAAAGATATATATATATATATATATTGTAAAATTCACTTTTCAATTCAAGTTTCACATTTGCATGGCTTATGCATCACTACGGGGTTGGATATATATATGTTATCTACGACCTTTTACATTCACATTATCATGTTAATATCGCACAAACAAACATACATACGCAGTTGCACATACAGATAAATGCATATATAAATAACTATACAGTACATGGTTATACTTAGATAAAAAATATATATTAGTCTATAACACATGAATTATACATATATATATATGTATATATTTGCTTTATTCATATTATATAAAAGATATATTTATACATTTTATAAATAGATATATCTTTATATATATATAGTGCGGCGCCGAAGGGAAAGCGTCCTATATGCGCCATATGTTACCGATATATATTTATATATATTATATATACGAATATAGACAAAGTTTTTGGTTTACCCAGGAAAAGTGATGTGCGGCGCCGAAGGGAAAGCGTCCTCGATGCGCCAGGCCAGCATTTATATATTTCTGTGTCGAATTTTGTTTTGAGAAGTCTTATCCAATCTCGCACATAGCCAACTGAGTTGCACCATAAAACAATTTCTCAAATCGTGATGATAAGCGATAATGCCGATATCACTGACTTAGGAGGCCGAATTTCTCAAAAGAGGATGGATTCACCGGGCTGAAATCACATGCATTGGTTATCGTAATCCACGTAATCCAAATAATGAATTTAAGAGGTAATAGTTAAGGTATGCATGTAGACGAAACAGATAGGCACAGAACGTGTGACGGGCCGAAACGACTGTTATTCCGACGATGGACTATTTGTTCACCTCGATATGGCATACATTTTAAGGTGAATATTCGCTAAGGGAGCGTTGCCATCTACCCTCACACTGCCGATATCGTTTATCATGACTAACCCTGCCAGTTTATCAGCGGCCTCAATTTTGTTCAGCCATTGGAGCAAATAACTCGCCTTCTCAGATAGGAATAACTAAGAGGCTGTGGCTCAATACTTCAATATACACAATGGGTGATTGCTCATACATGGATAATGCTCATGTTCAACGCAGTCGAGGCCCATGGTAGTGGAAGTTAGGCAGTCAACCAATAATGACACTGAGCATCGTGAAGAACACCCAAAATATAAATCCTCTGGGCGGTTTGTTAACGGTCATTGGATGGACTATGAGTAACACCACAGTTTCGGCGGCGTTTACCTTTCCTGCACCTGGTCTGGAGGCAGAATGATTTGCACGTTTTAGCATCTTACACTCAACTTCCGCAATACATATCACACGCTATTCTACTTTTTGTCAACATTCAATTGAATTGTTCCTAATGATACAGCAGACACCTACTGACAGAACGACCTGGACCTTATTCACGCACCCAAAAAAACGTGAAGGGAGGGTTTTAATAAATCATTCTTAAATACCAATTATACAGTTCTGCATTAAAGAGGGTGTTACAATCGTTAACAGAACTTAGGACTAGAACAAGGAGTTACTCCTTGCGATTTGATCTAAAAACTGTAGCACCGTGTAACCTTTTTTATATATGTCTATATGTACATAGCATTACAATATAGTCATGTTAAATTTAGTCTTAGCTGTATGCATGGCAAGGTGTATTAATGTCCTTGTAGTCTCAGTTCGCAGCATATATTTGATGCCTGTATGATATCCCCATAAATATATATATGTCAAGTTGAATGTTTGATGGTCACATCCCAATCGCATATTACATATAGAATCTAACACGTGCCGTATTAAGTTTCATAAAAACTCCCTTAACTAGTGTACGTTTGTCGGATTATCCCTTCAATTCTGCTTGCCTAATTCTGCTTGCCTGTACTTCTGTTGCAATGCTGTGTTTGCTAGATTATCAATTACGACCATTAATCCCTTTCCTCTGGTACATACTCTATAAATGTTATACTCATGCTTATGTGTGACCACGTACAGCATAGGCTACATGTACAGTCCATCCATTGATATCCCAATATTGTTTCACTGGCAGGAAGCGCAACAGCACAACAAAGAGACTCAGGTTGTCACATAGTTGACTTGGCATTACAGTTATTTTAAGAGACTAAAGTGCGAAGACCAGATCTACGTGTAAAAGGACGTGTTGTAAAATAGGCACCGGTAATTGCATCCATCCTTCACATTCTTGCATAGCTTCGTAATGGAGTGGTTTGGTTCTTTTACAAGCACATCAAGACACATTAGATGTACCATAGGGAGGAGTAGGGGGTGAGGGTGGCTATAGTGTTGTTATATCAACAGTAAAAAGGTGGAGTGTGAATAGCATAAGCCGTGTCAATTTTGCTGATACTGATCATGCAACGCTTAAAAATAGATATAACTAAAAATGAACACACGTCCGCTTACAAATGGCTGAGACGCGTTGATGACGGTGATGATGGGAAGGAGGTTCGCTGCTTCAACACGTTGCACTGGTCTCATCACACGCGGGATCACTTCGTTCAGCTTGCAATAGGAACATTATGGTACTAATGAGACGAATCATGTGTTAAATATCTGGGAATCTTTGGAAACATTATTATCAATTCACTGCATGAACCCAGTAGCTCACATGGATAATCTGATGAAATTCCTGTTTGTCAAATCTGATACAATATTGATACATATTTCAAGGATTCGGTGAAAATAAAAGAGGTGTCTGAGTCTTGTCAAAATGATGTATGACTTGACCTGCGGCCAGACACTTCTCATTCCGATATCTCGGTTGGTCCGTAGATGCAGTATCTATTAAATGAAAGACGCAATACTGTTAATACAAGCTGGTCGTCGTCAAATCAAATGGAGATCCTGCGTGTGTTGTTACTGATGATGTTCATGAAAACCAGTCACCCCCTTTTATCACTGTGGACTGGTGCTTCGCATTATCTATTGTATAGCCTTGTCTACCCTGTTTCGTTATTTCGTTGCCTGGCCAGCAAATTTGCTGGCGGATGGAAATCTTCCACCGAGGCAGGTGATTCGATCGTTCTGGGAGTAAAACCTAACATGTTTCGTCGTAAACTATTTGGGCCAGTTTCACCAGCATTAAGTGACTACCACACCGAATTTCAAATACACACTGCTCTATCAAAAAGCGGGTCATACTGTTCTGGTGGAATTCAACTTCCTGTTGAAACCGTTAATAATGAGAAGTTATATTTACCTGCTTGTAAAAAGAAAGGATCCATTTATAAGCTGCCGCAATAAGCATAAAGAAAAAGCAGACGTGCAAGGTACGCCTAAAATACTATCACCCAGCAGTCTTATTTCAAGGAACGCATAATTATGTATGTGGAGTTTAGATAAAAATGAGAACGATTTTGCAGCCTGTGATTACACGTATAACCACGTTAAGGTAAATATAAAATGGCTTAACATTTGAAATGCGATCACATCCAGGAATTTCATTACTAAGGTAGAAGTAAAGTGCCGAATGATTACCATCCAAAAAGCATTAGTCATTTTCTAGTAAGGTTCTAACCAGACTATATCTTATCATAGCTCATCCGACCATTTAATGATTTTTCTATTAACTTTGCTAATATTTGAATACTTCTACAACGGCCCACGCATTGTATGTAAAACGCAAAGTTCTTATTCGTGCCGAAGGATGCGCGCTGACAAAAAATTAAGTCCAGCGTAAATGGTTTCAGCAAACTAACTCAGCTACCGGATTAATACATTCCCGATAACTCTGTGATACAATGTAATCAGACACAACATCATTAATTATATGGACAGAAAGCTTCACTTGTAAACAGACGAAAACTACTTCCTGATCGTACACACATCTGATTCGGAATGTAGCACGGTATGTTGTTTCTGAGGACAGCCAATGGAACATATAATAATGTTGATAGATTTGTGACTATAAAATCAAAATACAACAATAACATATTGTTAAACATCTTCCTTCGCGTAATTTAACTTCATTATGTTTGAGTTTCCTTCATTATTGTGGCTTTAACCTGCGTTATTGTAGATTTACAACAATACTTTAAATAACTATTGTTTCAATGTGTAATTCCCTTGCCGACGCGTGACATAGATTTAACAATGAATACAAAAATAGGGTTGGGAAAAAATTATTTGACGGGTCGTTCTTATGACAGGGCACAATGTATGACAGTTAATTGCACATGGCAGTTCTTGTGGCAGGTTCTAGTGAGCGGCAGTTCTCTGTAAAGATCTCAGTATCTGACAGCTCTTTTCATATTTCTCAAAATATAAACATTGCAAATCTAAACGCTATTAGATATCATTGCACTCATCAAAGTATCGTCGCCTCTCATGGAATGTAGAAAGTTACCTAAATAGAAAATGCAGAACGTCTTCGGTTCCATCACTGTGTGACATTGATTTTGACAACATTAATTTTGACCATATTGTTGGGTTACGATTATAATTGTTCATATTGCAATGAATACTTCATACAAATCAATGGCAGTGCAATAGCGGTACAAATCGACGATATGAGACCCCCGTTCCAAAAGTATGATCATTTAGCAGCGTACGGCTTTGAGGGACAGAAAAGTGGAATCCACAGTAGGAATCGTACACAAACGTATCAACCTAAAGATAATCAAATGTAGTAGGCCATTCAGTGAGATAAATAAGATGAGCTCTTAGCCAAATAACAGTTGTTTGTAAATACGTGGTGAAAGGAAACGATTTGGCTGCAATGAAAGTTACAGGAATTTTATTAGATCAAAATTTTTCTAAAGCATCAATGAGCTATGGCGATAAATTGACGTCAGTCATTTGAAAACGACTTGTTAACTTCTAATACCAACATATGTACTTTCACAAATTGCACAAAGATAAAAAAAAAGTAAAGACACAAAAAACCACTTGTGTCAGTCATAATGGAACATACGGGTAATTCAATTAGGGAAGCAAAATTGTGCCCACATTTTATAGTCGTGGTATTAGTGTCGCGTATGGTGGAGCGCCATTGTGGCGGTAAGCGTGTGTTAATCACAAGACTCTGGTAAATAGCTAGCAAACGATCTTTGGACAGTTAGGTATGAAGCTGGCAATTGTAACTATTACAAATGTCTAATTAATCTGTCGCATCACCAAACAATAGATAATTGCCCTGTTAACAAGAGTTACATGTTCTAAGCATACAACACATAACGCTGAGCACCTCCTTCTACGTGGTTATAAGGTGCATAATATTGCTCAAAGCACGATGACCAGCAAAGGTGATTATGGGTGAATAGTATCACTTTTCCTAATGATGAAATGCTCAAAGTAGAGTTAGTCCGCTACAGATATTCACCCTACACTTTATTTGAAAAACCATCTTCTTCTGTGTGGCTGTAGGAACATGTGGTTGATTGCATCGTTCTAAGCTGGTTCGTAAATTACAATCGATTATTAAAAGTATCTTCAATAGTGGATTTTTTTTCTAAATTGCCAAGCTATTTTCAAACAAGATCCTATGCAGCAGAACCCCTTTATATGTCAAATAATCATAGTCATTTTATTTAGACCATACATATCAAGGAATGCATTTCTTGAAATATTAACGAAAAAAAGTGCATCTAGTCACGGCCCAGATATTAATTCATGGGTATCGTGCATAGCAGCTTTATCTTTATTGATCTCCGTAGATCCCAAAAGAATTCCTGCCCTTACCAGCAGATGCCAACACCAAGACAAATATACCAAGAGGCTTTATGCGAACCTTTTGTATTCCAATGGTGATGGATAACCGGTCATTGAGGGAGCAGTGGCTAGTTGTCAACTGATGAAGTGCTGCTGGCACAAATGGACCCCATTGTATACGATGAAATATCGTTGACAGTACGGCTTTGTAATTCCGTACAGAACACGCAAATCCTGTGCCTCAGTAGATGCATTGAATTGAAGCCACTAATAAACTGGCAGGCCAGGCAATGAAAAAAGAATTTGGCAGAAAAGGCTTTTTGATAGACAAAGCAGACCTCATATCTTCGTTGGTAGCGCGGGGTCACTGATGTATTTGTCTTAACGTCCAAAGTCATGAACGAATACTGTTAGACCAATGACGTCCAGTGTGCTTTGAATGTAAAAGTTCAACTTTTCGGGGAGAACCACTTGCTAGATTATTGAATCAGCAGATCAAATGAAACAGCGAGGATTATTTTCTCGATTGTCGAGCAAGTAATTATTTCAACCTGGCTAAAAAGGCGGTATCCAATATTACGGTAAGATACATCCATGTTGTATTAAGTAACCCTTTACTTTCGCTGCATTTTTCTTCATAATTGATCTAGTAAAATAATTTAGGCCTGATTATTATATCTGGATATTTTTCCGCCGTAATTCATGCAATAAGATTTTAATAAGAATCGGTGTAGGAGGTAAGAAATTTGTTCAGAGGGAATTCATGTATTGATATATTAATGAGTAATAATGTTCAGAAGGAAATAATGTCTGAAAAAGTTAATGTGTAATGATGGTGGTGGTAAGAGATTCTTTTCGGCAGCAGTTGGTGTATTTAAATGTGTGGATATCAAACTGGAGGCGTTAAAACATTTCTCCAACTAGAACTGATAGTTCGACCGTACAATGACTCATCTCTGTACCGACCAAGCATATACTCTATTTTGAATACAATTATCGAAGGGATAAGCGCGTTATCAGATTATATATATATAATATAGATATACATATAAATAATAAATATATAGAGATATATATATAAAAGATATATATACCAATATAATATATAAAGATATATATAAGAGATATATATAGATATATATATATATATATATATATATATAGGGAGAGATATATATCTATAAGATATATATATAATATATATCTATATAAATATATATATATATCTCCCTATATCTCTCTATATCTATATATCTCTCTATATATCTCTCTAATCCCTCTCTTCTATCCCTATCTCTCTCTATATCTATATATATATATCTCTCCTCTCTCTCTCTCTCTCCCTCTCTATCTCTCTTCTCTCTATGAGTATCTATCTCCTATATATATATATATATATATATATCTCTCTATATATATATTATATATATATCCTGCGCTTTCTTCAGAGCTCCTCAAATATTGGATTTTTTTATGACATCGTACGTTATTCGATATCACACCCACATGATAAAGGCTTGTAAAACTTCGTCGTGTTATTTAACGCCATAACCACTTAACACGATGAAGGAGAATGGGACAATTAGCATAGGTATAGGAATGATGTCGTTACACAAATCAACTAGGCCATCGTTGCTACATAATACGTACACTATATAGGCAATCATTCTAATGAAAGGCTCAACATTACAATTCGATGAGATAATTTTTATTGCTTGATTTAATCGAAAACACAACCCGAATGTTAAGATATTGAATCAATAAGTATTATTGTATCTTTCTATATTTACTTGTGTTATGTTGTTAAGGCAGCGCTTCGCAATATATTTCTGCGAATCATTTGTGAAGCTGCACAGTCGATTCATCGGTCCTCAAGGCAGAGTTATCAGTAAAAGCAATACCATCCATACCGCTGTTTACGTCATCGGTCCCAATGCTGAGTTATCAGTGGAAGCAATACCATCCGTACGGCACAGGAAGCGTGGCATTATCAATAGTAGTAGCCGTAACGAGACCTGGAGCCGTATCGATCAGTTGACATGGCTCGATTGGAGCCATACCAATAATCATTACGAGAGCCTCGGATTCTCCCAGGCCGCCAAAATACGGACTCGTCGAAGTCATCATCGTCC
Source organism: Urechis unicinctus (assembly GCA_034190875.2). NCBI lineage: Eukaryota > Metazoa > Annelida > Polychaeta > Xenopneusta > Urechidae > Urechis > Urechis unicinctus. Next base: position 36,485,002 of record CM067351.1, on the reverse strand, counting down.
ACCCACCTGCTTACATACACACATATACGATCACAGCGCTGCAATGTGTAATCAAATGTACACTGTTGCTTAAAGTAGGCAGTGATTTTATTGGGTGAATGATTTTGAAATTATCAATGTGCAATAACTGCTTCATTTATAGATAAAACGTATACCGTTGTTTGGACTTCCGTTTCCGCATAAAGCATAAAACAAGAGCAACAAGCAGCAAGACGGCGGCCAGAGGAAGGAGTCCGGCCAGGAGGACATTCTGAAGGTTCACCGGTGTCACAGATTGTGTCGGGGCAATATCAGTGGGTATGACGTCAGTGGGTGCAGTTGGAGCATTAGAGGTCGTCGGCAATTGATCTCTATCTTCACAAAGTGTTCCGGTGAAACCCGTCTGACATGTGCATGTGAATTGAAGACCACTTGGACCAGGACCGGAAATGCAACTACCGCCATTCTGGCATTGACATGACAGCACAGTCAAGTCGAGCTGTATGTCAGCAGCGTAGCCGCAAGGCTGCTGACGAACGTGGACAACATTTGAATAACCACTGTTCCCTGACCACCTTAACAGACCAGTAGGGGACAGGGTCAGACCTGAAGGACTTCCGGTAGCCAACGCGAAAACTACATTGAGATGAGACGGTGAAGGCGCCACAAGCTGTTGTTGTATGTCCTCATCCGGGAACTTATAAATCTGGACCGGAGCTGTCGGGGTCAATGGGTCATATCCTGTAGCCAAAGAACGTCGATGCTGACAATGAACGTTTTGTTTATGGTGTCTTACAAACAATGAAACATTCTGTTAATGCTGAATAATTCCTTAATGGCATAGTTGAATTACAAGAATATGGTAGTTATGTGATGGTAAACAAAAATTGATATGTACCGATACACAAACCAGGTGTCGAATTGATAATTGATGATACAAAGTCAGCGACCAATAGATACATAGGGGTAAAGAGGTAGTGCATAACTGATACGTGTTGGTACAGAGGTAGTGGCTAGCTGATACATAATAGTACATATGTAGTGGTTAACTGATGTGTGGTTGTACAGAGGTAGTGTCTAAGTGATACGTTGTGGTACAGAAGTAGCAGGTAACTGATACCTAGTTGTACATAGGTAGTGGCTAACTGATGCGTGGTGATATAGAGGTAGTGGTGAAGTAATACGTAGTGGTACAGAGGTAGTGGTTAATTGATAAGTGATTGTAGAGAGGTAATGACCAACTGATAAGTGATAAGTGTGAAGAGCTAGTGAATAACTGATAAGTGAGGTGTAGTGGTAGCGACCAACTGATAAGTGATGGTTTAGGGGTGGTGGCCAACTGTGATGTGTAGTGGTAGCGACCAACTGATAAGTGATGGTTTAGGGGTGGTGGCTAACTAATAAGTGATGGTGTAGGGGTTGTGTCCAACTAATAAGTGATGGTTTACCAACTAATAAGTGATAGTTTAAGGGTAGTGACCAACTGATAAGTATGGTGTAGGGATAGTGACCAACTGATAAGTGATGGTGCAGAACTAATGTAACGCACTCAAACTAACCTGGCGTCCAGCCGAAGGGTGATGCTGAGGCGTCACAGAAGAGACACGGGGTTAAAGGATCTTGATCCGCGTCCTCATAACATTGGTTGTTAATCTCACACGTCTCGGGCTGGTACAGTAATAGGGAAAATAATAAATACGACTCCTTCTGTGTAAGTTGATATGCCTCTAACGGTTGTGTAATTGTCAGCATCTCACCTTGAGTGAACACACATGGATCATGTCACACTCCTGGCAGGTGGAATCGTACAATGTCATCCGTAAACTATTTGTTTCGCGACCTGGGGCCTGGAGCGAGAGGCTGAGGAAGATGTGTGTGGCTGGTATTTCAGGCAATGTAAGGGGCAGGTCACAAGCGAAGGTATCTCCTAGTTCACTGGTGGCGTTCGTCGTGACAATCATCGTGACACCATTCTGACATGACATGAGAAATACGTCGGCTAGGCATAACATATGAAATGAGAACATATATTAGGAGCGAGGTGATCTTATGCTCAGACACAAACGTTTTCAACAATGCAGCAGTCATCTAGTCTACGTTAGAGATGGGCTGGCTGCCCTTTTATAGGAAACCCTCAATCCTGTCGCATTTAATACACAAGCTCCTATATTAGAGGCAGCAAAATCACTTTTGTTGTACGGGTAAGTGAGTTACTAGCCAATCAGTGTTTTGTTTAGAAATTGGCCTGGGATTAGTCTGGTTCATGTGATGGTGCCGTGGTAGTGACGCGAATCAATACATGAACATTACCTGCATTGCATACTCTAACCGCCAGAGGTTCGAAATTCTGATGTTAGGAAGCGGGCGTCTGGGGCCTACTTATCAGGAATGGGTTATTGAATTCTGACCACATTATTCCGCAGTAAAGCACTGACTCTCCCACACTACCCTAACCACTTACTGAAGCAATCGTCACCAATTCACTCCTAAAACCACTGAGTCACTAATTTAAGTATCATCACCACGCCAATCACTGAAGCAATTGTCACCAAGTCACTCCCTGAACCATTGAGTCACTTATTTAAGTATCATTACCGAGCCAATCACTGAGGCAATCGTCACCAAGTCACTCCCGGAACCAATGAATCACTTATTTAATTATCATTACCTCATCAATCACTGAGGCAATCGTCACCAAGCCACTCCCTGAACCACTGAGTCACTAATTTAAGTATCATCACCGAGCCAATAACTAAGTGAATCATCGCCAAGCCACTCCCTGAACCACTGAGTCACTAATTTAAGTATCATCACCGAGCCAATCAATCAGTGAATCATCGCCAAGCCACTCCCTGAGCCACTGAGTCACTAATTTACGTATCATCACCGAGCCAATCAATCAGTGAATCATCGCCAAGCCACTCCCTGAACCACTGAGTCACTAATTTAAGTATCATCACCGAGCCAATCAATCAGTGAATCATCGCCAAGCCACTCCCTGAACCACTGAGTCACTAATTTAAGTATCATTACCGAGCCAATCAATCAGTGAATCATCGCCAAGCCACTCCCTGAGCCACTGAGTCACTAATTTACGTATCATCACCGAGCCAATCAATCAGTGAATCATCGCCAAGCCACTCCCTGAACCAATGAGTCACTAATTTAAGTATCATTACCGAGCCAATCAATCAGTGAATCATCGCCAAGCCACTCCCTGAGCCACTGAGTCACTAATTTACGTATCATCACCGAGCCAATCACTCAGTGAATCATCGCCAAGCCACTCCCTGAGCCACTGAGTCACTAATTTAAGTATCATCACCGAGCCAATCACTCAGTGAATCATCGCCAAGCCACTCCCAGAACCACTGAGTCACTAATTTACGTATCATCACCGAGCCAATCACTCAGTGAATCATCGCCAAGCCACTCCCTGAACCACTGAGTCACTAATTTAAGTATCATCACCGAGCCAATCACTCAGTGAATCATCGCAAAGCCACTGGTGCACTAATCATAGCTTAGAAGCATAATCAATCGACCATAACTTAGCCACTAATTGACTTGTCATCACTTAGCCACTCAGTGATTTAACGTAGCTTAGCCACTCAGTGATTTATCATTACTCATTGATTATCATCACTCAGCTACTGACCCAATCGCTCATTAACTCATTCATGTGATATCACTAAGCCACACAGTAAATCAAACATCGCTCAGCCACTCATTCACCTAACATCACCTAGCCACGCTGTCAACCAAACATCGCTCAGCCACTTATTATTTGTTCAGTACTCAGCTGGGCTCTCAACTTATCATCGCAGAGCTATATATTAGACCCGTCACATCAAACTCATTCAGCGAACACAACAAATGCTCATTAAATCACTGTATCATCACTAGTCTCGCCACTCATCGCCAAGCCATTGTCTCATCCCATCCTCATCACTAGTCTCGCCACTCAACACCAAGCCATTGTCTCATCCCATCCACATCACTTGCCTCGCCACTCATCGCCAAGCCATTGTCTCATCACATCCTCATACAGACACATACTCACACCTAGCCTATCTACCATAACACCAATTACCTCACTGAGAGACTAACTCACACCTAACCTATCCACCATAACACCAATTACCTCATTGAGAGACTAACTCACACCAAGCCTATCTACCATAAAACTAATTACCTCATTGAGATACTAACTCACACCTAGCCTATCTACCATAACACCAATTACCTCATTGAGAGACTAACTCACACCTAGCCTATCTACCATAATACCAATTACCTCACTGAGAGACTAACTCACATCTAGCCTATCTACCATAATACCAATTACCTCGCTGAGAGACTAACTCACACCTAGCCTATCTACCATAATACCAATTACCTCATTGAGAGACTAACTCACACCTAGCCTATCTACCATAACACCAATTTCCTCATTGAGATACTAAGTCACACCTAGCCTATCTACCATAACACCAATTACCTCATTGAGAGACTAACTCACACCTAGCCTATCTACCATAATACCAATTACCTCACTGAGAGACTAACTCACACCTAGCCTATCTACCATAATACCAATTACCTCGCTGAGAGACTAACTCACACCTAGCCTATCTACCATAATACCAATTACCTCATTGAGAGACTAACTCACACCTAGCCTATCTACCATAACACCAATTACCTCATTGAGATATTAAGTCACTCCTAGCCTATCTACCATAATACCAATTGACTCATTCAGAGACACACTCACACCTTGCCTAACCACCAAAACACCAATTACCTCATTGAGAGACTAACTCACACCTAGCCTATCTACCATAATACCAATTACCTCATTGAGAGACTAACTCACACCTAGCCTATCTACCATAATACCAATTACCTCATTGAGAGACTAACTCACACCAAGCCTATCTACCATTACACCAATTACCTCATTGAGAGACTACGTCACACCTAGCCTATCTACCATTATACCAATTGACTCATTCAGAGACACACTCACACCTTGCCTAACCACCAAAACACCAATTACCTCATTGAGAGACTAACTCACACCTAGCCTATCTACCATAATACCAATTACCTCATTGAGAGACTAACTCACACCTAGCCTATCTACCATAACACCAACTACCTCATTGAGATACTAAGTCACTCCTAGCCTATCTACCATAATACCAATTGACTCATTCAGAGACACACTCACACCTTGCCTAACCACCAAAACACCAATTACCTCATTGAGAGACTAACTCACACCTAGCCTATCTACCATAACACCAATTACCTCATTGAGAGACTAACTCACACCTAGCCTATCTACCATAATACCAATTGACTCATTCAGAGACAGAATCACACCTTGCCTAGCCACCAAAACACCAATTACCTCATTGAGAGACTAACTCACACCTAGCCTATCTACCATAATACCAATTACCTCATTCAGAGACACACTCACACCTTGCCTAACCACCAAAACACCAATTAACTCATTCAGAGACTAACTCACACCTAGCCTATCCACCATAACACCATAACTCTCTCTATATATCTCTTTCTCTCTCACTCCTTCTATTTCTCTCTCTCTCGGGTGGTGGCGCAAATGAGCGCTCTTAGCAAAGCTAAAAGCTCTTTGCCTACATGGAAGGAATGTACAAAATGCACTAACTCGTGTATACTCTATCTTGCACGAGACGTCAGATGGAGGAATGTTACTGCCAGCAACGCGCACGCTATCGCAGTCTTCATCGATGACGTCACAAAGTCCTCCTGATAAAATTGTGTCCAGTGTTGAGGACTGGGCCTCGTTGAAGCTACAGTCCACGTCGCTGTAACCTGAACAGCAACAAATTCCCCCATTAGCGTTACATTCGACTGAGAAAAAGTGAAATCTATTCACATTATATAACCATGTTGTTTGATCGTGGAAAAGTTTAGGTGGTTATAGAAAAGTTGCTGCTAGCATTATTTACATCGCTATTCACTGCTGCTAGCCTGGTTGAAAATGGTGCCGTTAGATTCACGGCTGCTAGTGAGGATAAAATCACTAGTTGTGGAATTGTAGCATGACTGTAAGTCACACGCCACTCACCCTCATCGCAGTCACACCCGGTCGCGGTACAATTGCCGTGTGCACTACACTGATTGGGGCATTGCATCTGCGCCACTTCAGCCACCTCAGGAGATATTAGCGTCACCGTGGCCGGATCAAAATGCAAAACGGGATCCGTGCCATTCACCTCCTCCTGCTCCGCTAACTCTGATGCGCACGTTTGAGTGAATCCTTGTAGCGCGTTGTTGAGGTAGGCGACCGAGTCAGTTTGCTGTTATGGACAAATGAATAAATCGTTATCGTCGAATGATCAGTTCCAAATGCCAGACTTATAATGGCCTAGGATGTAAAACTAAATGATCAAAAACGAAACCGTTATCGTCCCGCCGGTTGACAGTCGCCCATCACGTACAACTTACACCGACGTCGAACACACAGTCGTTAACTGCGTCATCCATGAAGTCGCCACACGGAGCGGCATTACTTGAGGAGGATAAGGCTTGCTGACATCGCAAGGTGACGTTTTCTTTCGTGAGTCCACTTGGAGTAGGCCAGACGGGATCCCCCACGGGTTCTGTAAGAGGGTCGGGAGTGTCGAAAGGGTAGTCGAGCTCTTCAAGCGTGATCAGGTTCTCACTCACTTGTCGCTTCTTCCTGCCTGTGTTTTGTGTGACGTCAGAACATGAGGCGCCTGTGGTTCGGGTGATTGCTGGAGCTGTCACATTACAAACGGCGCTCATGCCATCCGCGGAACAGCCACACCGCCTTTGATGTCCTGTTGACGATACGTATACAGGGTTGGTTCTACAAACGATGTTGGCCGGGTTGAAGAAACTTGCGCTGTATGGTAACCTGATACAACCCACGACTGATATGAGCGGTCATGCATTGTGAATACCATAGACACGAGAAACATTGATAGCACAGGTTTGTGTTACTTTAGGATATATTCAGACTTCTGTTTTAAAGGCGCCTTTAATGCTACGCTCAATGATTTCATCGGATGTTACTCACAGGTATTGCTGGTAGAAGGCTAGTGGCTGCGTTCCTCCTGTTGAGGGTATGATGTCGTCGTAACGATTGCCATTTGCGTTGCCACAGAGACCGGATACACTGTACGTACTGAAGTATACAGGGATCGTGACGTAAATGTCCATGTAATAACGGTAAGCATATCCCCTAATGACGACTCCCGATGGCATTTTGATCTGAGGAAGCAAATATGTAGCCCTTGTGATATCTGATCATATAATAACATTTGTCGTAGATCAGATCTCATTGATCATCATAATGTGCGTGTTTTTAACGCCAGTAAGTCGAGAACCACATCAGTCAGTGGACATGGCCAAAGCCTGTTATTACATATTACCTACCACAAAGAAAGAGCTTCCACTCGAACTTATCTGCGGTCGCGGGACTGCTGGGTCGTCTAAGTAACGGATATTCTTAGGGTAGCCATTGCATGCATCAATCCCGATCATGTGATTTCCTTCTCGAGCAATCACGCCGCAGTTACACGACACCCTCCTACTACATCGTCGAGTTCGCGCCTGAATCTGTGCACCAAATATTATTTAATGATACTTGCCAGGTATTATTAACGAGTTGTATTTTAAAATCGAGGGACCTGAAGCAGTTATGACTTTTAATACACCCAGCACTTTACAAAGCCTAGTATGGCTGACGAATGCATGCCTATACGACGGGTCAGAGAAACGTCAGTCACCTCGGTTGCTCTTAAGCCATCGGGTGTAAATGCCTGAACCATGGTGAAGGTGCCAGCGTCATAAAAGTGGTAGCTTCAGAACAAAGAACGATTCAATTATTCTGAAATGTTCAATACAACCATGCTTAGTGAAGATAGTGGCTTCTCTCTGTTAGCAGATTCACATATTCATAGAAATGAATGCATTGACTTACTATGCGGAATCAAATGTAAACAAATGAGGATCACCAAAACTTGAACACGTCCTCTGTCGACAGTTACCTCGTACGATCAACTGCAAGATCATATGACAAATGCAAGCAACTGATTGGATGAAATAACAATTAGGACTATAAACAAAGTTTATATCCCCAGTGGAAATATTTCGAATAGAGACACAAGGACACTGATAAATTGCAGTTGTCTGTTTCTTGTGACATGGATGGTGCCGCGCTTATCGTGGGTAATTAACAACTGTTGAACGAAACTTACATAAAAGCTCGGGATAATATATCCATTTAAGACGTCTCCAGCTGCACATAAGAATCGATGAAATCTTATCCTTGCATAATAATATGCCCTGCCTGGCACGGCCACTGGTTCTATGTCCACGTTACTTGTGTAATCTCTAGGCGTGATCACACTGGGACAAGCGTGGTTTATAAGGTTGGAATCAAAAATGCGTGGTTGGTATTGGCAGGACTGGTTGCCGGCGCGCTGAGTGTAATGCCAACAGGACAACGGGACAGTCAACTCGAGCTTCAGCTGCAGAGAGGATGCCGTCAAACATCTCCAGTAATATACGTAAGTTCGTGGAAACTGGTCCTGAAATCAGATAACAGCATGTTAACATTCCGCAGAGAACGATCTGTTGAATAACTCTGATTGAGTGTCATAAGCAAAGCTGCGAGTCAGTTAGGTAGTAATAGTTATGTCGATTGTGCTTCCCGATAAGCTGATCAAGCATATTAATAGTTTTTCTCTGAATGCCAATATCGCTTCAGAAAAGTTGGTTCCATGTGGAAAGCCATTAAAATCGACCTTTCGGTAATTGTATCCAGTTCCGGCACTGATCTGCAACAATAACGGCAAATTTACCCTGTGTTAAGTTGATTTCAAATGAAATTCTTGAAAGAAGTGTACTATAAGCGCAATTCAGTTACGTGGAATCCAGCGAAGTAGGAATTCGAGCAGACTTCTGGACCTCCAGCTGACTGGACACAGCACGACACCTGCCGGCGTGACGACGCAGAACACACACATAAAACATGTCATACAACCCCAGTACAGTGATGCATGGGTACCACAGTGTGGTACCAAAATTTCTCAAAAGACACTTGTAATGTAGATGTACCAAAGTGTGGTACCGAACGTTTGCAACAGACACTAGTGATGCACGTGTAGTATAGTGTGGTACATAAAGTTCTCAAAAGACACTTGTAATGCACGGGTACCATAGTGTGGTATCCAAAGTTCGCAAAAGACACTACCTATGCTCGGGTACCACAGTGTTGCAGAGAACGTTCGCAACTGACACTTGTAATGCGCGGGTACTACTGTGTGGTATTGAAAAGTCGCTATGTATACCAGAAATGTCATGCAGTGTCAACTTGTAGCGGGTTTTCATTATGATATTAACTACATTCGTATAACCCCATGACGATGTATTCATGGACCAATCAATGTATTTGTATAAATTCATTGTTTTTTTGCATTGAAGGATTGTTGAAGTGTTTGGTACGTACCAGTGTTCTGAAGTAGGTGGTGTTTGCTATGTACTAGTATTCCGAAGTAGGTGGTGTTTTCTATATACTAGTGTTCCGAAGAAGGTGGTGTTTCCTATATACTAGTGTTCCGAAGTAGGTGGTGTTTGCTTTGTACAAGTGTTCCAACGTAGGTGGTGTTTGCTACGTGCTAGTGTTCCGTAGTAGGTGGTGTTAGCTATGTACTAGTGTTCCAAAGCAGGTGGTGTTTGCTACGTACTTGTGTTCTGAAGTAGGTGGTGTTTGCTACGTACTAGTGTTCAGAAATAGGTGATGTTTGCTATGTACAAGTGTTCCGAAGTAGGTGGTGTTTGCTACGTACTAGTGTTCCGAAGTAGGTGGCCAGCTCCTCTTCATACAGGTACACCTCGAGGTTATCTGCATCTGTCGTCTTCGTTAAACTCGCTTCGTCTCGACCATATGGTGGATAACGGAATTTAAATGTTACATCGAATTTCGTGGTATCTGGATCCGTTTGAGTATAGTTTATGGAGCATGTAAAAGCAAAACGGTGCACGTTTTCAAACCTGCCAGTTGTCAGTAGCGCCTGACGTCTATCAACAATGACTGGATCGGATAAGACAGCGTGGTAGCTTGCATCTGCATTTACGCATACATCTGTTGAGAACGGTTCTGGCCAACATTTTCAGCAAACCATACTCTTAACAAAACATTTCCCTATAATACGAAGTATCGCACAATGCGTGTAATGATTAATGAATCAACGAAGCTTACTGCGGGTGCAATATGCCACGTCACACGGGTCGATAGAGGGCGCCTCCGGAAGCTGGTACACGTAAAAGGGTGGGTTACTGTCGCACCACTTGATGGAAATGGTAACTTCGCCTACACACGAGCTACAGGACGTGTTAGCATTTTGCATGCATAGTTCGCCATCCACTGCTTCTACATTTCCATCTGCACCAAGCAAAGAACAACATGAAACAATTCTTTTTCTACTTTAAGAATGCGCATATGTACATCAAGGATAAGTGCAACTAGCATAAGCTGGGAAGATATAACTCATTGTCACTGAGCAAAGCATATGCTATCAGAGAAATTACTTAAGTAATTTAAGTCGTATGTTATGAGACTGGGATATCTATCAAGGAGCCCGGAAGACAAACATCCGGGTATCTTTCAACAGGTCATTTTAATGAAAAAAAATGAAAAATAGCCAATCAATTTATTTACCAGAACAATATCACATTGACAAGAAGTATATATAACTGATATCTGCAAGTGATAATCAATCCTGCGACGTAAATGGGAGTTGATCTTACGGGGCGGATGGGGATCCGGCTGTGTGAGAACATAGGTATCAGCCCCTCGGCATGCTCCACTGTCGCAGGTGCTTAAACGATCGCCCGTAGAGCCAGTAAAACGATACCACGTATCTGCATTACAAATGCAACATCTTAGTGGGATCCTATATATCAACGGGGAGAGGCAACTTCGATTTGACGAGCGCAGATTTCTAACCCTGTGTCACCAGGGGACCAACTTACATTGTTGACAGCGTGTAGCTCACGTCAGCGTTATCAGCATAAACATGTGGTTATAAAGCTTACAATAAAAGACGAGCATGATATTATGCCACTGAGAGCATAGATTACCTGATCCAAATACTGACGGCGCGTCCGATACATCACCTGAAAAACAATAGCAACATCACCTTAGAGCGGCTACTCTCATTCTTTCTCGTAATCAATCTGATCCAAATAATCTCACTTGACGGCGCGTCCGATACATCACCTGAAAAACAATATCAACATCACCTATGTATCTTCTATCTCTCATATCTTATATATCGTATATATAGATATATATATCATCTTTCTCTCTCTCTCTCTCTCTCTCTCTCTCTATCTCTCTCTATATATATATATATATATATATATATATATATATATATATATATATATATATATATATAGATATATAGAGAGAGAGTATATATATAGATATATATATATACTATATATATATATATATATATATATAGATATAGTTATAGATATATATATAGATATATATATATATATATCTATCTTCTATCTATATCTATATCTCTCTATATCTATCTCTATATATATCTCCTATATATCTATATATATCTATATATATCTCTATCTATATCTATATATATCTATATCTCTATATATATATATATATATATATATATATATAATACGAAAACGACGAACAAAAACTTTCATTTTGCGCTGGCGGAGCGGACTGGCTAGCGCAGATGTGGTGACAGGTAAAAATTACCAACAAACTATTTACCGCTGCTAGAGTCGGGTTGACATGTTCCAGGTTGAGTGCCCGCCGTGTTAAGTCGACTCCTGTCACGGATCAGCGAGTGTGATCCAGAATCGCAAGGGTTGAATTGACACGAAACATCCCCTACGAATTCATGCCATAGTATTGAGTCGTTCATTAATTTCACAAGACTTTATTTGCCGGCCAACTTCCAATAACATGAACCTTATTTTTTTGTTCTGTAATTTTCTGTAACTGATCCATCGACAACCGCTGGAACGGTAAGTATAGGGTTGAATGGCTGGAGGTTCCAATATGGCGATTGCTATGTCCATAGACATATCAAGGTTGGGTGCGTTTGCGCGAACATTGCGACGCACAGCGGTTATTTCATAGTTTTTAATGTTTTTCATATATATCCAAAAGTAATATGGATATTAAGAGGGGCATTGCAGGTGAACTTGACCTTACTTCAATGTCATAGAAAGATTAACTTTGCTATAACTCAATTACGCCAAGAAATTTCAAGACCATTTTGCCATCAGAAAGTGATGTTACAAAGTTCTACAACTTGCTTCACCATCGTTGACCTTGAAGTGTCGTCGAGGTCATAGGGTCCTAAATATTTTTGGGGTTTCGGTAAAATGCTATTCCACCTTAACATCTTCGTCAATATAAGTTCGATTCTGAAAGGGTTTATATTTTCAGACAGCTTTTACATGCTTCTACTGTTATGACCGTGTGGCAGTTATGATGATCTCGTGGCTTTAGAGATGATCTTGTTCGTTTTTGGCTTGCTGTTCATAAATTCTATTCATCTGTCAGATTACCTCTCGCGCTTTCTCAATACCAACATATTTACCAACACAATATATAAGGGCTACATACTGCATTACCAAACCATGTAGTTCTATAGCTGTATTTAATATCGCATTGTAAGAACATTACGGCTGAGCCCTTGAAGCATTGATATTCGTCATAGACGACCAAGTTGAGACAGAGAAGGGGTGCCAGAGGGAAAGTGTATCGTGTCATTTCAAAGGTACGCGTAGTTGAAAAGGATTAGGTGCCAGACTTGGGATGAGGTAAATGTCTGGTTGAGGAGTAGTACACAGGTAGCAGTAATGATTAAGTTCAATAATAGTATTTCTATTTCATAATGGTAGCCTAACACCGAGTGCTCTGTTGTCATTATTCAATCCGCCATTGAGCAATCATATACAATGCGATATATAATATTAAGCTATTACGCAATTCGATAAAGCACAACCACAAAATATGTTTTTAAACTGTCAGCTGTGCCGAGCGATAGGTTTGACATTGCTGGGACTCTCATCATGACAATGTTCATCATGTGTCTTAAAATAGATGATGTATATTTTGACATAGAAAAGCGAGCACCTACATGTACCCCTATCAAACCAAATAAGTTGCGGTTATGTTAAACCCACCTTGTTGCTTCAGTACATGCATGTTGGAGTCAACAGCGAAAGACACTCACCACAAAAAATTCAAGAGGAGTATCACCTCCAGTATCCCGCCAGCTAATCCCTCCCTCCAAGCCATCGTCAGCACCAGAGAACCCTGTTTACGCGTCTCTCATTCGATATGATCTGTGAAAGTTCTGAGAATTTACGGAATTCAAAAAAGTGAATTAGTTATGTCCTGGGGATGGGTGCGCATGAAGGGTTTGGTGTCACGGGTTACACATAAAATCAGTCTTACAAAGGTGTGTTTGATAGACAGGGAGGGCGTCAACGAGCTACGCCGCAAGGAGCGGCACGAGCAATCCTTTGTGCTTTTCACTTCCCTCGTATAAGCGCTCTCTTGTTTTACGATATGCCGTTAAAAATACAGCCCCATCGCCATTCGCTCTGACACTTTCCTTTGAATTTCTTTTCGATACCGTGGGGCGACGTACACACCTAATTGACACACCCAAACCACTCAATGGAAACATCGACGCACCAATGGGTGCACACCACACACCCAATGGATACACCCAATGGACTCAATGGAAACATCGACGCACCAATGGGTGCACACCACACACCCAATTGGCACACCCAATGGACTCAATGGAAACATCGACGCAACAATGGGTGCACACCACACACCCAATAGGCACATCCTGCGGGCACGCCCAATGGACTCAAAAGATGCACCATTCAAACATGCACACAGTTTGGGGGAATGGGATGGGGGAGGGGCTCATTACCCATGTTTCACTTTTGAAGGCACTTTCATACGACGATACATTGAAAAGCAAATAATTCGGTTTTTATTGACCTATATTGTTCCCACAGAATTATTCGTATCTTCGAGCAAAGGCACATAGTCACATCAACAAGGTATACACTCTTCGTGTGCTTTTTGTGAGTTGTGGTTGCTTATGTGAGGTAGACTGAACGTTTGGTGTAATGTTTTTCCACGGTTGGCTTTTGAAATCGGATCTCCAACTTGAGCGGCTGTCATTTACGTTAGAACATGTTTTGCCTACCATTTCATATGGCGATAACCTATTTGTGATCATATATATTTGATTGCTTATATCTAAGTGGTCGAACGCAATCCGATTGAGCCAGCGAGTCAGGGCAATACCAGTGAGAAACAAAATTTCATATGTGAAACGGTATTTAGGGGTGGTGATGGACAAGGCGCAAGGTCAATTTGCTGTGAGGTTGTATTAAGCGACTGAGGCATAAGACAAGTTGACACGCCAGGGTTTCATTACACTACCTTAGCTCGCCGAGCACCATCAGTCTGCCACCACGGTCTGACGCGGGCACGTAGCGTATTGCGCGAATTACATACCCAATACCCAACTGAGCCCCCTAAGCTGAAAGCCAGTTTCTCGTTATGCCTGAGCGGCTGCTATGGGCTGAACGGTGAGGGGACGTCCCCTTCACATCATACCTGGGCGGGGCAAGTGTTACATTGTTAAGTACACCTCGAGTCGATGTCGTCCTAAATTATACATGGAATGCCTGAACCTAAGGTTAAAAGTGTAAAATTCTCACGTTTGCGCGTGTCATCGCGCCCATGAGATGTTGTAGCGCGTTCAGAAGTAGTTTCATTCGATACATAAGAGACAACGGCGACTGCTTGTGCCATGCGTGGTCGACATGTTTGTTAGTTGGCCTTTTCTTGTTGTTTAGTTCGATTTTTTTGTGTGGCCTGACAAGAAATCTTAAATTAAGGACACAATGTAGGATCGATATATAGTGCTGCAGGATGTATGGTATATAACTTTTTGCAGATCTTATTGTTATTTTAGACTGAACCTTAAAATAAAGTAATAAACATAAGGAATCAGACAAAAGTAGATCCGCAATAACTTCATAAAAATGTCCCAGGTAATTTCATACTTTGCGCACTGCAACCAGTCCCAATGCCACCAGTCCCAACTGCCAAATTGCCCTGATGCCACCAGTCCCCACTGGCCCCTTTACAACCAGTACACACTACCACCTTGCCCCTTTGCAACCAGTCCCCACTGCCACCTTGCCCCATTTCCATCTGGCTACTGTGCGGCCTGGCTCCACCCCCAATCCCCATTGCCACCAGTCTCCACTGCCTCCTGGCTTTACTGCCACCTGGCCTCACTGCCTCCTGGCTATCTTCTTCCGCTTCCACTGGCCTCTACTGCTGCCCCCCATTTGCGCCTTAACTGCTGAAGGCAATTTGGTGCCCATAGTTGAAGTCCGGTAAAAATGTCCGGGATACATGAAATCATCTCCGAAATATCAGAAAACGACTATAAAGTTTGATTCCACACCAGCAGAGCGTAATTCACGGCAGTCTGCACGTAGAAATCTACAGCGTAGTCAAGGGATTGTAGGCATGGGGTAGTAAGCCTGTGGTTGAATGCATCATGTGGTAGGCGTGTGGGCCAGGGTTAGCATGAGGAGGTACGCGTGTTGCTGTGGGTACGGGATTGTTGACATGGGGTGTAAAGCGTGAGGAGGTAGGCGTGTTGTTGTGGGTACGGGATTGTTGACATGGGGTGTAAAGCGTGAAGGATGTAGGCGTGTTGTTGTGGTACGGGATAATTGACATGGGGTGTAAAGCGTTAGGATGTAGGTGTGTTGTTGTGGTACGGGATAATTGACATGGGGTGTAAAGCGTGGGAGGTTGGCGTGTGGTGGTCAACATGGGATTGTAGGCACGGGGAGTAGTACAGCAAATAACGGCTCTGGCCCACCTCTGTTTATATATACTACACGTTAGATTATGGTTTACACAGGACTCATGCTATCTGCACACTTTGGGTTTTTTTGAACGATCCAATGGGATCGACTTTGCCATGTCAGTTTGCGGGTAAACTTAGGTGACCATAGGCCAATGTGTATATGCGTCTTTTGCGGCTATCCACCAGGGGGAGTGACACATTGCTAAAATTCTGACCATATATCTAATCACCATCACTGCGCAGCATGTTCATTCCATTTTGGGATTGATTATTTGTGAACAGAGACTCCGTGTATTGTGCGTGGTGTATGTGCTTCTTTACCACAACCTTCGTCCACTTCCTTTGACTTTCTAATCTCGCCCTCGTCGGGAGCAGGCCTTAACAGGCACGTCGACAAACTCATCTTTCATTTTCCTCAACACACATCTTATCGGAGTTGGTGTTGAGTGTGTCATAAGGCGAGTAGTATCTTGTGTCAAAGTGGGTGAGGTCAACAGCGAGTCATTGTCTGTGTATAACAGGCACAGGTCGCTACCATATATAGACTTCATAGTTTTGTAATATAAGTCGTTTACAGGTGCTTGGAGAGGTCAAGTATGCCCATGCCTTCAAACACCGGGCAGGTTAGCACTAGCCAGGTCTTCATCGAATACATTGTGACGAGCATAGGCAGAACTAGTCACAAGGCTGCGTATTTTGTCCTTATCTGCCGGGAGCATAATCTGAACGTTGACTCACCTTCATGGGTTATCCATTGTCTAACCAAACAAGGAGTTGTTCATCTGCTTGTACAGGTACGTCCTATGCAGTCGCTGGTGGCAACTTAACGCAGGTCTCTGTTCATGCGAATGTAGTATGATTGAATATGAACGCATGGTGTATCTTGGTAAGTTGCATGGTGCTCCCCAATGCACATGGAAAATTATTCTGGTAGTCGTATAACCATTCATTCTGCACAGAGATTGGCAATGACGCTAGTGGATAATGACTTTTATCAGAATAAAACTCGACACGGTTTTCCAGATCAACTATGAGTATATATACATTGTCGGGATGGACCTGCATCTGCATGGCGGCGAGCCCCGACAGATCCACCCGTTCAATCGGCCAAGTGGGTAGGGCTTGGCTCATCACCCACCCGTACAGGTTGTTAGCATCAAGGTACTGGATGTAGCTAGGTGGCTGATCCTTCTCAAAGCCCTCCACGTACAGGTTATTGGCTTCAGTGTGACGACGTAACACCATGCTTATCCCACTACGCAGACCCTTCCCAATGAACAGGTATGCGTGATAGTGAGCTAGTAATTCTAGCTCCACGCCCATGCTCTTAGCGCGTCCCATGACAGACCAGGGTAGGTATAGTAGCTGGCTAGATCCAGCCCGTACTGCTTCAGGCAGGTCTTGAGGAATATTTCTAACACACCCGCCAGGAACAGCACATCTGTGCGCAAGTACAGGTCATGGACGTCACCTATATTGGCGCACCCTTACATATCCCAGACCTTCTGTGCATGTTTATTATCGCCAGCAGATATTCCCTGGTCAGACAGTTGCTGTAAAACTCCTGCATAGGAGGTAGTTGAGCATCAAATTTATTCCAACCATCCATAAACTTATATGGGTACATTCCATTGCGAAGTAGCATCCAGCTCTTCGTTTCGTCATACTTAGCTGTCCCTGCAAAGACGTCGGGGTTGTTTGCAGAGACCAGCGTGTCAAGCAAGGCCAGGACAAACTTTGCACTGTCAATGAACCTTAACTGTCTTAGGGACGGTGAGATTTGCTTGTACATGTTGTTAGGGGTGCAGTTGATTTGGCCCTCCACCTTGCTGATGGCCTGCATCAAGAGGTGGGAGTCATAGCCCCGTATGTTGTGGAAGACAAATGGTATAGTTGCTGTTTTGGGATTCAACTACAACTGTAGGTTGGATGCATTGTAGGCTGGTCCCTTCTACTTTCCTGTTATGTGATTGTGGTCACAGGCGGGTCGCGGCCCTGTTCCTTTTTACACGCATGACAGTGGGTTGCCGCCTTATGAGGTATTTTATTCCACGCGTCATGCCCATGGGAGCAAGCCATGGGAGCAGGCTTTGATGTAACAGCTTTGATCTTGTCCTATTCCTGTTATTGTGTTTGCAAGACTTGATCGACAGCGTTTTGTCTCTGTACACCACAGAGGGTTCAGACTGACAATCGGACCAGACAACTACATAGCCCTAACAACATGGCTCATGTTACTCTGTTTTCTGCGTGTTGCTTTTGGTAGGACTAGATGCAGGGCCTGCAAGCTTCACTGTGAACGCCTCAAAGATGGCGTAGACAACATACAGCGATGCCAGTTGCTTGTGCAAGTTCTGGAGGTATAATATATTTTCCCCTTCCTCCGGCATGTAAACAAGCACAGAAGCCCAATCATGCACTCAGATTTGTGCGTCTTGAGCTGTTTCTCATAGGTATAGCAATGTAGGCAGCGCTCACAGAAGAACTTGCAGTGTTCGTACTCACTCAGATCATACAGCATGCGGTTCAGATCTCAGCTCTGTGTGTAGTGAAACGTGCCATCCTTCTCAATCAACACGAGGTTTACCACCTCCTGCTCACTATACAGTTCAGGCTCAACATGTTCAATGGTGGCATTCATGAGCCTCGTCTACAGGGCAAACTCTCACTTGATCCCATCTAGCTCCTTAAACTCAGTAGTCAGAACTTAACGCATCTGTCTACACACGCCTCTTAAGAACACCAGAGAGTAACTGCCGAGGGGGTGACCCTCAGGAATGTCTATCACCCACCCACGCAGAAAGTTCTCGACAGACCATTTGATATTTTGAATTTTTGACATGGCATCAGAACTGGCTTGCGTGGCATGGGAATTAGCTTGCGTGGCGTGGGAACTGGGGAAACTTTGCTTCTGCATAGTGCAGATACTGGGGAATCTTTGCTTCCGCGTAGCATGGGAACTGGGGAAGATTTGCTTTTGCTTCATCATGGGGCAAGAACAGGCCTTGCCGCTGCGGCCTAAGTCTAGCAAATATCTCATTGCGAAACCTTAGAGCGTGGGTGGGACAGGTTAACCCCATGATCTGCAAGATAATTGATTAGGTCCTTACGTGCTTGCATATGGTGAGCAATATCCATACAGATCTATTTGTCTATAACTACATTTTCACTTGTGAAAAATCAGCAGCAGGGAACAGAGAGCGGGGTAGTTCATGTTCTAACATCGCCAATATTAGATCGATGGTCATAACAAGTGGGCTAACTGTTGGGCTAACTGTTGGGCTAACTGTTGGGCTAACTGTTGGGCTAAGTGACAGTGTCTACCGAATTATAAGTTTTTTTATGAATGTTGACAAAGTCACTTCCGGTAACGAGCATAAACAATGTATATCAACAGTGCAATTGGAAGTTAGCGCACAGTTTCTACGTTGTTAATGGTGTTATTGTAAAACTGTTTTCGCCTGATAATAGCACATGCTTTTCCAAACCTGTAACTGATACATCTTATTGCATATTCTCGATTGTTTTCTCACAAAATAGTCCCTAAACGCCACCCAAAAATGCATTAACACCCCGATATTGGGTCGGTTTTAAAAAAAATTGCCATGTATTTGCAGGTAACGTTTATTATTTGTTATGTTCGCAACATGTCAGCATTAGTCATATGCAATTTGTTTCATTAATCGTAGGTAATTTCATTGCTTATTGCAGAGACAACAGCTTGCAGTTATGAAACCCATTCAGTCCATCGTTCCCAAGATCGAAGTTGTAACTCCATGGCACAGTTGTGCCCAAAGAGACGCTTCGCAAGAGTGTGGTTAAAACCTTCCACAGCAGCCTGGTCTCGATGGACTTTCATTCTGCCACACCTGACGGAGAGAGCTGGTTCACTGCTCCCACCAACAACGGTCCTGGGTCAACATGAAGTAGTTGAGGCCAATGCAGTGGTCCTCGTTTGTATATCCGTTCAAGTGCACCAGAAACTTTTGTATCTTCTTTTGTAGTCAATGGCTCAGCTGCTTGAGGCCACGTCCATCACTGTGAGGGCATACTTGTTAGTCATCGTCCCCACGACGTCATGATGAAGAAACGAGAGATCTGCTTGGTGAACCTCATGAGGCCAAAAATGTTGACCTGGGAATGTTTTTCACATGTAGATTTGCCGTATAGCCCTGGCAACTCCAAAACCCCTTGAGGATGCTACAAGGATCTTGATAGCTGTGATGCCATTTTCAATAGCTTTAAGGACTAGAGTAGATAGTTTGCATGCGACGTGTCGTGCAATTCATTGTTATATATGCTAAAGAGCATGAGTCTTCAAATTGCCGCTGACCTGCGACAACTACTTAGCAAGCCTGTACGCGGTGAGTCAGTCACAGCCATGCCCAGGATAATAATCGTCACCATTTGTTGGGGCTCTGAGTCCAGTGGGTTGACGGATTTTCCTGTAATCTAGTAGCACTCACGCATTGCGTCGTCGACATACCATAAAGTACGCTTTGCATGTCCCTGGCGGGGGAACTGACGAAGACTAGCAACTCAGTTCACCTCTTGGCCCATGCTGCCATTGTAGACTGAAGGTGCCTGATTGCCATATCATGGCGTTTTAGTTCCGAGTCTACTAGGCTGCTTCGTAACTTAGATAATAAGAAGCTGCTCCAAGAGAACGAAAGGGCGTTGACATGGGCACCCCCCAACAAGTAGCGCAATCGAGGCCATGATGTTTACTTCAGTATATCACCTGGTATAATGAGCTCATCTTTTGTGGCCATGGAAAGGGCTACGTCGGCAACAGCCATGGCCAGATCGCGTGGCGTGAAGTCAAATTTGAGGGTTGCCCCACCTAGAGCCACCTTGCCGAGCTTGGCATAATCTATTGATATTCCAGAAACAACTGCACGGTGGTACAGATCGTTGATGAGCACATTTCTATCAGCACTTGGGGTTGTCATGTTGTCGGGTCGACCTTAATCCATAAGAAAGTGATCCTTTAATTGTACGTCCAGAGCAACCATTGGTTGCAGCTGACGCATGCAAGCAACAGCAGCAGGGGAGGTGTTGTGTGTTTTCGAGTAAATCAGATGACATGTATACTTACTAACCTTTTTTGTCCAAATTGACAGTGCGTGTCATGCTAGCACCTAGCCGAGCGTCGTATCTCATATACAGCTTGGTGATCTATTCGTCAGACATTAACTCAAACTGGTCAATTGTCAGGCACTGCACACCCAGGTACTAACGGGCCTGACCCCTGCTATGACAGCAGCAATCCCATCTCAGAACGGCACTGAGACTCGGCGTCCTGGGGGCACTCTGCGAGGTGTTGATCAATGATTATATCAGAATCGATAATGCGTGCTGTTTCTTAAACATATGGGTTTAGTTTAATATATTGTGTTTTATGAAGGCTACTACCCAGACAGTGATAACAAACCCAGCAACCGATGACACAGCTGATGTGTAGCTGTTCAGGAGCAAGACAGTTTCAATCACGGCCAAAGGTATATGCATCAAGGTTGATCAGTCTTCAGCAGCAGTTTTGCATGCTTGGTCTATGCCAGTAGCTGGCGTAATGCAGCACATAACTCTCCCTTCTCACATCACTCTCACACAGGGTACCTTTAAACGAGTCACGGTCGGTGTGAAACAGCATAAGCCAGCAGGTCTGTTCACGTAATGCCTTTGGGACAGAGTTGTACTTTTGGGTCCGGACCCAGACACTTTGCTGTGCTTGGCGGCTGCTAAAGGCCAGTTTGTCTTTGCTCGGGGTTTTGTTGCCAGGCAGTCATCAAAAATGCAAGTGGAAGCCACGCCCTTAAACCTATGGTAGAATGCTCTCAAGTAGTCACGGAGACGCTCCCCTGGATCAACCACATACAACTGTGAATCAGACCACACCCATGGCCGCGATTTATAGGCCTCGTTGAAACGGATGGTAGGACAGAGGATCACAATATGCTCAAAGGTAACTAACAAAATCCCTCCAAGTAGGTCGAGCATGACGATGAATGTTCCACAAACTGTCATCCCACTGACAATAGCCGAACAGGGACCATCTAGCTATGTAAATACGTCGGGGCTTAACAAGACGCTAGTAGACTGTGTTGACGAACCTGCCATCCTTAATGTTAAGATGTGCATCCATAACAGCATACATTCAGTTCACCAGTCGCCACTGCTTTGTTTGTTTTCTGAATGGTGACACCCTTAGACGCATTCTCCGTGCGCCTGTCATGTAGCTGGTCGTCGACACTCGTTCTCAAGTCGAGCCCCACGGCATTTGCAAATGAGGCATTGGCTGGGTCTTCAAAGAGCAGTAGGATGCCCTTCAAGCTGTGGGCTGGTACATACAGGTTGATATTCAATAGTGTGTTATTCGTATTGTATGCAAGCTCCCTGTGGCGGAGCACACGCTCATACAGAATCGCGAGCTGACCTGTGTACCTCGATCTCATCCTTGTATCCTGCCCCAATAATATATTAGTCACATTTCCGTCATCTGATGTGTTAATCGGGAAGGTAATCCCTGGTTCCTGCTCTGACAGGTAGGGGGGGGGGGGGGCACAAGTGTCATCCCGGCACCAACCCCAACACCAACTGACAAGCACCATGTGAAAGAATGGATAAACGCCCTTGTCAAACACCCTGAAGGCAGCGGATGCAGTGGCTGCCCATATAATCTGGCGGCTCCAGCGTGTCAAAAGCTTCCTCTATTGGAAGTTGCAGCATCCACGTTGACATCAGTGTTGATGCCCATCTACTGTAACTCATTCGCTATTTTTCCACTTTCACAAAGTGTACCTGCTGATGGACGAGGGAATATCAACTGGTGAGCTGATTGCATCCTCAATATTAGGCTGAAACTGCTTTCGGGCGTCAAATGATGTGCCTTTACCTTGTATCTAAGAACTGCAAAAACGTAGGTTAGAATACTATTCTTTATCTGTGAGATATCTGGAGCTGTAAACCCCTCATATTTTCCAGTATGTCAGTACTCCAGGCAATACTTGCACCCGCAGTATCTTGATTTATGGACAACAGCGAGCCATCCTGGAAAACGAGTCCGTTCATTGGGTTGGTAAACAGATGTCTTCCTCCTTCCCACTTGCTATGATTCTCGTAATGAATAATTGGCTGTACTTCACCTGATTCAGGGTCAGAGCAGTAAATTCTCCCGAGACCTTGATAACAACCTTTTATTCTCCAATCGGTATTTTTGACAATACCGAACTCATGGCAGAGTTCATAGTACATCATATGTATTATCAGCGGCTGACCATGTGGCGTCATCCAATAGTCATCCATAATTTTGTTCAGAAGTCTCCGAATAGTGTAGCACACATAACAGCAATAAAGATCTCAAGTCGTGTCGGCTTAGCGCGGAAAGACCACAGCCGGAGATTTTGTACCATACAACATAATTAACCTGGTTCTGTCAGTATTGTATGTGGTTGGTTGGTTGTCCAGCCAACTATGAGTTTATCGCCGCCTATGTTTAGTACCACTACTTCAAAAAGGTTGGAGAACTCCACCTTGAATGCCCCTGTACTGTTCTCTGATTAGACCTGGATAGGTGGTATATGTTAGATGATATATATATATATATATATATATATATATATATATATATATATATATATATATATATATATATAGATATATATATATATATATATATATATATATATATATATATATATATATATATATATATATATATATATATATATATATCTCTATATATATATATATATATATATATATATATATATATATATATATCATCTGAGAGATGTGATTATAGATTTTGCGATCGAGCTGAGAGATGTTGTCCGTGTTTTTGAGGCTTAACACGATGACCTTATGGAACGAGTGAAACACCTAAATGAGCCTGTCAACAGATGTGAGATGCAGGCCAAGAGCTCTAGAAATTCTGGTTACATGCCACTGCAGATATATGTGCTACGCGTCAACAAGGTGCCATTCTCCCCGTTTGACTCAAAGCGATGGGAAGCTAATAGCGGCGTAGACGCCTTGGCCTATGGTCACGTTAATATACGACAAATTAACATGGCGGAGCCGTTCCCGTTGGGGATTGGACCCGACCCGCCTTTCTCTCAAGTGAAACTAACCCTTAAATACAACGAAAATGAGCAGGGAGCAAAAGTCCTGCATTAGCCATAATTTAAGTTATATGGATAAGTAAAGGTGGACCAGAACCGCTATGGGATTGTACGTGTGTGATGGTAAGCATGAGGTGGTAGGCTAATGGTGGTAGACGTGGGTTTGGTAAACATGGGATGGTAGCCGTAAAAAGAACGTTTACCTAATAACAGCGTCCCAGGCAGAGTGGGCTGTCACTCTTGGGCAGTTGTCAGAGAGCTTCAAAGAGAGCAAACACCGCCTAAGAGTGAAAGAAGAGCACAAACATTTTCGGTTCGCTCCGCTTCGCATTAAAACTGCAAGATAATCAACAGACCGTTTTTAACTTGTATGGCCCCTATTGAAATGCCATGCAAGTTGATAAAAGCTGTGGTGATATGATACTCGTCTTTAACCGAGGCAATGGCTCCACCCCCTGGACCTTAATACAAGAAGGGATAAATTTAGCCACAAAGACGACTGTATCCATCGCTATGAAAATCTATACCTTGAACGTGTGAAAGGTGTATATTTGAGGGTAATAAACAATTTGCACTTATATTCACGACGTTTTTAGTAGACATAGACTACCACAACGGTTGCTGTCGTGGTGGCAGCAAAGAGATTATAGCTACGCTACGAGTGGCTCTGTGGTGATCGCTTTTAAATATAAAACACTGAAATTGTAAGGTGGCGCTACCGTGACACAAACATAAGCACATGGAAATACTGTGCTGACGTCACTGCGATTGATGAGAGAATGGGAAAATGTCCCTTCGCAGAGCCTTTGCTGCTAAAACACGTCGCACAATAGGCTTGAAAAAAAAAGAGAAAATTACACGTGCACTATATAATAAATGTCAACTTGATAAATTGCCCTGTTTGGGGTATATCTATCGAAAACACTTCGCCTCTAACGGCGTCTGCGCATTTGACGATTCTCTATCTTTTATGTCCGCGCTGTGGATGGTAGTTTTAGATTAGTAGTATAGAGAGTGGCCGTTTTGGCGCACCGCTCACCATTTGACAGCTTATACAAGTTTTGCTCACCCTAACGGCGCCTCGGACCCGACCCCCAAACGGGGCCGAGGTGCTAGTTTGTAGGTAAACTAGTGTGCCCATAGGCCAAGGTGTCTATGACTTTCTTGGTCTTACTGGTGGCTTCACAAAGGCGCAAATTTCTGATAGGGGTACCCTGTTTTCGGCTATTTTTTTTGCCCGTTTGAACCAACAACTCAGCCTCTCAGCAGGTCTCGTCTCCCTTCGGACATTACATTCTGTCTATACTCCCAATGGTTTCTTTGGGCTGCCCCAAGCGATCTATTTGTTCTCCATTTCATTATTGGAATGCTACTAGTAGCAATCCCAATGGAAGCCTACAGCCTACAAAGCTTCTTCCAATGGGCCCAAGCAATCTATTTGCCTGCTCTGTCTCCTATTCCATGTACAAAGGGTCCCGAATTGGGGTAGGCTTGGTTTTGGTAGAAAATTTGATGCGGCTTCCATGTGGTTCCTAGTGGTTTTCCAAACCTTCCTTGCATGAAATTGGCAAATCCTACAATTCCCAAGGTTTGTAATCTTGTCGAAAACAACGCTAGGTTCACAATTGCTCCTACATTGGTTCCAACCTCTTGTATATCGTCTTCTAACTCCAACAAGATATCCTCTCATTTTCGGGTTGACAAGGCGGAGATCGATCTTCTAGCAGCTATCTCGGGTATCTCGTGGAGTCCGCATTTAGAATAGTCTAGACCGATAGTATGGCATTTATCTTGTCTCCAGCAAAAGGACACTATAGGCGTTGGAGGTAGAAGTGAGCGGATATTGGATGCAATTGGGTTGGGCACTTCGAAGCCGCCAGTATCGTTTCTCCATCTTTTGTATAGCAACGTAGTGGGGTGAGCTCTATGGACTTGTTCTCATCGTCTGTCGATGGAAGATTATGTACTTGATATATGGGGCAATTGCGGAAACCGAAGTCCCCAGCAGCCCAAAAGATGGCTTTCTCCCCATTTGCATTGGAGTCGACGTTGGCTTTCGAACGATGGACTCGGATACCAGAAATATGACCTGCAGTGGGATGTGTGTTCCAAGCCACGAATATTGTACCCAATTCGCGATTGGAGAGTACCACGCACTTGTCCAAACATTTTGCTAGGGTGTTCCATCGGTTTGATGAAGGTTTGCATCACGAACAGTGGTGGTTTTTTTTGGTCAGAGATACCAGGTATTGAGTATCCCGAATGAGTTCGTCGGCAGTGTCCGCAGAGAGGTCTATTCCATTGCATGCGAACTTCGGACACTGCTACTTTGGCCACAAATATCGCTTCTGGTTCTTCTTCGGGATATAGAGCTTTCCAGGCCACTTTGGATTGTTGGTCGGTATCTTTATCGATTCGGTCGAGTGTATTGTGTATCGTTCCTCCTACACCCCTTCCAGACAGGACTATGGTGTGTTGCAGTGCAATGCGTAGGAAGGGCATATCCTCGCCAATTGTCTCCCTAGCGGCCATAGAGATGTTGGATACCACTTTTTGGGAATTCCATTCTCTCCGCTCGTACAGAGTGCTTTGCCTCAAAAGGCGGTATAGTCGCACTTTTGCAAATATCCAAGCACATAGAGGTCGTCTCCGAATGCTGGGAGGCCAGATAGAGGTTGCAAGTGGGTTCTCGCTTTGTTTTTCACTAGATAGTCTACTTCTGCTACACCGGGTACCAGGTTGCTGTCGTATGTGTTTTCTAGTAAGAGATGCGCAGATACCAATTTGCGTGCCCGAATGCCCATTTGTTGTAGCGATATGCTTTCCATGGTTGCTCGAGTTGCTGTATCGTGGGAAAACATGTTGTATGCTCTTTTGACTACATATGCTCAAATGGAGTGTTCATCGGCTACCTACGGTGTTCAATTGTCATTCCAATGTTGGAATGGAACGCTGCCAGGTGGTTAGCAAATTGGGAGGTGAGGTAGTCCTTGTACAGTCAATGATGGAATGGAAGGCCCGAATGGAGACGAGACCAAATAGAGAACATGCTTGGAAGCATGTTGATTCGAATGGGCAAAAAAAGTAACCGAAAACAGGGTAGACGTAGCAGAAATTTGCGCCTTTGTAAGAATCCGAAGGACATGGTGAGTGATCTGGAGGTTAAAAACGATGATCTTATAGAGCGAGTGGAACGCCTAGAGGAGCATGTTAGCAGGTGCCACGCGAGCTTGTAAATGGCGCACTGTTTAAGTCGTACACCCATAGAAAATATGGGGAAAAAAACGGTGCTGTCAGAAAGTGACATAGAAGGTGTGAAGAAAAGTCCGTCTCTCAGGCAGGCAAAATTTAAATACCATATAGGAACCCCAATGGCTAAATAAATCCGTACTGGTGTAAAGGCACAATCAAGACCAAGAAAGTCTAGAAATCCATAGTCATAGATACCTTGGCCTATGAGCACACTAGTTTACCTATATAACTTATGGTGAGCAAAATCTTGTATTAGCTGTCAAATGGTGAGTAGTATGGATGAGTGTTAGTTCCCCAGAACCGCCACTCTCTATACTACTAGATTGTCAATAACTATCTGAACCGAGGGAACTGGTATGGGGTCGATATAAACATTTTTGGCATGTCAGAGTGATGTGTAGATCTCGTGCGACGACTTAAAAGCTACGTCAAGTTGCGTGACGATTACGAAATTACACGAAAGATACCCCCGGCATCAGGCGGCGATACCATGAAATCAACAAAATCACATGAGACTGTTGATCCAACGTCTCGGGGCTCGGCGACTGTTAAAGATATTGAGTCATCTGATTGCTCGAGGCGACTACAGCTCCAAAATAAACAGAGAATTCCACGTGGTTTTAAGATACGCCATGACAAGACGTTTTGACAATAACGCATCGGCTAACAGGTGGCGTCTTCACATATTTCCTCGGGCGGAAGCGTCGAGTAAGCTCTCTTAGCGAAGCTATAAATTCTTTGGTGGCAGCATCATTGAGCACATGACGTCATGTTAATCTTTACAACGAGGCGGTAGCTGCACGCGGGTGCTGTCCGGACTATTTCAATCAGGTGACGCTTCAGGAAGCATGGTGGGCGTTTAACTCGGGCACAGCTTTGTTGCTCATGTGCCTTTGTTACTATCGTGATGAGCAAATACAAAACATACCTGCTGCGACCAACCTTTATCAAAATTGCGCATATTTACCTCAAAAGCTTTGTCGCCGCTTCGTTTGATGAAACAACTGTCAGTAAAACTTAGTGGATATCTTTGTTAGTAGAATGTTCGTACAACGATGCGGTAGCGAAATAAACCAAACAAATTCTGCCCGTCGGTAACTCTTGCGTGATGACACTCGGGGACCTCGATTTGAACCCACTCAATGAGTACCTAGCGATAGTGGCGGAAGTTACTGATTATGACGGACCGCGACTGATAGTGGAAGGCTGGTACTGACAGAGGCGGGCTGGTACTAATAGTGGCGGGCAAGTGCTGACAGTACTGGATTGGTACTAATAGCGGCGGGCTGGTGCTGATAGTGGCAGACTGATACTGGCAATGTCGGGCTGGTAGTGAATCTGGCGGGCCCGTACCGGCAGTAGCGGGCTGGTGCTGATAGTAGCAGATTGGGAAGGTAACTTTTATTATAGGCAAGTTTGTATTTGAAGGGTCAGGTTAGGGTAGATGTGAATGGAATCGCTGGTGCAGGCGTGGCTGGTTGGGAGGTTCAGGCTGGTGGTTCGTGCTGCTCCAAACAAGGCTCGATCATATATATTGCAGAATGGTAGCCCTCTGGACGTAGTGATTGAACATAACGGAATGATAAGTAACATCATAAACCATCTTCCACCTTTTTATTCTATTTGATAGATTAAAGTTAACAAATTCACACCATAATTAAATCGATTAAAATGATTATTGGAAATGAAAATTGACATAATAAAACAAGTGTATAATCACATTATTATACTAAAGTATAAATGCTATACACTGCCGAAGTTATCCTGGCTTATATTCACACAATCCTTCTAAAATATAAAATATCACTAAAATACTGAGTGTGAATGAATCCTTGGCCAAATATCAAAGTAATGGCCAGTGTGATATATCCTGGTTAGAAGGTATAACATGCATACGTAACATCCATAGCTATCGTTACTGAATAATACGTGGTGGCATGACCTCAGCGCAAACCAGAAACTATTCGTTCCATTAAATGCTAAGTTATCTAATACTGTTTTAATAAGTGTTATATAAATCTAGAGAATATAAAATAGATTACACAAGTAATTAATCTTCCTAATGTTGGTAGATATTTCTGGTATCTCCACGCACAAGGTGGTACAAACATGTCAATATAATACGTTCAAAGTTATAACCAAAACCTACATCGACGCCGATAATCTGCGCTTCATCCTATTTCCTCCCTCAATCGATTAACTACACAAATAGCTGCGTATACGAATAGGGTCTTTGATTCGTGGTATGAGCTCCTTGCTCCCGATCTAGTAATAGCGGTAGCGAGACTTAATGAGGCTGCTGTCCGTTGAGTAGGAGGAGTATCGTCTGCGGTCCGAATCTAACCATTGATCTCCATGATAGCGTGAGGCATGACGTCGCCAGAACCCACCGTTGTCATAATGTTTCTCCTCCCTGAAAAAAAAAGCATCCGATAGTCAATTTTTCCTTCATGGGTATTTCATTTGATAAATATCCGGAATTTAAATCATATAAGTACCACCCAGAGCCAGACAGGGCGATGTATTGACACAGTATGTACGCCTTCTTAGATGACAGACCGTAATACACGCACGAACTATTTTATCCTGGTTGCTGTTCCATATTATAAATACTTTGATTTGATTGAGAGTAAGCAAGGTTCTAGATGAGCTGTGGTAAATGGGCAACTGTTGCTCGAGACGTAAACTGATCGTTACTCTGATTGACGCCTCCATACAAATAACTATCATCGGCCTCAAATACACAGGAGGAAATGCCAAGCCTTACCGATGGCTGGCTTTCCGTTTGTAGACGTAGCATGCTACTACAATGATAACCAGTACACAGACGGCCGCTAGTGGCAGCAGCCCAGCCAGCAGTATTAGCGTCAAGTCATTGGGTTCTTCAAGTGATGGGACGTCCGTCGACAAGATATCCACTCCAAATCCCTAGAAATAGAAATTACCTCAAATTGTCAAAGCATGCAAAATAGTAATCAAAAATCAAATATAACCAGTTGCTCTTATAAAATAATTTTTGGTTTAGCCTCACTCTTTCTAACCCTTCTTCTATGCCAAAAAGAGCCTCTATGACAATATTGCTGTCCACGTATTGGTCACCAATGGCCCGTTTCTTTTTACTGCCTTGCAAATCATGGCTGCCACAGCTCGCCCTCGCGTCATCCAGTAGCACCGTTACCAGGAACTGTATTCTGCAATGACAAATAAGCAATGGTGTCAATATTGTATGTGTGGGATAATTCATAAAACTTTGATGTATATAGCAGGTGTAGTTATGGCGAGAGAAGCGAGAGGCATAACGCATGACACACCTGTGGCTACACGTGGAGTAGCCGGCAGCAATCCTAACTAGCTCCCATGACGTCATCACAAATCCACCGGTGTCTTCTCTGTTAGGATGGATAATGCGTTGGTATTATTCACAGGGAGCAATGACGATGTCAGCAATAGAAGCTACAGTCATATTTGGAGTCACTGCGTAGTATACGTCGCTGATACTGAGTTACACCCATACAACTCACCCCTTACTGTCCAGGCCGAGTGACGTGCAGCAGGTCTTAGTGTTACGTGAACAATAGGCATTGACAGCATCAGCTATAAATCGGAATCCGTTCTCCGCGTTGGCCAAAACCTAATGTCATAAAGTATAGTTTTAATAAGAATGACATCGTGATGATGACATTGTTCCCGTACCTTCTGATACTCTGCCGAATACCAACAATGACATGACTGGTCTCGACATGAACAGCGGCATAAACTTAACAACTTACAATATTGATGTCTGATGTGCTATTGAAAATGATATGCACGCCCTGTGACACCTCACTGCTGTCAACTGCAAACATGACATTAAGTCAGCTTCATGCTTCACGGAACACCATGAACAAAGTGTCTATTTGAGAACTGTAAGAGCGTGTTGAAAATACTCACCTGTGCTTATACAATTCGGACAACACTGGTACTGTGAGGACACACCTGTACACGGTGGTACAAGACATGTCCGCTCACGCCGCCTCGTGCACGTTGATATAGCACAACTGCTCCATTCTGACCATGGACCCCACATAACGCCGGGCTCAATCTCACACAGAACTCCATTGTAGCCGTCCACACAAACACACGTAAACAAAAGTCCACTTGGTCCCGAGCTCTGCATGCACGTGCCACCATTCTGACACAAGCACGGTACTACTGTCAGGTTGACGCGTAATTCCGCTTGAAAGCCACAGGGTTGCTGCATAACGATTACAATCACATCAGGGTAATCGCTGTCGGTAGGCCACCCCAACAAACCGCCAGCAGACAGAGTGAGTCCGGATGGACTTCCAGATGCGAAGAGATAGATAAGATTAGGGTTATTCACGCCAGATACGACAAGTTGATGGTTGATATTCTCCCCCATAAACTTGTAGATGCTTACGGGGCTTTGTGGTGTAGGGGCGTAAAATACTGGAATGAAAACAAACGCAAGCAAGTCTAATCAACGTATAATTGTCTAGATGTAACTCATCAGGAATAACCTTACGAGATGAACCTTGATTCAGATATTCATGAATGGTGGTCGTTACCCAAGCAAAGAAAAACTACTCGGTGCCTCTCCGTGTGCGTACTTACTGGGCGTCCAAGAGATCAAAGAAACAGACACATTGCATCTTAGACAAGTGTTGTCAGGATTGACCTCTCCCTCCATGTAACATATCCCGCCAATTTCACACGCGTCAGCCTAATCACAGGAAAAAACATATAATCAACAGCCGATACAGATGGACACTTACCGATTTCATTCAATCGGTCGATCAGATGCATTGCGCATCGTACCTTTGGAGTGCACGTTTGATCTGGTTGACATTGCTGGCACGTGGAATCATACACCGTAAACTGTAAGCTGTTCGTTTCTTTGTTTGTCCAAATAAGAGATACGTTACAATGGCTGACGGAGAAAGGCTGGGGTGTCAGTGAACATACGAAAGTTCCGCCTATATCATATGTCGCATTTCCCGTGACTGTGACCAGAACTCCATTCTTATGATAAAAGCATAACACATGAAACAAATCTATTATAAGGTTGCGTTGATCAATATGTTATCGGGGTCTTATGCCGGCGTCTGTGATGACATTATTGAATATATAAATAATCGTGGAGTTATGATAGATATATGTGCTCGGGTACTAAACAACTATATGCGTTCTGTCTTGATGCTATGCCTGCAAATACGAATGACGGCCTCCTTCCACCTACTATTCGATGTAAAGATAACCTCTGTATTATTTATTGCGGTCAAATAGAGTTGCAATTGGCACGAATCTGCGCAAATTTGCACTGATATTTTGATGCACTACAACCGTTTTCGATTAATCAAGGAATCCATCATATTGGTAGGCATGGCGCTAGGGAGAACTTGTTAACCATTCCTACACGCGCCAGTGAGATCTTCAATAAGGTTACTATCAGTAAGATAACAGAAATACCTGTCCAACACTTACCTGTTCGCACTCTATCTTGCACTCTACACCATCCGTTGGTAGGTTAGTGCCCGTCACGCGTACGATCGCACACATTTCACACACTCGTGGTTCTATGTTGTCTAATCTAGATGGCTGATTGCTGTCAAAACTGCAATCCGGGTTTCCAAAACCTAGACAATGACTCACGTATATAATACTGATTTGATCACCCAATACGGGCTATTGAACGAGCCACAACTGCTTTTGCATGGTATTAAACACCTCCACTGGAGCGCATTTCGTTCAAGAAAATGACAGGCGCTTTTACAGGAGCAACAGTTCCTATGGAGATATTACCAAAATGTTATCTAACAAGATAATATAAATAATGGCAAAGGCGTCTAATCACCTGGATCGCAGTTACAGGTGCCAGTGTCATTATTGCAAGTACCATGTCCAGTGCACCAGTTTGGACATCCTCCCCCCATTGCGGCGGCAATTTGCGGCGACAAAAGGGAGCCTGTTGTCGCGTCAAAAATTAAGACAGGTTCGGATTCTACTGTACCGTTCACGTCTTCCCTCTGACTTAGTGCTGTTGTGCATACGTCAGTATATAGCTGTTGTAAGTTGTCGATGTATTCAAGTGAGTCAGTAGCCTGTCACAAAACGAGTCATGGTTATATAAATATTTAATTCTGTGAAAGGTATAACCGACCTGTTTAACGTAACGTAGAGCTCCATTGGCCCAGTTCTCCAATCGAATATGCCAATATCTCGAAACTCACCCCAACATCAAAAACGCATGTTTCAATGGTCTGGTTATTAAACTCTCCACAGAGGCCAGCATTCTGGTTAGCGTTGACAGCATTTGTGCATTGTGTTCTGACAAATTCTTCGGTAAGACCGTTTGATGTAGGCCAACCAACGTCTTCGATGGGCTCAGTTCGTGGTTCTGGGATAGGAAAATCATAGTCGAGCTCCTCTAACGAGATAAAGTTTTCATTCTGCTTGTCTTTTCTTCCGGCCTGTTGTCACGTCAGAGCAGGAAGTGCCGGTAGTTCTGGTAGGGACGGGCTTAGTCACATTACAAACAGCAGTCATTCCGTCAGCTGTGCAGCCACACCGTCTTTGATTCCCTGTCTTAGATATATACACAACATTTTGCCTGCATACGATGTTGGCTGGGTTAAAAAAGGATTCACTGGCCGACAACCTGAAAGCAAAAACTTCTCATGTTTAAAAAAGGACATATTAAAATTGACACTCTACAGTCAAATTCGTTCCATTGACAAATATTCAACGGCTTGTTAATATAGATCACACTTGGTATATGATGCATAAGCTTACTTACTGGTGACTCTGGTAGAAGTGAAGTGGCTGTGTACCATTAACATCATCATAGCGATCTCCATTAGCATTCCCACAGAGTCCTGATACGGTGAATCTGTCGAAATACGCCGGTATCGTCACGTATATGTTCATATGCGAAGGGATCCATCCACTTATTACAGTTCCAGATGGCATCGTTATCTACAAGGGTAAATACTCAGCATTACAAGCACGAAATGAAGGCTCATATACACGGATGTGCTGAGTTTCTCTGCTGGCGTTCACGCTATGTCGACAATTCACATTTATTCGGGGTTATTCATGCGATGCTAGCCATACGATTATTTAGTGTGATCATTTAAATGCTACTATGTACTTAAAGATGGCAAGAAATAACTCAGTATTAGAAGAATATCTACCAACCGAGAAGCTGTTCGAGTATGGCTTCTTGATTACAGGTGCCGGGACAGCAGGGTCCGTCAAGTAACGGATGATTTTGGTTGTTCCACTACACTTGTCTATTCCTACGATGTGATTACCTTCCCGAATAACCACTCCGCAGTTACAAGATACTAACCCGCCAAACCTACACGCACTCGTTCTGGTATGGACCTATAGAGAAATATTTAAGGCAGCTTTCAAACCATTCTTGTTGATGGCACTGGTTCTGTTTGAGACTAAAGTACACAGGACATGTGGCTTAACGGGACATATGGCCACATAAATAAACTGCTACCCAATAAACGAATTTACTCTTATCACCAATGTCTCTACCTCAACAACAGTTGTCCCGTTGACTTGTGCT
Source organism: Urechis unicinctus (assembly GCA_034190875.2). Taxonomy (NCBI): domain Eukaryota; kingdom Metazoa; phylum Annelida; class Polychaeta; order Xenopneusta; family Urechidae; genus Urechis; species Urechis unicinctus. The sequence goes on along the minus strand of CM067351.1, from coordinate 36,450,059 downwards.
TTAAGCAGCAGGTAATCACCGACCTCCAGCATTCTGTACCTTAAAGCACACCGTGATCACTGGATAATCGTATGACATTATCAATATTTGATCGTAAAACATTATTACAGGGGTCTCATTTGATGTATTCTAAGTTGTATTTCATCGAGCCTGATAAATAATAGAGCTTAATACTATCGATCTCAATTCTATTGAATAATTTTACCAATAGAAGTCGAATGTTCTAATGTTAGGGTCCGTTACACTGTAGCACGTCTTCTGGCGACATCGACCATTTACGAGCATCTGAACAAAATGACAGAAAACGCTACATATCAAACACTCATTGTAGAAAGTAGAAGTAGGATATAAACTATAAAAAACTCATATTTGATAGTCCAATATATTCCACGGACTGGGTTAAGGATACCCACCCAGATGCTTGGTATCACGTATCCGCCCAAGAATCCTGATTCACAAGGGAATTTATGAAACAAGATCCGTGCATAATAATAGGAGTGACCTGGTACAGGCACGGGCTCTATACCCACTGTACTGCGGTAATTGACAGGCGTAATCACACTAGGACAAGCATGGTTGAGTAGATTAGTGTCAATAATGCGTGGTTGGTATTGGCAGGACTGGTTGCCTGGGCTCTGAGTGTAATGCCAACAGGACAAGGGGACAGTCAATTGGAGTTTCAGCTGCAGAGAGGATGCCCTATCACATCTCCAGTAATAAAAGAATCTTGACGGGAAACCCTGCAGGGAACACAAACTTATCTATCATTATTCGTATATTATGTGGATTAGAATACAAAATAATGTTAGTATGAGCTGTTCTCATTGTTTAACAAAAGGATTTGCAATACTAATTAACAGATAGAATTGGTCAAAACGTAAAATGTTGCTATACAATCTTTGCAGGTGTTTGACACCTGAAATGGGGCGAGATGATAATATATTATCTTTTTTCTGTCGGTAACTATGCAATGTGCTTGCCATTCAAAGCCGAACCGCTGTATATTGGGCATATTCACACAGAATGCATTTGATAGACTTACTCCGTATCCATAGTCATAACTATCATCACTTGTCACCTGACACAACAGAAAGAACGCTGAGTTTATTTCAGATCATATTTGGAAAGATTTTGTGAAGTAAAAACGTGTGGAAATATCATTACATTGAATCCAGCATAGTACGAATTCGAGTAAATCCCCTGACATTCGTCTGATGAGACACAGCAAGAGACCTGTAAGTACAACATAATTCACAAAACCATTAGTAGCTTCTGAACTGTCGAACCATATAATCGTCACTAAGGAGCCATAGAAACAATCTAGATTCTCAACGAATCTTCAATTTCACTAATTTGTGACCATTTTTTTTGGTCATACTGTATGCTGCAGAGCATGCTGGTTCACAGTTAAGTTGCTGAAGAGACAGATGATAAACAAATCCAAATGATTTACCAATGATCCAAAGTAGGGAGCAAGCTCTTCTTCATAAAGATATACATCCAAGTTGCTGGCATCCGTCGATTTAACAATAGTTGCTTCACCAGATCCGTACGAGAATTGGAACTTAAAAATGACTTCAAACTGAGTTGAATTTGATATCGGCGTTTGCATTATGCTGCATTTGAACGCAAAGCGATGCACATCTTCGACGTTTCCGTTTGTTAGCGTCACTGTCTGACTCTCCACGATGAAAGGATCAGATAAGACAGCGCTGCAATGGGTATCTGTATTCATGTAAGATGCATGAAATGATTCGTCTCTGCATACTAATATAACTGCTTTTCGTCAGCATAAGGTGACTGCAATTGGGTCGTGTACGTGTGATTTGTTCCTCTTTTCGCCACAGGCAACCCGTGACCTTTTGCAATGCAATAGTATCATTACCTTTACGAGACGTTATCAATAATATAAACGGGGAAGGGCGAATGTTGCCAATCATTGGGAGATGGGGGGGGGGGGGGCATAGATTTATTTAGGTCTTGCTCCTGTAACTGATGATCTAGCAATTTGAATATCGGAACACAGATGGGAATCTGATCTTCAAAGTGAAGATTTTATTCATTTTTAGTAATTAATTGTCCTTTTCTTATGTTAACAAAACAAAGCATATCAACCATCCATAAGGTACATAAACTGAGGGTGCTTTACTAATTTTGTACTGGCCAGATGGCAGTGACGGGTTTAGAAAATCGAAACACACAGGCACATGAGTCACATTGTGTATGGCACCAATGATGCGCATCAATATACACAAAGTGCCATGGCATCAAGCTATTTGCAACATATTGCCACCAATCTCTGTACGATGTTACTTTGCCGAATCTGTATTTATAAACAAATATGATAACCAGCAACCTGGTGTAGTCCTGGAGGTGGTAAAATCAACTAGAAAGAAGGAAACATTTAATGCATTACTAATTGTACATGTGTTGCATTTAAGCTGTATTGAAAAGACATAGTGAAATCTGCTGTGATGTCAAGCCAGGTGAAAGCAACTAAAAACGATTTGCAAACTTTAAAAAGCCTAACTAATCTGGTGTGGACGTGTGGGTTGTAATGTTACATAAGAAGAGGGAAACAATAAACTCTTAACTAATTCACGACGGTTGCACCATTTTAACCATGTAATTGAAAATCTTCTATGGCATCAGGCAATGTGCAACAATGGCTGTACGCTGTACAATAGCAGCATTAGTATTAATAAAAAATTAAATCACCACTCACTTGTTGCGAACGTGGCGTTGGTAACATCAACTAGACAGAAGGAAACATTTAACACAACTAATTTTATAAGTGTGTTGTTACATAAGCCGTCTTTATCATGCACAATTCGAATGTAAAAACAACTGTAATCTCTTTGAGCTGTAACAAAGACATTTTCGAAATATACCCCCGAGGACATTTTCGAATAAATTCTATAAACCCGAGAATGCACCCCCTCCTCTATGACATCAAGCAATGCGCCCCCACCCCCCTACAACCACCACCCATCTAGAAAAATCTGAAGTGGACGCTTTCGTTGTAATGTGTGCTACACATAACGAAAGAAACATTTAACACTTGGTTAATTCTATAAACACGACATTTATGCAATTTAACGATGTAAGTTAAAAGCTTTTATGACATCAAGCAATGCGCTACATATAACCACCTATCTCTGTAAGCTGTACAACAGCAGCGTTTGTATCTAGAAAAAATAGATAATGACTAACCTGGTGCGGACGTGGTGTTGGTAACATCAACTGGAAAGAAGGAAAGATTTAACACAGCTAATTGTATATGTGTGACTCATACGCCGACTTCATAAGGTACAATTTAAGTCTGCTGTGATATCAAACAAGGTGAAAGCAACAATAATTGACATCTGTGTGCTGCAAAAAGCCATTTTTGAAAATAATAAAGACCAGTTAATCCGGGTGTGGACGTGGTGTTTGTTACGTTACATTAATTTGCAGCCACAAAAAATAGATTCCGACTAACCTGGTGCGGACGTGGTGTTGGTAACATCAACTGGAAAGAAGGAAAGATTTAACACAGCTAATTGTAAATGTGTGACACATGCGCCGACTTCATAAGGTACAATTTAAGTCTGCTGTGATATCAAACAAGGTGAAAGCAACAAAAATTTACATCTGAGTGCTACAAAGAAGCCATTTTGAATATGATAAAGACCAACTAATCCGGTGTGGACGTGGTGTTTGTTGCGTTACATATAAAGGAAACATTTAACACTTAGCTGAATTTGTGAGCATCATAATTGATATTTTTTAACCATATAAGTTAAAATCTTCAGCAACATCAAGCAATGTGCAACATATAACTACCAATCTAATTATGCAGTAGAATAGCAGCATTTGTATAATTGAAACAATAAATGACAACTAACCTGTTGTGAATGTGTCGTTGGTAGCATCAACTAGACAGAAGGAAACATTTAACACAACTAATTTTGTAAGTGTGTTACATAAGCCGTCTTTATCAGGCACAATTCGAATGTAAAAACAACTATAATAGATCTCTTAGAGCTGTAACAAAGACATATAACCCCTCCCCCCCCCCCCCCCCCCCCCCCCCCCCGCCCCTACTACCACCCAGCTATTCTGAAGTGGACGCGTTCGTTGTAATGTTACACATAACGAAAGAAACATTTAACACTTGGTTAATTCTATAAACACGACATTTATGCAATTTATCCATGTAAGTTAAAAGCTTCTATGACATCCAGCAATGCGCAACATATAACCACCTATCTCTGTAAGCTGTACAACAGAAGCGTTTGTATCTAGAAAAAATAGATAACGACTAACCTGGTGCGGACGTGGTGTTGGTAACATCAACTGGAAAGAAGGAAAGATTTAACACAGCTAATTGTATATGTGTGACACATACGCCGACTTCATAAGGTACAATTTAAGTCTGCTGTGATATCAAACAAGGTGAAAGCAACAATAATTGACATCTGTGTGCTGCAAAGAAGCCATTTTTGAAAATAATAAAGACCAGTTAATCCGGGTGTGGACGTGGTGTTTGTTACCTTACATTAATTTGTAGCTAGAAAAAATAGATAACGACTAACCTGGTGCGGACGTGGTGTTGGTAACATCAACTGGAAAGACGGAAAGATTTAACACAGCTAATTGTAAATGTGTGACACATGCGCCGACTTCATAAGGTACAATTTAAGTCTGCTGTGATATCAAACAAGGTGAAAGCAACAAAAATTGACAGCTGTGTGCTACAAAGAAGCCATTTTGAATATGATAAAGACCAACTAATCCGGTGTGGACGTGGTGTTTGTTACGTTACATATAAAAGGAAACATTTAACACTTAGCTGAATTTGTGAGCATCATAATTGATATTTTTTAACCATATAAGTTAAAATCTTCAGCAACATCAAGCAATGTGCAACATATAACTACCAATCTATTTACGAAGTAGAATAGCAGCATTTGTATAATTGAAACATTAAATGACAACTAACCTGTTGTGAATGTGTCGTTGGTTACATCGACTAGAGAGAAGGAAACATTAAACACCACTACTTTTGTATGTGTGACACATAAGACGTCATTATAAGGCACAATTTAAATCTGCTGTGATATCAAACAACGTTAAAACAACTATAACCAATCTCTTTGAGCTGTAATAAAGCTATTTTTCGAATCTACACCCCCCACCCCAGCTAATCTGAAGTGAACGTTTAGGTTGTAATGTTACACACAACGAAAGAAACATTTAACACTTAGCTAATTCTATAAACACCACAATTATGCAATTTTAACCATGTAAGTTAAAGGCTTCTGCGACATCAAGCAATGCGTAACATATGACCACCAATCTCTGCACGCTGGACAATAGCAGCATTTGCCTTTATAAAAAATAGATTACCACTAACCTGGTGCGGACGTGGCGAGGGTATCATTATCTAGAAAGAATGAAACATTCATCACAACTAATTGTATATGTGTACACATAAGCCGTCCTTAGAAGCCACAATTTAAATCTGCAGTGATATCAAACAAGGTGAAAGCAACGATAACCAATTTCTGTGTGCTACAACAAAGCCATTTGTGAATACAAAAAAGGCCAGCTAATCTGAAGTGGACGTGTTGGTTGTAATGTTTCATACGAAGAAGGAAGCATTTAACACTTAGCTGATTTTGCTAGCACGATAATTGAACAATTTTAACCATGTAAGTTAAAATCTTCGGTGACATCAAACAATGTGCAAGCAACTATAATCTATGCGTGCTGTAGCATTGCTACATTTAAATACAACAGGAACAAACAATGAATCTGGTGCGGACATTGTGGGAGTAACATTATGTTAAAAGTAGGAACAATTTAACATTGTATTTATTTTCAATGTTCGATAAATTAACCGCTTGATCAAGCGAAGTTTAATTTAGATAAGATATCCATCATCATTCATTTCGTGCTATACTATATAGAAAATTGCGGATTGGCTCGTTTACCAGCTAGCAATTGCCTACTCAAATTGTTTTTGTTCGTTCAAATTGTTCAAATCAATAGAAAAAACCTTATAGCTGCATTTACTCGTGGTCTATTTATGATCATTGTATTACTCACAAAATGAAATTCAGACTTTATTTGGAAGAAATCAATTGAAGGCGTAAATTAAGTGTCACTTAGATTGAGATTGAGGCACCTTACACTACATACAATGGGTCAACATTTATGTCCCCCTCAATAAATCTATGTACTATTCACTATGCAATGATTGTTTTACTAACCTGGTGTAGGAGTCATGGTGACGACGTCATCTTAAAAGTGAAACATACATAAATAGTTTAATAGATGAAATGGCTGTGCACAGGTCTATGTATAGGTTGTTCATTACGCCAGGTCGCCTAACAATCACTCCTTTGTACAATATCCACCCACGGAACTGACATATGGTAATATCATGTCGCATGCTTGACTCCACAAAAAAACATACGTGTGTTAATGTGTATAATTTTTTCAGGCAATCCTTGGCCAATTTTATCGATGGGTTTCTACTGGATCGAATGTGTCGCGATAAAGCAAACATGTTTATAATGGACTCATTCGATGCGTTAAACGAACGATGGGTTCGAACAAAACCAGTTTCTAGTCGAAGCAGCCCAGACATTTATGACAAAAGATACATACTTTGAGTGCAATATGGTACGTTATATGGCCGATTGTTGGCACCTCCACATACGTAATATACGTAAACCGCGTTGTGTTGTACCATTTTATGAATAAGGGGTGTGGCAATTCACCCACTTGACACAAACCCTGTAACCACCAAGGGTAATGAACCCCTCAGCCGGAACGGAATACTAACGCAAAAACATTCAGCCATATGGTCGGGTAGAGATAGATGCACTCATCAGCTATGTATATAAATACATATATATATATATATATATATATATATATATATATATATATATATATATATATATATATATATATATATATATATATATATATATATATATATATATATATATATATATATATATATATTTATATATGTCGTAAAGTGATCTGTGGTGTTGAGATGCACACGATACGCACTTGTAATAAGTAAAGAATCGAACTGCAGGTGTAGGGTTTATATAAACTTGAACTTTATTTTGCTGACTTCAATTTCGAATTTCAGATGTAACTTAGCCTAAACTTAAGAGAGAGAGTGTTGAGCTCGGAGGCCAGGAGAGAACCGATTTTGAAATATAAGTTGCTTCCCTCAATGACTTAGGCACGCCATCCCAATTCTCATGGGACATGCCGTAGCCAGGTCTGAGAGGGTTGGGGCTTTCGGGCGTTGCATGGGCAGGAAGGTCATGTGGCGCTGGAATACGGGGTATGTATGAGGAGAGGGGGGAAGTGGCAGGTGACATGTAGGTCACATGTGGATCTGGGAAACTGGGGCTTAATATAAGCTGTTGGGGGTTACTCCATCAACTGATGACTGAGAGGGTACGTTATGATGAAGGGTAGGTGTGTTATCAATTTGGCACTCAACATATATATATATATATATATATATATATATATATATATATATATATATATATAAAGATGTATATATATAAATTTATATATATACATATATTTATATATATATATATGCATATATATATATATATGCATATATATATAGGGAGATATATATATAAAACATATATTTTATAGGAATAAAATATATATATATTTATAAACATAAATAAATATATATAGATAGATAAATATATATATATGAGATATCTATATTTAGTCTTTTTGTGGGGAGGGGTATCTATAGATAGAGAAGAGATATATCTCTAGAGGGAGATATTAGAGGGAGAATAGAGAGATATCTAGATAGAGATATATCTATTTCTATCTCTCTCTCTCTATATAGATCTCCTTATATTCTATTATATATCTATATATGCATATATATATATATGGAGATATATATATTTAAACATATAAACTATACTTATATATTTATTATTAATAAATAGATATATCTCTATAAACATATAACTCTATAACCCTATCCATATATATATATATACAAATATATGTATATATATATGTATATCTATGTTTGTATATCTCTATAGATATATATAGAGATCCTATAGTAAATATATTCTATATATATCTATATATCTCTATATATATATATATCTATATATATATATATATATATATATATATATAAATACATATATCAAGAGAGAGCGAAAACACGAGAGTAAGATGGACGGTGAGAGAGTGATCGAGAGAAAGAGTAGCAGGGAGGAAGTGAGATAGGAATGTAAGAGAGAGAGAGAGAGATGATAGAGAGATATAGAGAGTGATATAAAGAATGATAGAAAAAAACATATAGATATATATATATATATATATATATATATACAATATATAAACATAGATATAATATATATATGTCCATATGTATATATGTGTATATATAAATATATGTATATATATATATTTATATATATCATATATATATATATATATATATATATATATATATATATATCTCTATATATATATATATATATATATATATATATATATATACATATATATATATATATATATATATTTATATGAGAAAGCTATCGATAGAGAGAAGGAGTAGCAGGGAGAAAGAGAGATAGGATGTAAGAGTGAGAGAGAATGAGAGAGAGAGATAGATAGCGATGTATAGAAGAATAGAAAGATAGATTGATTGAAAGTACCGATCGAAATATATATACATATAGAGAGAGATATGAGAGAGAGAGACCTGATATAAATATAAACATACATACATATATATATATATATATATATATATATATATATATATATATATATATATATATATATATATATACATATATATATATATATATATATATATATATATATATATATATATATATATATATATATATATATATCTCTCTATATCTCTATATATATCTCTCTATATATATATATATATATATATATATATATATATATATATATATATATATATATATATATATATGAAGTTGAGCAGAGCAAAGACAGAGGTGATGCGGGCCAGAAAGCCATTAAAATGGATGTCCGCGTAGTTGGTCAACACCTGAGCTAATCCCGGCGTTTAAGTACCTAGGCAGCTGACTACACGAGAATGTAGAGCTAGGAAGAGAGGTGTACGTTAGACTACAAGGGTCTGAAAACGCTTGGACGAATGTAAGTGAAGTAATCTATGATAGAAGAATGGCGATGAAGCTAAAGACGCAGGTCCACAGGACGATGATGCGACCGGTGGTGTCCTATGGAACGGAAACGTGAGGCAGTGAACGAAGACAACGTGAATAAGTTAAAAGTAGCGGAGCCATCTGCGAGCTATCAGAGGAATCAAACGCTGAGATAGAATGAGAAACGAGAACTAAGAAGCAAGGTGAAGGTGACGCAGCTGAGGGACAACATGAGAAAGGGCAGATAGCGGTGGTATAGTCACGTGAAGCGAAGAGACGAAGAAGCGATGGTGCGTTGAGCATTGGAAACAACAGAGGCAGGCAAGAGAGCGAGAGGGAGGCCGTGAAAAAGAGTTGGATGGATTGTGTGAAGGAAGATGGAGTAGATCTGAGTAGAGTCAACGATAGAAGCGTTTGGAGGGCTGTATCGAGGAGACCCGACCTCTCCTGAGAGTGACAAACGGGCTGATGATGATGATTGATGATGATGATGATGTTGATGATGATTATAATAATGATGATATTTGCCTCCTTCAGTGTGATAAATGTCACCCAGTGATATTAACGAATCAGTACTCACCAGCAAGCATCCATATGACAGCAATGCACAGGACCAAAACGCTAACTCCATTGCGACCCGCCATGTTGACGCGTTAACTGTCACTGTTCCTGCTGGGCATGCAAAAGAGAACGCCCAACTTTAAAGGTCGGTCATGAGTAAAAAATATATCTTGTCCCAATTAACCAGGCGTCTTTAACGGCCAATGCGGGCTGTATAAAGTGCAGTGACGTGAATGAATGAATGGGTGCGCGAATGAATGAATGAATTGATGGATTCATATATTAGTAAGAGGATGAGTGAGGTGAACCAATGAATGGATTTATACGCGAATAATCGTGGGATTGATTGAAGGAATGAATGATTGCATATATGAAAGTGACGTAAGGAAGGAGCGAGTTAGAGAGTGCATGAGCGGGATAAAGTGAATTATTGACAGAGAATGATTGAACATGTAAGTGAGAGATATAATAGGTGGGCGCGTTGGTGAATGAGTGAGTGAATGAATAAGAGGTGGGTGGAAGAATAATTGGTTAATTGAGTGATTGTGCATTAGTAAATGACTTCGTGCGTTGGGGTGCTTACGTGAATGAGTGAATAACTGGGTGAATGGATAAGTGAGGGGTGAGGAGTGAATGGGCACGTAAGAATGGATGAGTGAGCGAGTGCTTGCATGAATGATTGAATAGGTTGGTGATTGAATGAGTGAATGAATAGGTGATTGAGTAAATAAACAAGAAAATGTGCGAGTGCTTTGATGAGAATGTAGGTGGATGAGAGGTTTAAGAATATAATTCGGCAAGCGACTAGTGCCACCGGTACTCAAGCAATAGGCACACGATTGGCCCTATTATTCAAAACTTGGCATTCGCGGGTGACAATTCAAATCTAACCATCGCTTTGATTGGGTTTCGGATAATCAACAGGTGAGGTAAGGAGATATATACGCGTAATAGATAGCTTCAATACGAAAGCATAGGGTGAAATGCACTGTTGAACAAACCCCTGCCCCGCCTCGGCCCTAAACCACTCGCAGTACATACTGCCTTTACTTTGTTAACAATCCCTTTTCAACCGTTGAGGGCCTGAGCGGGGAGGGGTGTAGCGGTATGAAACATGCAGCTAGCCACACCAGCGCGTCGAAGAAAACGTGAAAACAGCGGGGTTCTTGGTACCCGATGACAATCTTTTTGTTCCCACTGAACCATAAACAAACCGAAGCCGCCCAACTCAAGCTCGCCTGGGGAAGCCAACGCAGGATCACGAACGAACAAGCTCTCGGTCCAACGGTGACAGAGCGTATAAGAACACCACGCCCGTTCTCTATAGAATTGAAAAAAGTTGCAGCTAACATATACCCCATAAATACCACCATCAATGCAGCACACCGAGGCATAAGGAACATCGTAACTATTAAGCGACACGATTCTATCATTATATAGCCTTCTATCTACCCTCTCCCTTGTGACCTGAAGCAAGCTCTGGCTATCTGCCAGCACCACGGCGAATTGTGCCACGTTGGTTTTGGCGTAGTCTGCGTCCCAGACTCCAGGGGTTCCGCTACGCTTCTCGCCCTAGAGTCTACGACAAGACAATATCTTAAACTGGCGCGTCCGAATAATTATTTGACACGTTCGTTAATTTTCGTAACCAATCAACGCAAAGATTTTATGACCCGGATTGACCTTAATTGCGCATGTCTGGATCATGAAACTGGCTTGTGATACGCACCCTCGGTTTTATATGACGTCATGTACATTGTTGTGGTCTGCGTCCAATGAGAACACATTGAATGTCTTATGGGGTGTTATGGGGCGTCCCAAAAGTTCAAATTGGCACCACAACAAGCGCTTAAATCGCTTAGCTGCACGATAGTATGTTTACGTAATAGTCAGTTAAAAAGAACCAGTGGTGTGTCTGCTTCTTTCGCCGACTGTGTGATTAACGGTGCCTCGCAGCGTGAAACAACAAATCGGAGTGTTGTAGAATGTGTGCCCGGCTCATAAAAATCACTCGTCCAGTTGGACAAGTTCTTCTAAAATTGTAGAACTGACCAATGAGAGACAACGACTCAAAAGTACCCGAGAGCGACCGAGAGACACGGCTTGTGATTGGAGCATCCCAAATCTTGGATGCTCGTCCAGTTCAAGACGCCATCTTTTCCTAGACTGATGGCGAGACTATTGAATATCAGTAACAAGTAAACAGCGCCCGCACCCATCAGGCTAGGGGACCTTGACTAGTTTTGGCGGCTCGAATTCAACCAGGAAGGGAGAGTTCATATACAATATTTTACTTTTAACGCAGGTCGAGGAAACTGTAGCGCCGCATCGGCCTCGAGCCACGAGGCTGATTGCATTACGACTCGCAGCGCTTTCGTGCTACTCATGACCATGACAGCTGCATCGGGGAACTTGTGATGTCACTCGGGATTGATGAGGAAAGTGGCTAACCAGAATACGCTAAACTGCATCTCGGTTAGCCCATGATGGGCAACCGAGAAAGCGACCCGGGGACAAAGAATGGCGGTGTGAGCAACCCACAAACCATTCTGGTAGCTATGCCCTCAAACAACCCACATGACAAACTTGGTGGGCGCACCCTGTCGTAGATTGTCATGCCCAATGATTTGACAGGTTTACGCTAAGAGAGTTACCCCCGACTAAGTATGCGGTGCTCATGAAAATAAGTGAAACTCACGCCCGTCTTCAGGAGACTGCCATAAAATCTACAAAAGCACATGGGACTGATGATTCAACGTTTCGGGGTCGGCGCTTGTTAAAGTTATAATGTCTTCTGGTTGGTCGAAGAGAATGCTAGCTGGCGTGATCACATATTTTACCGGGCGGGGTCGCGCGTGTACCCTCTTATTCGTGTATTCTACGACCCTTTAATCATAACGCTGTTGGCTAAATGCTGATTCTGTAATATACATATATATATATATACACATATATAATCGATCACTCCAGCACAGGGAGGGGGCTATATATATATATATATATATATATATATATATATATATACATATATATATACATATATATATATATCACTATATATATATGAACATATATATGCATATACATATATATGCATATATATATATAAATATATGTATATATATACATATATTTGTATATATATATATGTATATATATATATAATGACTAGCAATATATATATATATATATATATATATATAATATATATATATATATATGCATATATATATATATATAATATATATATATATATATGTATATATATATATATATATAGTATATATATGCATATATATCCATATGATTGATATATATATATCTATATATATATATATATATATATATATATATATATATATATATATATATATACTATATAATATTATATATATATATAGATATATATATATATATATCTCTCTATATCTATATATATATATATATATATATATATATCTATATATATATATCTCTATCTATATATATATATATATATATATATACATATATGCTTTTTGGTAACTCGCAACAATGGCGACTGCATCTGTGAAACTGTCCGGTCACAACGTAGTGATAAGGTAGCAGGCTAACCAGGATACGTTCCTTTTGTATTCATTGTGTCCCCAATAAGCGACGAGCGGACCAAGTATAGCGCATATGAGAATACTGGCCGCTCTCTTGGTGGACACGCCCTCGTGAATATAGCGAACGATGAATTTGATTTGCGCGCGCTTTAATTCTGACAATCATAACGCACTGAGCCAGTGAAACGTACGCCTACCACAGCGTATGCTTCACTTCCAGTCCTCTGTTCTCAGTTATCGTCAAGGGTATTTAGCGAAATATGTGCATTACCCCACTATGCACCTGCTCTCATTGGTTCATAATATATCTTCACAGCTCTGTTACTATTAATCTCACTGATGACTCCCGTTGTGCCTGTTAAATTGCTACTTGCAGCAAACTTGGTCTATGAGAAGTATCTTTCTAGTTTATTTGATTAAAAGCCTGGTCAGCCTCGGCCTGATCCAGTCGTTTGGCGGACGTCATGTACGATACTTGTCGAGTGTAGACTAATTGCATGCATCAACTTCGAAGACGAAGTGCATAACGATTAGTTGAGCAGGTAACGATGGTGCTCAGAAAAGCATATGATTTGGCCACCAACTATTGTCTATTTGAGAAGTTGCGCACGCCTGGATTCATAACGATCTATGGCTGCATGTTTAGTGCTGGACGCTGCATCAATAACCAGCCGGAATAGCAGAGACGTGCCATACCGTGACCGTACAGGGCCCTTCAAAATAACCTAACGCTGGAGGGTTGGGGGTGGCGTTATGACGTCAAGCGTTACGGTGCGCTATGGGAGATGAACCGGATGGTTCAATGGTGCGTGACATAATCTATGTAATTATGGGAGCTAAAGGAGCTGGTTGACAGCGCAGGTAGTGAGGAAGTTGTTTTATGCAGTTGGGCGCTAGCGAGTACATTGTATTGTGCAGGGCGATGACGCAGGAAGCAAGGTGTGTAGACAAGAATGGTAATTGTGCTAGGCATAAGTTAGCTTGGCGATTACACAGGTAGCGCGATATGGCGATTGTGCTGGGTATATAAGGCAGCTGGGCGAAGGCACATAAAGCGAAGTGCGGTGATTGTTTGGGGTGTAAGGCAACTTGTGATGGCACAGATAGCGAGGTATTGTGATTGTACAGGGTATAAGGGTGTTGGGCGATAGCACAAGTAGCGAGATATGGTAATTGTACAGGGTATACTGCAGCTGGGCGATGGCACATATGGTCAGTGATGGTAATTGTACAGGGTATACGGCAGCTGGGCGATGGCACATGTACCGACGTATAGTCATTGTGCAGTGTATAAGACAGCTGGGCGATTACAATGGTAGCGAGGTGTGACGATTCTGCAGGGTGTAAGTCAGCTGAGCGATGACACAGATAGCGAGTCGGGGTGATTGTATAGGCTATGTGTCTGTATGTATGGTGACTGTTCCAGGTATAAGGCAACTGGGCGATGGCACTGGTAGCGACGTGTGATGATTGTGCAGGGTATGCAGTTGGGCGACTATACAAGTGATAAAGTGCGCTTATTATGAGGCACGACCAATAGGTTTGTACATAATATAAATAGCAGTATCCCATGTTTACAATAGTAGTTACGTTAAGGTAGTTAATGTGACGATGTTTGATAACCTACTGACATTAATATCTTGATATGTTACCGACATTTGTTGATACCTAGAGCTACACTCGGCCCAGAATAGAATTAAAATCATTTGCTTAATGTCACCCCTGTTGTTATCATACATGTATATCCGTCAATAATAATATCGCGCTTTTACGATTCGATCTCGTTTAATGTTGATAATTATTATAGGCCTATCCTTGGTATAGGAACAGCAGATCCATAATCGATCAAAGTGGGGGCCTTCAGTCCTCGAACTTAGACAAAACCAATGGTCTGCACAGTTTAATGATGGTCCTGTTCTGCTAAGCGCAACCTAATATATATCACGCACAATACTTTTTGAATGATGATGTCAACATAAATAGCTGATCATAATGAACTCGGTGCATTGTGTGCATAGCACGGCTCATATACAGTTAAGTAATACCAATTATCGTAAAGTGTTATAGTGTTTTAGGCATAACGCAGCCCTACTTCACATGGTACATTAACTTTACCCCGCATACGATTCTGCTAATAATGAAGACTAACCTGCTTGCAACTCCATATCCTACTAAAGGAATATTTATGTATCATGCTTAAGAGCACCTTAACGCCACACCACTCGCAATGTAAACGAAGAAGAACGTCACTTAGCACAAATAAAGATATCAGGAGGCAGGGGGCCATATTACGCTGTGTGAGTTTTGCCTCTCTAAGCATGAATGTGATTTTCAGTTAACACGAGTAGATTATCACTAAGTCAATGTTTAATTATCATTTGCTATATTAAGGTGCGTAGAGGGACAATTCTCAATACGTGTAACTCAGTAAATTTGCATACAGACAAGGCGAAGAGACTACCAATAAATATTAACGGGATAACTGTTTCTGAATAAGTCGGGTTCTTGCTATTAATAAACCAGATATTAAACCGTACAAGGAGTGAACCAAGTTTCAAGAAGTTTATCTCGATGCAAACTGGCGAGGCCTCTGCGATGGAATATCTATCACATGCGTACTAGCTACCGATCAAGCATCACTTCGAAAGGATTAAAATGATCAGAACTGTCAGTATTCGCCTTAAAAGCAATGCTTGAATGCATCATTCCTGCTTATGTTCCATATTCAGCTGCATGAATGATTCTCGAAGAGCCCCCCAACAGGTTGCTGTCAAATCCCTACAGGCGACGATACAGATAATTATAAAAGTAAATTGATCTGACTACAACTGGATGAAGTGTCTGAAGACTTTACATAAGACGCCCTTAGGTACGAATGGAGATGACTAGCCTCATGAGGCAACCATTATTGTCTTGAGGCTCATCGGCCATTATCCGGCGGTATATGGCCATATCCACACATCATATTTTGTTTGCAGCTTATGTGGATGTTCCATGAGGCTGTATGAGGTAGGCGGGATATGAGAGGACAGAGTAACCCCCCCCCCCCCCCCCCCCCCCCCCCACCTTCGTCAATAATTTGGCTACAAATCACATTACTTTACAGACGGCCATTAATTACTCAAGTTTAGTCAAAGATCCATTACATAGAAGTTAGTCTTTACGCTGTCAAAACGACTTCATAGATTATTGCAATAAACTATGTACTATCTATTTATGTTTAAATGCGTGGAACTAGCCTGGTACGTTATTGCTCAACATGTGCTGAATAACCAAATGAGTTCAATCACACATTAAACTACGTCTCATATAAAGTTCCAAAACAAATGATAGGCAGACTATCAGTATTTATATAACCCATGATTATGCTGACGATTTATTGATTAAACTGTTAAACTCAACAACAAGCACTATCAAGAGCACTAAACATTGCCAGCGCTTAATCTCGTTAGACTGATTTTTG
This sequence comes from Urechis unicinctus, assembly GCA_034190875.2. Classification (NCBI taxonomy): domain Eukaryota; kingdom Metazoa; phylum Annelida; class Polychaeta; order Xenopneusta; family Urechidae; genus Urechis; species Urechis unicinctus. The sequence continues at coordinate 36,433,221 of CM067351.1, read as the reverse complement.
AGGTAGCCCATATTTTGTTTGGTATCATTTTGTATGCTACAGAAAGTTATTAAGTATCCCAAAGGCAGTTGGAAGACATTCTTTAGTTCAATTATTTTTCTCTTCCATAACCGCCAAAAGTAGGAAAAGGGGAATTAATTTGAAGCCGTGCTGAAGCTGAGGCCATGGACAGTTTAACTTTTGGTGCGTTTTGTGCGTATTGATTAGCGGCTACAAACTTTTTACATTTTTTCACACAGTTCCATAACTAATTCAGCTACATTGACGAAACTTCGTGCAATTATTGGCTATGTTTTCCTGGCCACAAGTATTGTTGTTTGGTTTTGCAGTAAAATGGCTTTCCTCCATATTATTTTCGTCAACATTGGTTCGCTTTTTAAAAGTCGTAGAGGCATGGCAAACGTCCATGGGCTGCACGGTAGCATGTATTATGCATGAATTTGTTGAGATCGCTTATGCAATCGATAACATTTGTCCCATCTTCATCTAATTTCAGCAGTAACTAAGAACAAACTAATTGCAAAGTCTGTTCATGACGTCAGATTTGACTGCATACTTTGGTGAGATTACTGCAATGTTTTGCGTTGTCTGCCGGTCTGTTGCACCAGGTCAAATTCCGCTCTATATAGAATGATGAGATGACTCGGTGCTAAGTATGGCAAACTGGGGTAATTATTACAAATATTCTGACCCAAGGCCATAATATAATTTCTAGATTCAGCAAATGTAAGATCCATCGTGATGTATGCATTGGTACTGTTAGGATCACTGGTTGGCCTCAAGCGGACCAATCATAATTGTGTTATGGTGAGGGAGAGGACAGTATCGAATAAACAGACAAATTTCTAATGAAGTATAATACTCATAGTAGCCTGCATTAACCATTCTAGTAAAGAAAGACAGTCTTATCTCTCATGAAATGACAACATTATGCAGCGGGAAGACAAGTGGCATTGGAGGCCAATGTCACCATTTCCACCCGAAGGTCTCTTATATGTGTACATTGAAGGCACAATTTGCTGCTAAATGTGTAGACGCTATAACAACGAGATTCTATATATACATAGATATATATATATATATATTAAGGCAGTCATATATATATATATGCTGTGTAATAGTTTTATATATAGTGTATTATTTTTAGAAAGTGGGCAACTGCGAGTATATCTTACATATATCTGATTTTAGTGACTCCTGCAAAGCTAAGTACAGCATCTTCTAGAGAATTGGCATAACTAAATACGCTATATATTGCGAAAATTATGCACGTAGGTAGCACATACGAACGTACCTATTGTAGAATGTCTTAAAGGAACTCGAAGTAGTACTCAACCTGTCTTTGCATTTTCTTTCTCAGTCTATCATTAAACGCATGCTTTAACATAATGCAAAGCGCCAAATGGATGTTAAGTGCTATTATGATGTTGGTTGCGATTAAACTTGTGACCTTACCCACGTGTGTACAAGCGCATCAATGTTTGTCTAATATGCACGGACCTGTCCTACAGAAACCCACTCCATTGAATTGCTGAGTTATCAATTGCTTCGCGCGTACGACAATGCACGACAATTATGAATAAAATGAAGATAGCTTCTACCCACTTTTCCCCTGAGCATTATGTTTCATAAACTAGCAACATCTAGTGACGTCTGAAATGGTTTTACGTACTCTTGACGAAATCATGGTGCAAACAGTAAAAATAATTATGCGGTATATGCGGGTTTTGGTTTCATCGAAATGGACGCCCGTTTTTCTCCCGACAGTAGTCCTTAGGCTTGGCAACAACAAAAATGCCATTAACATTTAGCGGTACTACCCATAACATTACATCGTCGTCGGTCTCGTATATGCGCAGTAAACGCATCAATCTTTTTGGAACAGTAACTACCTTGCTCGTGTCATGGCTAAGTCCATCACCAAGCGAAATGGCAGGACAGAGGTAGCTGAGGCAGATCCGATGTAATACATTTAATGATCCACTCCTATCAATCTGACAACTCATTGCTAATTAATTGGAACATATCACGTAAACACATTTCGTAAGCAACCACCTAATTTTATTCACTGATATAAAATATTGTAGCTTGTTTTGCACCGGTAAGGAGAGAAAATATAATAAGTATTTTTAATCAAGGATATGATTAGCTGATCTCGGGATGGATTGCAACACCACAACGATAACCAATATTTTTGGACGAAATTCAGACGGCAAATTAAAATTCATATTTGATTTGCAGATATTTGTAGTAATTTAATTGAATATTAACACTTTACAGATGATATCTATATTATTTCGCAGTGAAATAATGACAAAGGTATATAATACTGATCGGAACATATACGCAAATTAAAGACGACAATCTGATTCTTTGTGCTAAGTATGGTCATTGGTTGCGTTGTGAAATCATGCGGCAATTTAAGAGAGGAACGGCTCGTTGAGCTATCTTGTATTTCAGTTGGACATGGAAACAAATTTCCCCATCGCGCGCAGGTGATATTCAATACATTTTAGCCGTTTTTGCATGGGGCTGCTTCATATGTCACAATGATGGTCCTCATCCATATCCGCCTGATGATGTTTAAACCTCGGCCTTCACCTGACAGAAGCAACATGAAAATGAATGTGTGGCAATCTGAGCCGTCAGCTATCCGATTCGTGAATAATTGCGACAATTCGACTGTATTGTTTCTGTACACAAGCTGCGTAGCAAGTCCATATGTGTTTGGGTTAGCGACCAGTGGCAATACATTCGAATAGATGAGTCGCAGTCAGAATATATCTGTGGCGGTGATTCTATGCTCGATTGAGAGTTCACTCGGTGCATAGTTGTTGAATATTGTAATTTGCTCATGAAAACGTTAATGTTAATTTTCGCGGCATATATGAAAGGGGCAATGTATCATGATCGACAGTCATTTTACCGTCCATTCTCAGTTTTATGCAAGCACTTCTACTATTATAGATGTGAAATATATATATTTGTCAGTGTGTCCTCATAATAGTAAAAGGGCTTGTGAGGACGAAATGAATATGATTGATTGTTGAAAGCAGATTGCAGTCATTTTCTAGTAGCATTATTTTAATTCAAGATTTTCATTCTGTTCGCTTAATGAAACTTGCAGGTATCGCGTTAACTACGAATGCTAATGTCTTTCTAAATTTAGTTTTAGTAATCATTCCCAGGAATAATTGACTATCACAGTCATTTCGTCTCCGAAAAAAACAATACGTATGCATGACCGATCACTTACACAGAAAAAATTGCTAATGCATCTCTGCAGCATAGAGAACGTGGAAATGATTTGAGCTGAATCTTTATGACTACTTCTTATGTAATTTGCAAAGAAACACCGAAGATGAATCACAAACCACCGTGAACTAAGGAGGTAGCCCCTTTCAAACGCAAAGGCAATGTATGGGATAAACTATGGCACGAAAGAGGTCCATGTGTAGTGTTCAACATAAGACGTAAACCAATCAGGTATTAATTACCGCGATGCCGCGAGGAAGGCTGGCTACTCTCATGCACGAATGCAGATGTCACAGATATAGCCGATTTAATTGAAGAGTAATGGACAACAAGCAATATATGCATAATAAAATGGCACAATATTACTTGCTTTTCACTCACTTGGTTGCAATTCAACATTACCTAACACATATGTGGAGGGGCGACGTGAACACTACGTGTGCAACTGTAAATTTGGCCACATAGTCAATACAATATAATAATCAGTTAATTCAATATGCTACGCAGGAACCCATTTAGTATAGGCCGTACCGAAATGCACGTCGCGAACATTATCTTACAGCGTAGATTATATGATCTATTTTTAGTTGCCTTCGCTTCTTATGGTCAATTAAGATTAAGATTAATATCCATTGATGCATTGGCAATTTTAGTCAAGATACTATTTAACATTCTGGTTCTGGATGAGACTATATATTGTGGTGCCAATGACGGTATCTCAGTATTTTATTTTAATTCAATGTTTCAGGTCGTGAACCATTTGGGCTTGGTCATATGTTTCTGATTTCACAGTGGGTAAATGTGTAAAATACCTCAATATCTTTTGGCATACATTAGCCACTAAGTGTTTGCCAGTTGCTTAATTGACCTATCTGTGGTAAAGCAGTGGTGAGTTGGCGTTATATATTATGTTAATCCAAGGAAACATAAAACGACCATGAGTGAATTTTTATTTGGAAAGTGTCTAGATTAAGCAGTTTAGTCCCTGCACTGTTCCGGTCTATCGTCATTTACATGATTTTCTCGCTTGTAACACTGCAGTAGTAGAGTGATTATTTGTGTTCAACCAAACGACAGCCGCATAGTGACTGTTTCAGAAAAAAGTTAGCGACTAAATGCGATTCACGAGGATAGTAAATTAACCCAAACACAACAGCGGCATCATTTTTGTTTAGCCCAATAGACCACCGTCAGGTTTTATCACCTTGTCGGTCCAACAGTAAAACCCACAATTTTGTGGGCAATTCGGTATATGCTTACAGAACACACCACTTTTTATCGCGAAATATGCATGTTCTGACGAGTGTCAGGGAAACAGTTTCAAAATTTATTATGTAGTTTGGTTCAAGATGATGTTTCATATTCCTATCATCTGCGGTGATATTTTCTTCCGAAATACAAGCGTGCAGGACGGTATCCAATAGAACCCCAGAAACTTTTGGTGTAAATAAGGCCTAATTTCAGTCACTGATGCGAACTTCAGTAGCTTGTTTTGAACGGGTACGGCAGGGAAGATATAGTGCTTACAATTAGAATATTTCCTCTTGTTTGCTTGTCATAATTCTCCACTAATCCGCCTAGTGAACCAGCAGACCATTGAAAATACTGCACTCTTGCTTAACCTTGGAAATATATATGTTAATGCATACATATGGACGCCGTAAGACGAATGTTGTTCATGCAAAGATTTCGACCGAGCCGAATTGTGGATGGGGTGAACAAGCGATATACCAATTTGTGTCATAGCATCAAGACGTCGCATAACGAATTCTCTTACCATCATCACCGTGTATCATAGATGGTGATTTCATTAATGCAGCTACTGAGAGGATGCAAATGATGCTCAATGGTTATTCTCTTTGTGTCTGAAATATATCACCAAATACATTCCTTGCTTGCGTTGAACAAATTACTGCTTACACGCCAACACACATTTTAACGCAGTACCGCCTATGTATCTACCACAAAGTTATTTGACAACAGGCTGGTCTGAGCTTCAGATTACTGCCAACACCCATGAAAGATACATGAGCCTCGGTGTGTGTCACGACGAAGAAATTTATTAAATGCTTTCGCGTTTATGATTATGATCCATGCTGAAATGAGAAATAAAATATCTGCAAAATCACCAAAAGTTTAGAATGTTTAATCAGCCAAAAACGAAAGGGTTTGGCATTAATAGGTTTTAGCGTTAAAAAAAAGATACACACCCAAGAATGTAAGATGACTAAATATGAAATAATTCTACTTTGAATATAATAATATGCACATTATTAAACTATTTGAGCGCCACAACAACTTATTTGTGCAAACGGAATGCAATGTCACGTCCATAGAGTGATGAGATAAACAACCGAGATATTTGCCGCACACCAATATGTTCGGCAAATATTTTTGTCCGGCAAATATAGTTAAAATTACGCCGAAGTGTCCAGCAAATGTACTATAAATAAACACATACATACATACATACATACATACATACATACATACATACATACATACATACATACATACATACATACATACATACATACATACATACATACATACATACATACATACATACATACATACATACATACATACATACATACATACATACATACATACATACATACGTACATACGTACATACGTACATACGTACATATATACATGCAGACATACATATAAACATGCAGACATGCGTTTATACATGCTGACATATATACATACACACTTATACACTTGTAATATCTGGGCCAGACTTGGCAACATGGCGGCGAGGCAGCGGAAACTGACAAGTGGAAGCTTTCATACATATATACATGCATACAAACGTTTATTCCTCCATCAGTACTTACAAGCATACATGTTTGTTTTACTCTGCCATTGTTGTCTACGGAGCGTTGCAAATGATTACGAATACTTCTTGGTCAAGCTTCCAACCTCGACAGACGCAATAAAACGGCCTTGATGATACATATTCATGAATGTAGCACAGCAGGGGAACGGATGCAAAGGCGGGATGGCCCGTCTGTTTAATTTGGATTGAAGGCCCCAGTTTCCTTTCAGTATTTAAGGATCAGGGTTTTTTTTCCCGTCATGTTCACTATACCATGAATACTGCAGCCACGGTCGTTTCACCGTACATAACACGTGGACTTACGCATAGAGAACCTGTATCATTGCCTAATAAAAAACCTGGGTTATATGACACGATTTCACGATATTAAGCTGACTGAGGCACATTTTCGTTAATTTTATCCGGGAATAATTTAAGTAGTTGATGCAGTTTTCCATACGTCCGCTAACTTTGTGCTCCCAACGCTTCTGAATAGCACTTCACAGGGTGAATGAAATAGTTGTAGGGTTGAATAAAACTAGAAAAAGAATTTCATGATTCATGAATGATTATAAACCAATTGCCAGATGAATTACACACTATTTGACTGACAAATTATTCTATACTTAAACAGGCAGTAAATTCTTCTGGGTGGAAATTGCTATAATTTTATACCATAATGTTGTATGTACACCGGCATCGTAAACTTTTAGGTTGCATGCAATGTTTACTCGGAACCAACGTTCGTGACAGATATAAATGGCCATCGCAAACAAGGCTTCTCGTTATATGATGTGGTTAATGATTCGCCATTGGCTGCAAAGGACCGTAACGTAAGGACGAAAACAAAAGGAATCGAACCTGATAGGGCTTAGTTATACAATAGCACTCTTCTCGTCCTGGAATAAACAAAGACCCGTATGGCAATATACCACTGTTGTGCCATAGCTTGATGTATCGATTGAATCATTTTTTGCCCTGTCCATTAATGTTATGGCAGGACGCTCCAAACATGGGGGTAGCAGCGCGTCTACTCGCGCTGTTTGAAACATTGTCAAATAACAAATGCCAATACTTGTCTTATGTATTCTATGACTCGTAAGCCAGTTGAAAACATTTGTCTATTCACTGGCTACGGCAATTGTTACTGGTGTTTATCTTTTGTATTGACGTCGAATGATGAAAATGAGGAACACATTGATTACTAGTGATACGGAGTGTATAATTGAAGTACAGTAACGATGCATATTGCTGATATACGGGTAACATGACTGACGTCAGGTGATGCAAACTATTAACATACGAGTTGCACGTTATTGAGCATGATTCCTCGATGACTGACTAATGGTAGAATACCTTGAATATTGCTATCGGTTTGACCGTCGCATCGATCCGCAATGATGAATTGACCACAATAAGAAACGATAAACGACCATATCCGCGTATACGTTATACCATCACCCATGTAGGCACGACTGGTCCAATGATTGTGAAATATTGTTGTAGGCCTAACGCCACTGGTGCGTTTCTCCACTGTCGCTTAGCAGTTATATCTCATGCAGGCTTGTCACCAGAAGCAAGAGGTTAACCCAAAACAGCTGACCACGACCAAGTAAGGCAGGTCAGGAAATAAAAGCCGGATTCATCTCTACTTTCTGAATCCCCGAGACATTCGAGTGCCACCAGAGCGAGGAACAGGCTAGCTACCATCGTTATATAATTGACGTTACAATAGGTATGTCACTGCTATGGTTTGGCGGTTTGCATTTAGGCATGCGATATTCTTTAACTTCAAGTTTAATTAATACTTGTACACAATTTTTTCTTATTATACCATTTTAGACGTGGCTGAGGGTGTGAAATATATTAGCGTGTCTGGTTACACAATGTTATATAGAAACGATGAAATATATTATCTACGCATATAGCTGTCCATCAATACCGTATATTGCTGCATGACCAAAGAAGTAGCTACCTTTCACGTTAAAACAAGTACTTAGATACAGAGGTAACTAAGTAAGAGAACAAAACCAATGAGTTCACGAGATAAGCAATACGATTATGGAGATCATGTTTCTATAATCTATAGGTCAACAACGAACATTAATGTTTTTGCACAATATACGCTGTGACTTTCCTTAGTACTACGTGACTTCGAATGCTGAGACATATCACCTGAAAGCTTCCTTATATGCGTTAAAACATTTTTGTACTGATTGTTTTATGTACATTTCGTATGCATAAAGCGTATATACAGCCTGCTAAGCTATGACTAGCCCTTCAACATTTAACCAAAGAGCCTCTCCAAACTGCCGATATAGAACAAATGGAATAATATCGAAAAAATGGCAAAAACGAGCAAGCAAGTGCGAGCCATTTGGCTATGAAATTGTTATGGCCATTGAACAAAGCTAGCAATAAAGCGATCTTTTAATGCCCAACCGATCCGAAATACCAAGAGCATAAACTGGAAAAGATGGGCATCGATATTCCTCTTGTTTGCCTATAAGACTACAAAACTCATTATAGAGCAATTTACAAAGGAGGGTACATAAGGTAGCCATCCCACACTCGTTAACATACACTTGAGAAGCCCGTCAGTAAGTGTCATGACAAAGCAGCATGCTATGTTTGGTGGAGCAACAATACAGGCCACCATCCGGGTAGCCATGCCTTCCTGAATATCGCGAACAGTGAGCTGGATGAGTACGCTCTGTCGTGGATTATAATTCTGAAAATCATAACGCGCTGAGCATACTGATACGACCGCCAACCGTATTATATACTTTCCTTGCAGCCGTCTGTTCCCAATAAGGGTCTACGGTGCGTAGCGAAAGCTGTGCATTGCCCCACAAAGCCTCTGCTCCCATTTGTTCGTGACATCCGTTCTAAGCGCTGTTACTATTCCTCTCACTCATGTCCCCCGTTGTGCCTGTCCAACCTGCTACTTGCAGCAAATTGATCGACAGCAAACGGGGTTTCTGAGTAGCCTTTTTTAGAATTACGTGCCGCATATAATGAGCCGTAGAGGGGCCCAAAGTACTAATCTATTTATATTATTAAGGGCCTAATCAGACTCTACTTGATGTGGTGGTTTGGGGTTTGGGTTGAAGTTATGAGGGGTAATGTTACGGTGGAATACGGGCGAATAATTACATAGAGCGATGGTGCGTTACGGGTTGTATGGGGTCCAAAATTGGCTTCGCAGGTAGGGTGGAGGTTGTATTACGCAGATTTTAAGGCAACGAGGTGATGGCGAGGATAATGTATTGTGCAGTATAAGGGTCAGCTGGCACAGGTAGAGAGATGCAGTGAATGCACGGGGCATAAGTCTACTGGGCATAGGTAGCTAGGCATGACGACTGTGTAGGTAATATGTCGGCTAAACGATAGCACAAGTACCGAGTTGGGGTGATTGTGCAGGGTATAAACACAGAGTTTATAGCTTCGCTAAGAGAGCTCACTCGAGGCTTCCGCCCGAGGAAATATGTGAAGACGCCACCTGTTAGCCGAAGCATTATTGTCATAGCGTCTTGTCATAGCGTCTCTTAATACCATGTGGAATGCTCGCCCCGACAAATTAGACGATTCCATATCTTTAAAAGCCGCTTAGCCCCGAGACGTTGGATCAATAGTCCCATGTGCTTTTGTTGATTTCATGGTATCGTCGCCTGATGCCGGGGGTGTTTTTCGAGTAATTTCATTATCGTCACGCAGCTCCGCGTAGCTATAAACTCTTCGCTCGAGCCCTCACATCCCACTGACATGCTAAAAATGTTTATGTCGACCCCAGGCCTGTTACCTCCCCTTAAACATCGACAATCTAAAACTACCATCCACAGTTTGTACATGATACATCGAGGATCTTAAACTGCACGTACGCTGTTAGATGCGAACTGTTTTCCATAATTCATCAAGTTGACATTTATTTAGCAGAGTACTTGCCATTTTCGCTATTCGTAAGCCTATTGTGCGACGTGTTTTGCAGTGGCAAGGCTCTTTGAAAAGACATTTTCCCCGCTCTCAACAATCGCAGTTACGTCAGCCCAGTATTCCCATGTGCTTTTGTTTGTGTCACGGTAGGACCACCTTGCCATTGTAATACATTATGATTAGGGAAGCGACCACCGCAGAGGCACTCGAAGTGAACCCTCTATAAACTCTTTGCCAGCTGGGTGATGGCACAGGCAGCGAGGTATGGTGATTGTGCAAGGTTTTTAGACTGTTTTTAGTAGCGCGGTATGGTGACGGTGCAGGGTATAAGGCAGCTGAGCGTTGACAGAGGTAGCGAGGTGTGGTGATTGTACAGGTTATAAGGCAGCTGAGCGATGACAGAGGTAGCGAGAAGTGGTGATTGTACAGGATATAATGCAGCTGAGCGATGACAGAGGTAGCGAAAGGTGGTGATTGTGCAGGGTATAAGGCTGCTGGGCGATGACAGAGGTAGCGAGATGAGGTGATCGTGCAGGGTATAAGGGTGAACTGAATTACAATATTATCCAATGTTATCTGTGTGTGCAGATTAATCATGGTCCTGTTCCGTTAAGCGCACACGGTCCGTATAGGAGCAAGAGTAGCTTCCAAGTCGTATAACTCGTCATTTAACAGCTAACGCACAAAGCGTTCGTGGAACGGTCATGTCTTACAACATCAATTGCTTAATTTAATGTAACTATAATCAATGTCCATCGTCATAAAATTATTCAGGTATATTTTGACACATACCTTTATGATCTTAAATGAAATACACATCATTTTTCGACGCATCTGCATACATTGTATTATTGCTTTCCTTGCTTAGTAATAGGGTGACAACCGCATTTCTCGTTATTATTCAACTTATTGTGTTCACTGCACGGTACTTTTATAACCATTTACAACAAATAAAAGTAATGTAATGTAGTTGATTATTCATAACGTGAGTTGCAACCCTTATCACATGGTACATGTGATCCCCCTGCGTATGATTCTGCTAATATTGAAAACCTACATGCTTGCATCTAACTAGTTTTAGAACTAAAAGGAATATCTATGTATCCTGCCCAAGATCCGTTTGACACCACGCCAATTGCAAAGTAAAAAAATACGAACGTCACTTAGCACCCACAGTGAATATCAGGAGACAAGAGACTTTGTTATATGAGTTTTGCCCTTTCTGAGCATGAACGTAAGGTTTTGTTTATGTGTAAACACAACGAGAATCTTTTACACCCATTAGCATAAGACAATAATGGCAATAATTGGGCAATGTCAATAAACATGAAAGTGTAATAGTTTTGGAGTGGATTTTTAGAAAGTAGCAATTACATTTGAAATAGAGTGACCTCAGCAAAACTAACCAAGGTACCTACCAGCGAATGGGCATAACCATTAAATCCATAAAATATGACAACAGTTCGGGCACCTAAGTACACACTCAAACGTTCCTATTGCAGAATATAGAATATCACTGGGTATATAATCATACAAATAAATATGTCTTTCAGAAACTCAAAGAAGTTCTCAACAATTCGTTGCATTTTCCGTTTCGGTCTATGAATATTGGTCCATGACACGCATGCTATAAGATAATACAAAGCGCGAAATATATATTAAGTGCATTTATAACAATGGTTGCAATTAAATATTGTGCACCTACCCTAGTGGGCAGAAGCGCATCAATGTTCGTCAAATATGCATGGACATAAAGTGCTCTAAATGCATGGAATTGTCCAACATAACTCATTCTATTGAATTACTGAGTGATGTACACAAAACGTTTGCGTCGGACGTACAATGTGGACAGACAGTTATCCTGTTGCAAAACCCGAGCGTCATCTGATGTTATCTGAAAATGGTAAGCAGCATTCTTGACGGAATCCCGAATGTAAAGGGTACAAATGAGCAAATGAGCAATAAGCTCATTAACATCTAGTGGTGCTCTCCATTACACGACATCATCATCGGTCACGCATATGGGCGGTAAACACATTAATCGCGTCGGAACTGTAACTGCCTTGCTTGTATCACGGCTAAGTCCATCACTTAACAAAATGGCAGGGCAGAGGTAGCTGAGGCAGATCCAGTGTAATACCTTCAAAGGGACCCAACCCCTTCAATCAACCGCTTCATTGCTAAATAAAGCAAACATATCACGGGAACACATTTTGGCAACAACAATCTAATTTCATTCACTGATGCGAACTATGGTAGCTTGTTTTGCACCGGTACGGCACAGAAAATATAATGAACATATTTGACAAGATGTGATTAGGTCATCCCAGAAAAGACTGCAAAACAATATTCAATATTTGTGTCAAAAGTATATGTCAGTGATTTCGCTACGACGATATTCAAACTAATTAGTAACAATTTTTTATTCGATTTGCATAATGCATGCTGCAATTCCATAAGATATTAACGTATATTTACGAATATCATGTAAATGCAGTGAAATCAAAACACTGGATGACCGAGGATTACTAGGCTTGCACGACAACCAAATTTATCGGAGCATATATGCAAAGTAGTAAGTGAATGATAAGTACGATCATTGCAGGTGATCTGCAATGAGATGGCAGTTGACGAAACAAGTGGCACGCTCAGCTGTCCTGTATTTCAGTTGGCCAACCGGTAATATTCAATAGATCTTAGCCTTTCTCGGATGTGGCTGTTTCATATGTCACTCTGCCGATCCTAATCCCTAATCGCATGATGATCTACACACCTGTTCGTTCACCTGACAGAAGGAACATGAATATTAATTCATGCTCATCCAAACTATTAGTTAACTGAATTGTGAGTAGTGTGCGACTGTATTGAGACTGCACACAAGCTCCGCGACTAGTTCATCTGTGCGCAGGTTGGCCACCAGTGGCAATATCCTAGCAGACATGGACGAGTCGCTGATAAAATAGGCAGGTTACGTTGAATCATTTAGTTTTTTAGGTGTGTAGTTGTTGAATATTAGTACTTCGCTCATGGGAACGCAAATGTATATTGTTGCGGCGTTTCAGACTTCTGTCATAGAGGGTATGTATCATGATTGACAGCCATCTCACCTTCCATTCCCAGTTTTATGCATGCACTTCTACTACTATGTGTGCGAAAATCATCTGTATTAACATGTGCCTATAATAGTAAACGTGCTTGTGGCGACGAAATGACTATAAATAGATTAAATTCACCCGCTAATAACATAATTTTGGAGCAAGATGTTCGTTCTGATAGCTAAATTAAACATGCAGGTATCACGTTAATGTCTTTATAACTTTAGTTTTCGCAGTCAGCTTTATTTCAACTGATATGCACAATGTCATCATTACCAGGAGTAATTAACAATCATAGTGATTTCGTCACAGAATACGAGAGGGACCCATGAGATTGCAACCTATATCAGGAAGTTAAAAATTAAAAATCGGCCCATAATTGATTTTAATTTATTGGCAACCACATTTCAACCAATTTTCATAACCATCGCACGTATATTGATGGTTGTATAAGCGATCAAATTCATTAAAGAAATTATGCTGTCCGTGGCCATGATATATTGACAATGACCTACTCAAGTAAAAACTGTTTATTAAATATTACCTGGGCATACCATACTTTAGATCGTACCGGTGAAGCGAGCAGAGAGCAGCGACGACCTTTGTACATGATGACCACAATAAGTAAAATTTATAACAATCATGATTGACCATGATGCTCATTAAAATTATGCTTCAAAGGGCAAAGGCAGATGGCGAAGGCATAGGATATTAGAGATGATCAAAATATAAACACTGACAAATCAATATAATGGTATTGATGACAAGTTGCCGCTATGGACAAGATATAATCGTTATGATGAGATAGTACTCCTTTGGAATCGAGATAATCCTAGTGGCCAATGGTCAAATTCAAAGCTAATGTATACTTCTAGCTTCAATAATATTAAGAATTGACAAATATATGTAATAAGTCGAGAATAAAAATAGAATGGGCTCCTCTCGATGGAATAAAAACTACGATACAGCGAATAACTACCCACTGAACTTCTTCTATAACTTCAAAATATTTGATAGGATCGAAAGCGTCATGAGTACTTAATTTCCATTTTCATCACCAGCGAGTAGGTGGTGCTAAACGCAGTGCAGTTGAGTAATCCTGATTCGTTCTTAACTAGAAGTAATGTCATCGACATTCATAACATTCTCTACATTAGATTGACGTTGTCCATAACAACATCTGGCAACATTTGTATGACCATTGGAGCGATTATATAATTGATCGAAAATTTTATGAAAAATATCGTTGTAAAAATATTTTTCCAACTGAACGCGCCCTGAAAACGATGAATATTTTGATACCACATATCAATAATGAAAGTTTTACAAAATGTTAATTTTTCAAGAATCGAAAGATCATTAGCTAATTAATTGCATAATTAAAAAGGTACAGATATCCAAATTTTAGTACACTCGGACATGTATTGACGATTTTATAATCGCTCAAAATATTCATGAAACTTTTGTTGACACTTAAACTGATACTACTGTTGGTTGTTTGTCCTAATATATAAAGAAAAAGTTTGTAATTATATTGAGCTACAAAATGTTGCAAATTATATAACGATCTGACCATCATTAACGGAGTTATTCGAGATACTAGTTTTTCACCTATTCGACGACCATGACCTCAGCTTGCAGTCCAGATCAAAGCAAAACCTCTGGGTTCTGCGCATCAATGGGGCAGACAATTTAAAAAAAAAAAATTTGGAAATCATTGCGACCTGTATCACGTGCCATAAACTGAGCTAACAAAAACATACATGCAAACAAATACATACATACATACATACATACATACATACATACATACATACATACATACATACATACATACATACATACATACATACATACATACATACATACATACATACATACATACATACATACATACATACATACATACATACATACATACATACATACATACATACATACATACATACATACATACATACATACATACATACATACATACATACATACATACATACATACATACATACATACATACGTACGTACTTTCTTCCTTGTATATTTATATGATATACATGCACATTGTCATGAATACATACATTAATACATATTTTTATATCATTCTTCATTCATTCATATATATTTGCATGCATTCATGCATACTTACGTGTCCAGTCTGAACGAATGCATTAGGCAAGCATTATGTGAGCATTATCGGTTATTTACGAAAAAGATATCCTTCTTCCCGCCGTGACCCCTACCCATTACTCACTGTCAGCCAATCATTCACACAGTAAATACCACAGTTAGCCCTCTATTATCCTCAAAGATAAACAAGGTAAAGTCCGATGACAATTTATTGTCATAAGTTAGTTGGGCAGACTTATGCGTTAAGCATTCACACATATGTTACCGTGACTACCATTGAAGCATTGCTAAGCATGTAACTACGATGCACTGACAGACTAAAATGCTATGGCACTGGCTGTATAGGACCACCATCTAAACATTTTTTTCCCTTTTTGACTGCATAATCTATTTAATTTACCCTGCGATGATTGTCTGCTGAAGCGGTGCAAATGATAACGAACATTTCTCGATCAAGCCGCATGCCTCGTTGGCCCCTATAGAGCGACCCTGATGATATATATTCATGATCTAGCACAACAGGTGAACGGATGTAAAGGAGGGATGACCCATCCATTTATTTAAGATGGAAGGCACCGGTTAGCGTTCACTTTATAAAGATCATGGTCTGCTCTCGTCATATTCATTGCAGTTTGCTGGCAAATTATGCCATAGCGTAAGCAAGCTACGAAATATTCCAACTTCGATTCACGTTCGAACCAGTTAGCGCATTAAGAAAAATAGATACGCAGATATATAGATGTATTTGTTGGCGTGCCATGGCCATAATTTAGAATGCGCAGTGCGTCTGTGGCATTGAAAAATGCAACCAACTTCTTCTCATTTGTCACTTCATTTTGCAATAACGTTGTATCAGGATGTAGTATGTACACGGATAGTGCTTAAACTCTTAGGTTGTATTCAACATATACTTGGAACCAACATTCATAACAGTAATGACCATCTCAATCAAGATTTTTCTTTATATTCTGTGGTTAATAGAATCGACATTTGCAGCAAAGGCAAAGATTGTACAGCTTCGCTAATAGGGTTCACTCTGTAGTGATCTCTTCACTAATATGTATACACTGCAATCGTCATGCGGCGTTACCGTGACATATACGAATTCACATTGGAATATCGATCTTCAATATCCGCGTTGTAAATGATGATATTAGATTGTCAGCAAACTTCCAGAGCTACGGATCTGGTAGGAAGGTTGGGACTTTAACATTGGTTGGTTTGTCAAGAACGTGTGAAGATCTCGCGCATAGAGTTTATATCTTTTCCTAGCTGTGTGGGGATTAGGAAATTACATGATATACGCTGCCGTCATCAGGCGACTACACCATTAAATCAACAGAGGCACTTTTACTCGACGTCTAGGGGTCGGTGTCTGTCAAAGACATGGGTCATTTGATCGGTCGAGGCCTACACTGGCCCAAATGAATAAGATAATTCAACTTGCCTTTAATGGACGCCTTGACGAAGTAACTCTTTGTCAGAGGGCCGTAACATTTAGGAGGACAACAAGGAATCAAACTTGATGGGCTTGGTTGCAAAATAGCACCTTTCTCTTCTTGGAACAAACAAAAGACCCGTAATGCAATGTATCACTACTGACAGGGTCCATAAACTAATAGGTATTGTGCTATACCTTGATGTACTGATTGCGTCTTTTATTGTCCTTTCCATTCCTTTTGTGACGGGATACTCTAAACTTGCGGACTCGCAGTGTGTCTACTCGAGCAACATAAATGTTGTTTTAAATAATGCTAATAAAAATTGTCGTTTCTTGTCTCCAGTATATTCAGGCACACAAGACATCAGACAACTATGGTGTTCAAGTAGTGCCAAGTAAGGCCTGTTAGGAAAAAAATGGCCAATGAAGTTATTCATCACAACTACCATTATCCCCGAACCATTCTTGTACAACCAGAGCTAGGAAGAGATTAATTACCATCGGTTTTAATAATAGACGCTTCAATACATAGTTACAGCAATGCATATGCGGCGTGTATTGGAGGTATGCGATAGACCATAGCTTAAAGAGCAATGGAGAAATACTGTAATGTTAATTCAAGACTTGTTTGAAAATAAGTAAAATAATCCGATCAGTTGGAGACGAAAAGGGATAAGATCGTAGCCTTTTAAGATATGTTCGTTAATGCTAAGCGCTACTTCCTACAATTTGTTACAGGCAATAACATACTGCCTAGACAAATTATCTGGCAACCGGATAGCGGTGACAAATACAACCTACAATGTACATCAGTGTTTGAAGCAAAGTCTGTAAATATATACCAAAACATACACCGAACTATACCCTTGTTGATGCTGCTCATGATGAGAAATTTATTATCGTGTTGCGTTAAGGGAAGTTCTTTTGTTGCACAATACAATGTTATATATAAAAGGTGGAATACATCATCTATACATATATTCGTCGATAGAACTAGCTTCTAAGCACGATAAAACATGGGGGATAGACATTGCGTCTTTGAAAACTGATAAAATAAACATCAGTTATTTATGTTCCGATCACATTAAGAATACCTGCTAAGAGGTGTCGCTTAATATATACCGGTATTAAAAATGGGATATGATGTGCCTCCAGGTGTACTTATGTCCTCCTACACATATATACAACTATATAGTTGCTGCTAATTATATGTTCAGGTCGATAGGAATCCGATGCACTATTGGTGTGCCACAGAATTTAATTTTAATCAGCACCTCTACATACTACATATTTGGTATGCAAATATTGTTGTTCCATAACTTCATTGGTTACATTTTAAATATTATCCGTAATTGCATGAGCATCTAGATGAGGTACTGTTGGCCTCCGCCGTCTCACATAATTGTATACAGCTCAAAGCGTTAAGGTAAGTTAGAATGATTGCCGTTCGGAGGTTTTTAATGCACACATTGTGTCAAAACATGTATTCAGATGCAATAGTGACTAATTAAGAGAACACAACCGAGGATCTTTCGCAAAATATACCATGTATATCAACGAATGTTTGGGTTGGTCAGGTATTGAAGTCGACTGTCATTTGTTTTCTGCGTATTAAGAGTCGTAGTGAGTGTTGAGTAAACTAGTAGATATTATATATTGCTTCTATAATCTATAGTTTACCACCGAACATTAACATATGCGCACACTATGCGCCGAAGCTTACCTTAGTACTATATGGCTGGGAATGTTGAGATATATGACATAAAAGTAACCTAATATGCGTACGAATTTTTATCATCTGTACGAAGATTTTCCACCATTTTTTAAAGCGTAATATACATTTCGTATGCACCTAGCTTATAGACAGCCTGTTAAACAATGACTAGACCTTCAAAATTTATGCTGCCTGATTTTAACGCTTCCCCGTAAGATATCGGGGACTACGCCTTATTCTGTATACTGGCGAGGGCATGTGATCGGCAAACTAATAAAACTGTTATAACGAACGCGTAGTCTTAACTAGAGTATTTCAGTGACCTTCAAACAAAAACCTTATGCATTCCCCACCCGGGACAGTAAAGTTCTTAT
Source organism: Urechis unicinctus (assembly GCA_034190875.2). Lineage (NCBI taxonomy): Eukaryota > Metazoa > Annelida > Polychaeta > Xenopneusta > Urechidae > Urechis > Urechis unicinctus. The sequence continues at coordinate 36,414,456 of CM067351.1, read as the reverse complement.
TTATTTTACTCCGCGACACTCTTACAATAAAACACACGTAAACAAACATAATCCGGATTCAATATGCAGGCAATGATCGCTTTGAATATGGGCGTTAGTTTGCAAGAACCTACAGGTAGCCTTTCGATATTGTAGACATTAGTCCGAAGTGGTGTGAGCGTGTACCCGTTATTGTACATGTCACAATTGAGCCCGCAAGTGAGAACAATTCGGTGACGAAATTGTATGTGGCCATTGAACAAAGCTAACAACAAAGCTGCGGTCAAATTGATAAAGAGCCGAAGAAATTGCTCGAGGAAGTACCCACTTCTGTTGAGATGCTTTCTTGGTGACGATAGAGAGAGGCATTTGTGCCGTATTTTAGCTCGCGTTGGCTACGTACATTGGCGAATGATGTTTCCTGGCAGTGATTTGAGGCGTCCTTCTTTGACCAGCAGGCCGCCGGTTCTACTCAATGGTATGTCAACCTCATGATTATCGCACTGACTTATCCATGCACTGTAGCAAATTGATTTCCATGTCATTTCCCGACATAGGACCACTGGAGAGAGAGTAGCTTTTGGGTTGTTTACAGTTCGCTGTGATTCCCTGAACCATAGAAGCAACTAGAATATGAGAGCGGACCGAAGGTCTTTGATGGCCATAAACACATTAGAGTCTGCAAGTCAAATGTAGTTGCGACTAGTATGTTTCATCAATGAACTTCGTTGTGAGGACCATTCAACCATGGTGGTGCAGCTTGATTATGTCATGTGTCCAGGGGCGAAATTCATGTGCATAGTGACTTACTCATAAAATTCATGCGTATAGCTTTGAATAACATTTGGATGACCGTGTATCACACGACTTGGCCGAGCGTGTCGGAGCATTTGCACATGCAAAGGCGACTATGTAAATCACAATGGTGTGGGTATACTGCAACGATTTTGCGCGATTCGCTCTGTGTGGATTATAAAAAGAAATCATTATTTGCAAAACAAATTCAAGATAAACACCCCCTCAAAGTAATCGTCGGTAACTCTGATGAACTCGCATGACGTCTGCCTCAGTCTATCAGAGAACGCTGATGAATAAGATTTGAAAGAACTAACTTTCGACAGCCTGTGGTAATAATTTTGCAGACATGAAATGCAAGTTTTGTTTATTCAACGTTTGATCATCTTGCATCCAGCAAGGATCTAAATATATTCCCTGCCATATATTTATTTTCTTGATTCCTTTTGTTGGACAATTATTCCCGTACGCACCCCAACGTATCAGTCCAATGCATAACATTACCGTGTGGATTCGACCACAAGATGTTGAAATGATTAAACGATAAACGAACCATTATTTCGCATGGGAATTTCAAACCTTAATGAGACCCTTTCGACGGATGGACTGTGATCTTTGCTTATGCCCCCAAAATCTTTATTATCTCATTGTTTGGGTTCCCGACCTGTCATTGTGTCTATGCCAGTGTCTTAGAGAGGGTGCTTGGTGTGTTTCATTTTGAAGGTGTGTTCATGTGCGCATGTGCGCACATCTCTGTGAGTGTTTTTTTGTGTTTATAAACGGTCATACTACTTGCGAAGTGATGAGTCTACATTAGCTGGAGTGTAGTTATGTGGCAGAGCCATCTGCTGTAGCTCTCCCATACAAGCATACATACACGCATAAAAACATCAATACGTGCAAACATCGATACATACATAGATACATAGTTACATTCATAATGCATACGTACATGGATACATATGTGCATACATACATGCATACATGCATGCATGCATACATACATACATACATAAATACATACATACATACATACATACATACATACATACATACATACATACATACATACATACATACATACATACATACATACATACATACATACATACATACATACATATACAGCATACATACATACATACATACATACATACATACATACATACATACATACATACATACATACACATACATACATACATACATACATACATACATACATACATACATACATACATACATACATACATACATACATACATACATACATACATACATACATACATACATACATACATACATACATACATACATACATGCATACATACATACATACATACATACATACATACATACATACATACATACATACATACATACATACATACATACATACATGCATGCATTCATGCATCACTGAATGCACACAAACATGAATCTACATACATACAAACATACGTACAGATAGAGTGACATAAATACCGACGTACATACAACTTTACATCTATACAGTCGATCCATATAATAACTTAATATGAATTACTGCCGCTTTTAGAGTCGCTGATTTTAGGCATCAGCGTGATGTCCTTATCGTTTACCAGCGATGATAGGCCGTTCGGGTTGTGCTGATGTTTGGCAGGCATTTCTTGATTGTCCAACAGTAGGAAGCTGACTGCTTAAGTTGGAAACGGCCTTGGTGATACATAGTCATGAATCTTGCACAGCAGGTGACCGGATGCTAGGGAGGGAGGGCATGTCGCTTTATTAAGATTGATGTCCCTTGTTTCCGTTCAATATTTAAGGATCATGGCCTTTCCCCAATCACACTAATTGTTTTATTCCTGGAATGACGCTTCAGCCCTTTTGCTGCAAATAATACATAGACAGATACTAAAAGCATAAACACCACTAGCCAAATGCAAAGAATAAATGCTTTTCACTTGTGCCAAATGTTTTGCAGTTTGTGGTAAACGTTTATAAATAGGAATACGAAGAAATGTGAAATCACAATAGCTGTGGCCAGATCTATATGTTTTGGTAAAGAAGATAAACAACGGCTACAATGGTTAGAAACTTACAAGACTGTAACCATGCAATATTGAATCTCCCCCCCCCCTCAAAAAAAATAATTTGACCAATCGACATAAAAGGATATATAACATGGTGCGTATTTTGCATGGTAAGTCAAGGGTACCAGTGGCCATTGGCAGCTGTGGTTTGCGCAAAAGCGGGACAGTAGCTCGCAACACTGCAAGCTACGCATGATATCAATCAGATTAATCGCCTAAATTGTACATCACTATCTGTCACAATGGCGGAAGTGGTGCCTAACGCTATCACCTTTATCCTGAAATAACAGCAATAACATCACTTATACGTTTAATTAACTAACGGCGTTTGATTCTGTGCATAAAACGTTAAAGGCGTTACTTTAGCTGTAATCCTTCATCAATGCAGCTTCGTTCACATTTGCAGTTTTGCTTAAATAGAACATTGGAACCAGCCAAACCGAGCTCACTTGACTGCCAGAAGTAAACACATTTAGGCGACTCAAGCGGATGTTATTTCTGACGTGACAGATAAGTGATCGACCGCTTGCAGCTCCCCATCGTTGAATCTTAAATGCCTGAGAGTGCTGCATAGTGGTTGCACAGGTTTTTGTCATTAATTGCGTGGCTCACGTCATAAAAATGATTTATACGGCCAGCGTATGCAATAGTGGTTCCGCCTATCCATTTACGCAGCTGATATCTAAGACAATAAAGACGTCGTTGCGTCTATTGTTTGGGAAATGTTTGGGAAATATTAATAGTTGGAATAACCGAGTCCTTATATCAAATGTCTGTAGGTTTTAGGCCAAATACAATAGGAACTTTTGTCTAGTGTCATTAACCGCACTCGCTTCCATCAGATGATTCTGCCATGGAACTGTCGACAACATCTCCAACATACTGTGCTTTGAAAAAGTGATGAAGAAGGTGTAATGGGATGATACGAGGAATTACCGTTTTACATGGGTGCGTTGCTTTGTAAAGACATTGAGCGATTTACATGCAGCTATGTATGCAAAAGCGATTAATATCGATCACGGGATGGTGCTTATGGCGTATGACCCAACGGGCCTTACATGTATGTTGTCATGTCATGTAAGATCCTGCAGCTGGGTGCCTTGATCAGGCAACATACCGTGTTTAAGGTAAGAGCATCTGCAGTAAACAAGTTCACGTGGTGGTTATTTGTCTCTTTACCTACTCACAAGTGTTGCACCCGACCAAACATTGAGGCAAAGGTCGATCGGGAGGATGGTCAGCAAACGTCAGTGACTACATCATTCATCTGTTTCGGGCTATCTGATTGCATAAGCAGACATAATGTTTCGAAATATGCTTTTGTCACCTCAACGGGACTTCAAAGTACGAGGGTCTAACTGCATTGAGGCAAGTAAATTATTATAATTAGCATTATTTGTAGTTCAGTGTAATTCACTTGTTTGAACCGTCCTTGCTCTTGGCGGCCAAATAGTTTTCTCTCGGTTTGGTCTTTATTTATGCGTTGCTTATATTGTCGGAATAATGACAAAAGGAGTGTTGTCATTTCCATCATAGGAAGCGAAGTAAAGCTAGTATTTATAATCCCTATGGTAGGCTTTGTTAAATCTGGTGAGCAAGTTAATAGTCCAGTCTATTACGGACGCATAACATTAGGTTATCCGGCACTGCCCTCAGTTGTTTAAATCATACGAAAGAGATAATAGGATATAACCCAAGGGAATATGATATTGTCTTTACCATTGCACGAAGATCGAAATGAATTTATCACGGTACATTTGTCCGCTGGCAGATTTATTGTACCAGAACTTATCGAATTTGAAATTCAAACTTATTAGCGTTTTTAACATAAATGCCCTAAAAAAACTCGGACCACTTAAACCCTCACATTCCGCAGGCTTATCTGCTTCCTGCAACGCACAGGCAACGGAATAAACCCTGGTATAATGTCACTCCCTGAAGGGCAATGGGCTTTTGAAGTCACACTTTGCAGTGTATATTGACGTCACACCCTATCATGTTATATTTTGTTTGTTTCGAATCTTGCCCGAATTCATGCCAGCTGGTGGATTCCACGGCCGCGATTGATTCTAATTAGTATTCGACACGTATTCTACACGACTGGCAGATATATTCCATCGCATTAAATATATGTCAGGTGGGGGTCTTTTTTTTTTTTTTTGGGGGGGGAGTATTTTCAGCATGCAGTCACTCCAAATTGGGCATTGGGACGTTCTTAGTGTCTCTCAACCTGAAAAATGCTCCAACGACGCTGTGTACATTATGTCGTTCTCTATATGTTGATATAAAGTGGAAGATGTTAAATAAAGTAAAGCAGTTTGTTATGCCAATCTACAATCAATAATCTAATCCGTAATGTTTTCGTTACTATCATTTAAAATATTTTCTCAACAACTACACACTTCAAGGAATTGGTATTGCTCGTGTAGAATTGATTGACACTAAAGGGTTTAAAATGTCAGAGCCAATATCATTTTGTCCATTTTGGATGTAGTCCGATGCAGGTAGCCAACATTGTTTTCTCAAAGTAAACGTAAATTATCTCCCTCAATGATAGTGGCGAAGATGGACTGACTTAGGGCAAATGCACTTTGTCAATCCTTACCCACCAATATAGATCCATCGTTATTAACTGTACTCTGAATGAATTTAGATGTCAATGATTATAATTTACTGACTGATAGCTGATATATTTCCTAAAGGTCTAATATGCCTTGAGGGATAAGCTTATGTATGAGTAAATTGACAAATTGTTATGTTTCATTTGCTGTTTCAGAGGTTCAGCGGACGACTTATCTCAACCAACAAGCCGATACACAGCACATCAGTCGGCGGCCACACCTTCGAGCATGGTGGTTTTAGACTGTGAATAACTATCATTCAACTTGCAATAACACATATAGCATCATACCTGTCATGTTTCCAGTTATACGACATTGTATTTGGTCGGGGGGTCGAGCCTTGCTAGTACAGCTATGCAATGTCAACGGATAGATATAATTTAAAATCTTCTTTTAGCGCCACTGAAGAGGTATTACTTAAAAATACTTAAGTGGGCAAATGCCGTTTTGCTATGAAAATCACCCAGTATAGTCACGCGGCAAGTACGTAGTAAATGCAGCATTCGCTTAGTGCTTTCTATACCAGGACAAAGCTCATGACAGGGTGAGTGAAATTGTTGCAGAAGTGAATGAAACAAGAAAAAGAGAGAAACATGAAATCAGCCCAAAACATAAAGGGTGATTTAGTTTCCTCATGAATTAAGCTGCTTTCATGATTCCTGAACGATAATAAACCAAAAACACTAAGGACGACTGATAAATCCCCCGGTAAACTGCGGCTATAATATGCAATTGTCACCTAGCCTTCCCTCATGATTTGTGGGTTCTAGAGATAACGTCACCAGCTAATCCCTCTTATTTTACATCTGATTCCGTTGGAGGGAATAGTCTCAGTGTCACCACTAAAGGGCCATATACAAATTACAGCATATGTGGCTGACAACTTATACCATACTCTGAATATCCGAGCATATACGCAAAGTAAAGGGCACTGATAAGTACGATCATTGCAGGTGTTCTGAAATGATATTGCAGTTGAAGAAAGAAGTGGCGCGCTGAACTATCTTGTATTTATGTTGGACTCGCATGAGAACAGATCACCCCACCGCAAACACGTAATATTCGATGCATCTCAGTCCGGTTCATATGTCACTCTGCTGATCCTAATCCATAATCTCATGATGATGTATATACCTCTACTTTCCCCTGACAGAAAGAAACATGAATATTTATGCATTGCAATCCAAGCTGTCAGATGAATAGTGAAAATTGTGAGACTGTATTAAGACTGTGCTAACAAACTTCGTGGCTAGTCCATCGGTACTTGGGTTGGTCACCAGTGGCAATAATATGCAAGTTTCGTTGTTCTGATGCTAGAATGTGAGGTTATTCCGCATGAAGTTGTTGCATATTAGTGATTTGCTCATGTATTTTTTTGCGGCGTTTGTTTTTTTCACAAAGGGTGGTGCATCATGATTGATAGCCATTTTGCCTTCCATTCTCAGTTTTATGCAGCTTCTTCTACTATTATGGGTACGTAATTTGTCTGTATATTAATGTATGCCCAGAATAGTTAAAATACTTGTGGTGGCGAAATTACTATCACTCAACGTTATAAATAGATTCCATTCACTTTCTAATGACTGCTGTAGAGAGCGACATTTTCATTCTGATAGCTTGATGTAACATAAGGGTATAGCGTTAATTAAGAATCCTAATGTCTATCTATCTTAAGCAATCAGCTGTATTTCAATTGACATGTACACTGTCATCATTCCCTGTAGTAATCGACAATCGTAGTCGTTTCGCCCCGCAGTACATATAAGTGACTTCTCAGCTAAGCGGAAAAATATCACACGCCAAAATCGCCAATTAGTCCCAGCAGTAAAGATCACATGGCATTAGGTCACCGAAGATAGGTTCGTTGAATACAGGTCAGTAGTTTACAGGCTGGTAATGAATTAAATAGAATATTAGACCGGGAGTGTTTTTTTTGGCGACAGCTTAGGCTGCAGTGGGTCAAATAATCAGACACATATGCGAGTATTCGTCTTTTTCTTCTGTAATTATTTTTAAAAAATGCGAGAAGCACCACACACCATCATAACGTGAGGAGGTAGCCCATTTAAAACTAAATCAACGTATTAACTACATAAACATATTAGCTACATGCAATATATGTACAATAAGATGGCAAAAAATACATAGATGATAGTCGATGTGAAGGGGCGACTTGAACACTTCTTGTGTAACTACAATACAAGAATCATTCTTTCAACAGTGCTACTCAATATGCTTCGTAGGAACCCAGGTATTCTTGGTTTATTCGGCGCCAATCATGGCGCAATCATTCTCATCGTCCAGTTATTACTTTGGAGATATGATCTATGTTCTGCTTCCTTCATGATTAATTCCTGCTTCAATAATGATTAATGAAATCCTACACATATATGGGGGCATATTTCCCATATCCGCTGGCGATTGACAATTTCAGTTGAAATAATATTAGTCCTCGTTTTCAATGGGACAATGACAATGTCGTGCGAATGACGGTATCTCAGGATTTTATTTAATTCAATGTTTCATGTCGCCCATGCAGTATTTACTCTTTGTCATATTTCACCGGTGCATATCGGACCCAAATGGCGTTTACGTATACCTCAATAACCGCGGGTAAAAGTGTAAAAGAAGTGTTGCTTATTGTTTTAAGGCATGCATTTGCCTTAAATGGCTTGTCAGGTGCTTAATTGACCTATCTGTAGCAACGCAGTGGTGTGATTGTCCTTTGTAATCAGCTAATCCAAAGAACCACCATGAGTGAATGTTTGTTTGAAGAGCTTAAGATTCTTGATTAAGCGGTTTAATCATTGTACTTGTCGGTTCATTTGCCTAATCTCACAGCCTTTAACGCAGCAGTAGTAGTCTAACGATTATTTATGTTCCATGAACCCCGGCGGCCGCAAAACAACAACCAACAGACTGTGACTGTTTTACAAAAACGTCAGTGATTAAATGCGATGTACGAGGAGAGTTGATTAACACAAAAATATCTACCGCATCACCATTTTATCATGTCATAGACCCTAACAAACCACCGGGCGAACTTGAATACCGTTGATAATACTGTCCTCCAGCTTTTCCTAAGAATAATGTCTGTTAATGCACACCTATGGCCGCCTAAAGGGCGAATGTAGTTCATGCAATCATTTCGACCGAGCCGATACCATTATTAGGTATTATTTAGGACCGCCGTGACCCCTGTCCAATTCTCACCGTGGGTCGATCGTAATCAATCGTGATCACAAACTAAGCATGTTCCTACGATGCACTGACAGAGAGTAAGGCTATGTATTGGGCTATATTGGACCACCATCTGACCATTTTTTTAAATTTACTTTTCTTTGTAATGTTTGTTGGCTGAAGCGGTGCTAATGGTTGCGAGCATTTCTTGATCAAGATGCATACCTTGTTAGCAGCTTTAGAACGGTCTTGGTGATATGTTTTCATGAATCTAGCACAGCAGGTGAACGGATGCAAAGGAGGGATGACCCATCTGTTTAGTAAGGATGGATGGCCCCGGTATAATGTATAATGATCATGGCCCGCTCTCCATCAAATTCATAGCAGTTTGCCGGCAAATAATACTATACCGTAAATAGGCTACGAAACATTGCGAACGAACCAGGCAGCAGCTTCCGGAAATTACATACATTAATGTATTTGTTGTACATTTTGTTGATTAAACGTTTGATCTTATAATCATCTTCAACGCAGAATTGAACTGACTGTGCTTGTGTAGCATGCCAATAATTAGCTTGTGGTATCACCTATGGAAAATATCGCCTGGTTGTAAGGTTAAGGCATTGTTATTACGAGCCATATGAACCTACTTTCAGGGTTTAACAAAAGCATTGTTACAATTGTATCTCAATAATTTGCTTCATTATTACGTTACCAATAGTACTGGACATGGTATATAGATGACGCTCATCACCGCAGCTAACATTCAATACATGTGAACAGTTTCAAATAGACAGCACAAAAAAGTGCTTTAACTACCCGTAGTGAAGACATAACCAGAAATAAAACTTGAACTGGCGGAACTGCTAAAATCCCATTTATCATATATTTTTTAACGACACCAGTGCTGCACATAGTGTTTTATCATCAACACGGAAAATCAATGTCTCCGTCAATGAAATCGCAAGCTCTGATTTGAGCTCATATTTGGATTGTCCTATCAGAGCTTTCGATTTCTTTACCCTGGACAAGGGGCTGATGATCAATGAACTTCCGGCAACAGAAAACTTACTTATCATCTAAAAGTAGCGTTTGAACTCAAATGAAGTACCCATATCGGTGGTAAATGTCGGGGCGTATGGTTTTGCTAGATGAATGACATGTTCTCAATGGATATGAGGCAGGTCCGTAAATGGATAGATAGTTGAGGCGAGATTATTGGCAAGCTGGTTAATATTTGTCCCCCCCTTTGGTTTATTTATACATAGCAATGCAAATCCCCGTGCTGCCACCCCTTTCCCCAACACAAAGGGGGCGTGCCAAACAGTCGGATTGGTCGATAGATAGTCCGCTGTCTGTAGTATCACATGACTATCGCTGTCCAATGTGACAAACTTACCGCTATCAGGCCCTTCATGCGATATCTGCATGCCAGCGCTCGGGTGTCGATGTGATGACCAGATGTATACCAACTCTCATACAGGGCCTCTCTTCGTTGATGATTATCCCTACACGTACCCCAACGTATCAGCCCAATGTATAACATTACCTAGCAGATTCGACCATAAGATGTTCTCAATGATTGAACGATTGACGAAAATGATTTATGCAGCATTTATTCATTTATTGGGATATATCGTTATGTATATGCCAGTGTCTTCGAAAGGGTACATTCTATGGTGATATGTACGTATTCGCATCTATATGTGCTAGTGTGTCTTGTGTATATATATATATATATATATATATATATATATATATATATATATATATATATATATATATAT
>CM067351.1:36381522-36401522 GCA_034190875.2 Urechis unicinctus | reverse complement strand
GTGAGCTTACCTGTCACCTCAGAAATGCTGAGAGAATAAGCAAAGCCTCCCGAAGGTTGTTGAAGAAAACTAACAATGCCAAACGCTGGATTTTAAGTCATTAAACTAAAACGAGAGATACAGTTTATAGCAGCAGGGGGCAGTGGTTTAAATTTTGTTTGTCATTACGTTGCTTTTGTGGTTGTTGCCTGATAGATGATTGCCGGTTTTTAAATATGCTGTGGTGTACCACTTTGGACCAAACATTAATCGGTCTTTTATTACCCGACCCCTATCACAGCCTGAACCTTATCAGCCTCTGCATTAGTTACATATGCGTATGTAGAGTTGTACGGTTCTGGCATGGTTGCGTTTTTAGACTCGTCTGAAAGAACGGCAGATTGTTTAGGTGAACGGTTAGATGTTGGACAGAGAGCAAATGTCATAGAGAGAGGAAATACTTTAATGAATATTTGTGCAGACAAAGAGTGTCACAGAGAGAGAATGTTTTAGTAAGTGATTGAGTAGATGGTGGATAGAGAGAGTGAGAGTGTCATACAGAGATAATGTTTTATTATGAGTGATCGAGTACATGTAGGAAAGAGAGAGAGAGTTTGTGTCATAGAGAGAGCATGTTATAATATGATTTTGTACTGCATGGAGGAAAGAATAGTGGGTTGGTTATAAGTATGTCAGATAAAGTGTCGATGACCTGGCCAGTATTGAAGTACCCACAGAGTGAGTAAGTAAGTGACATATGTGATGTGGTGTGAGACAGTGATATAGGAATCCAGGGAGAGAGTTTGCGGACTTAATAAATGCTAGAGTGGATGTGGAAAGCCGCTAATGCAAAAGTGTTTAATAAAAGGGAAGGGGGGGGGGGGGGGGGGGGGGGGTGGCAAAATGATCCCACCTATCTGATAACTCTGGATACAACAATGTATTATTTTGATTTACTGATGTATCAAGTTTAGTTTTCTGTTTTCGCAAGAATAATTTTTGGGTGCTGGGGCTGTCTCTCAATAACTGGTGATCACGTGAAATAATCATTCGGGTTAGTGTTTCATGTGAGATGTTTAGGCATAAAACCTATCTGTGTTTCATGTGTCATTAATGCTCGGTGATTGGCACTGTCCATCTGTTCTCTTTTTAATTTTAGGCGCTCAGTAAGCTTATTAGGACAATTCCCGGTTGATGTGACCAGCTGTGATATATTATATATCCATATTATTTTCCCCTCTGTGTGAAATTAATGATGAGATTGCTCTCTCAGGGTTGTACGTACTTTATGTAGGCGAGTAGGGCTTTTATGACAGCTAACACATGCACGCTGTATATGTGTCCGCGGGAATAATTAAATGCTGATATGTTATTCGCAACTTGCAGGGCGGAAGTTCGTAATGCTATATCCCATATATCGATTTAAATGTCAAAGATTTCCTCATTTATAACAGGAAGAGATATACCTCTCCCGCTGTATTCTTCGCATCGCAGTATAAACGCCTATGGATCACTCTGATATGTTATTCGCAACTTGCAGGGCGGAATTTCGTAATGCTATATCCCATATATCGATTTAAATGTCAAAGATTTCCTCATTTATAACAGGAAGAGATATACCTCTCCCGCTGTATTCTTCGCATCGCAGCATAAACGCCTATGGATCACTTCGGAATCTGACCTGAACTAGCGCGATAAGGACCATCCCTATCCCTTGTGAATGCATTATATATAACGGTAAGGTTCCTCTTTGCTTTTGCGTGTATATGAGGAAGTTTTATAGAAGCATTCAGCTGGTAACTCTCTTGACTTTTCTGTCATAATGTCTCGATTCTACCTGCTGATCATGATTTTTGATGAATGCGTTCAAGTGCGTCTAAGTACGCTTGACGGTACGACAGGCGCCATGCCGCTGATAACGTCACGTGATCGCTTGCACAGTGCTGGCTTAGCAATTGGCGATGTTTTCAGATGCCGCTTAGAGAGATGCACAGGAAAAGAGGAATATCTGCGATTGGAACCTGTATCCATCAATCCCCGCAACAGATATTGATTTGTGCTCAACTATTTTGAGTGACGTATTCACGGCAAAGTATTTTACGAAAAATACGGCTTTAACGCACAATGTTAGCATTATTATCAGGCTGTAAGTACCATGCAGTTAATGAGGCTGCATTTCGTTAAAAAATCACTCGGTGCTCAAACCAAGGACTGAGTTGCTGACTATTTGTGTTGTTCAAACCATGCTGTTGTCCATACTCCTGAGCTGGAATGAGCGTATAAATTTACTAAATTGATGTTGGGTTTTATTATTGTTAACGTCCATCCAAATTATGTAATTGTTTGTTAGCGCAAATTTTTAAATCGTAATAATCTTATTAACAAAATGTGCAAATCGTTAGGACCAGGCGGAAAAAGACGCAAGTATTAGGTAAAAACTGCGATTATAAGACGGAGGCTTGATCAATACATTTGAGGGGGCACATACTAAGCGTTGCCGTTCATCAACTTGCAGTTATGTACCTTACTGGAATAAATATTATATGCCATGGGGGCAAATTGCAGCATTCAACTTGCACATTGCAGAGAACGCAGGGTGTATAAAAATAAAATATAAATCAAATCCGGTCCCTTAAGTATACAACATTATATAAAGCGTCACTTCCGTTATATTGTTAAATGATAATGTCGTTTAATGACTTATGCATCATGCTCTTATTCAAATGCACTTGCCTTTGGTTCATTTTATCAGCCCATTGAAGCTGCTTCATTAGGACACCAGTAGCCAACTGTGACATTAACATGGGCCCCTTGTAATAGTATTGAAGCAAATTTCCATTACTGGTGGGCCAACGTGTTAATTGGTTGAGCGCCTGGCTATAGAACGCAGATCCATTTTGCCGAAATGCCGTCGTCTTTATGCATTGAAAGATGTATGGCCCAGCCAAGCTACCAATTGAAAGCAATTATTCAAGATACGACCAGATGCAATGTATAATGAAGACCTGTCATAAAGAGCCGCTTGTCTAATTGCAGTTAACCTTAAGTAATATGTAGTATTGAGGTTGAGAGATACAATTTAATAGCTATTTTGAGTGTAACCAAACCTGCCCCTAAGGTGAATCGATCACTACTATATGTCAACGAAAACGCTGGTTACTGCTGTTGGCTTCATACTCTGGCTCAACAAACACGTCCGTGCATTTTACACCCAGCAACTTATATCTTCCAACGGAAAGGAAATGGTAGCATGCCGTGAATTATTCATGGCATATTTACATATGGATGAACCATCACAATGGATAGGAATGATAAATATCATCGCAGTCGATAACTACGACATAACCCGGCGTGAAGGTATAATGTATTACAGCGAGTTAAGCGTAGCTACGCACCCTTAGACGGCGTATAATATCAAATGAATTCGTTTACACAAAGCCTCAAGGGCTCATGATGACTACATTATCAAACTTGTTTATATGGTTGACAACGTTTGATAGGTATGGCATGTTGAATGAATGAGACATAAATCTAAGCGCACGTGTAACCAAGTCACAAACTACTTTGTCAAGTTGAAAATCACGAACTACTACTCATCGAATGATATAAAGTTTCGAAAAGGTTCCTCGTGGATACAATGTCGTTTTGATCACTTGGATTCCAGTGAGCATAGCAATCCAATCTACAAGCGCTCCGCTTCTGCCATACAAATCCACTCTACTAGCGCTCCGCCTCATTCACATAAATCCACTCTACCACCGTCCCGCTTCAGTCATTTAAATCCACTTTACTTACGGTCTGCTTCAGGTAGATAAACATGCTTATTGCATTTAGCTTCATTTGCAACGTTATTTAATTATATATCAGGATCTTGATGTCGCCCGCAAAGAATTGCCAATCGTTTGCTCGTAGGATACGAAATTATACTAAATCATTTGGCGCTATTGCAGCTATTAGCAGCTATTGATTAAAACAATACACAATTCATAATTTTATGTTGTCATATTGACCCCGCTGACTGTAGAGTACAGTAGAGTTCTCTATATTACGATTGCCTCAGCGTCAGTCGCAAAGAGATTTAGAATTGTTATATGACGACACAGTTTGACGCATACAGGTACAAGTATCGACATCATGCCATGCCATTTGCCCGCAAAATGATTCAATTCGTCAGCAGTATGTAGATAAACCATGTAATAAAGTAACATTTATATATTGATATAAAACAGTGGTCTCTGGCCGTTTTGTCGTCGACGTTTTGCAGACTAATTTATGTTTCGTTGAAATTTTCAACCGACATTGCGCACAACGATAAAACAGCATTAAGACGTTGTTAAGAGCTGTAGCGAGGGTCTTCGCTTCAGAACGCACCCACACCAGGTTTAGTTCATACTTGTCTCAGTAAACAAACTTTTCCGGTAAGATTCGCCGCTCATATACGTCCATATGACTTCAGGCTAATGCAGCTATCATTTTCCCGATTCAAAGTTGAGCAATCAAGAAAATGCTTGCTCCGACCATTTTGGTACAAACTGATAGAGTTGAATGTACTTAATACATACACAGAATTGTACATGTGTATGCAGAGTGGAGTAGACTCTTATTCACTTACAACAACGACAATTGATTGGTTTTAATTGAAAAGAATAAATACATGATAAATCTGATGTTGTAAGCAAGGTAGATGCAGCCAGGCGCTGTCTTCACATTGTCCTTCTGTAGGTTATGCGCAAAAAAGCCTGAGATGTTGATATAACATAACGCTGTAGTCTACTTTGATGAGGACCATTGTTGACCTGTTAAAATGACTGACGGGGCTGGGGTAGAAGGCTGGTATTAAATGATCATACGCTACCCGACTGGGGGGATACTGTTATGGAGGATATTTCATTCAGGCGCACTTAAGCACATATATTAGCTACGTTAATACAGACATATATGCATATTGTAGTCCATGGGAGTAAACAATGGGCATACATTTTGCATTCATTTCAGATACGCAAGTATATTTGTGAATAAAAAAATAAATATTTATATATAAATATACATATATAAATGTAGCTATATAATTATATAAATTTATATATACAATTATACATATATATAAATATATATATATGTGTGTGAGTGTGTGTGTATATATATATATTATATACATATATTTATATATATACATATATATATATATATATATATAAATATATATATAAATATATATGTTTATATATATAATGGTATGCCGTCTCATGCGTGTGCGCCAATCTTTTTTACACAACCCAAATCACACAGACAACGACACAAACCATAATACAATATGAAGCAAGTTCAATATATATGCGCGTTATGGACATCAGTGTTTGACATTTCAGTGTTTGACATTTCATACCAAAATCCGTACACTTAGCATTGTTGCACTGTTCAATATTCGGATACGTAGAGAAAGGCAACTAAGTCTCAGCATCGGAGCACCATTAGCTGCGTTAATACAGGCATATAAACATATTGTAGTTAAGGAGTTAACAATTTGCGTTCATTTCAGATATGTAGGTATATTTTGAATATATATTTTTATAATGGTGTACGGTCACATGCATGTACGCCAATCTTCTTTACACAGTCAGATTACACAGACACATATACCACATGAAGTACGCGGAACACATATCCAAGGAAATGGTGAAACAAATTAGAGGGTTAGACGTTACAGACTACAAGCCGCACCCATAGCATTGTTGCATTGCACAATATTCAGGTAGGTGGACAATAGACACCATTTGCGATATATACGGGGAAAACTATATGCAAGGGAAGTCTGTCTGCAAAGTGTGTTTTAGAGGTTGATACATATAACTGTTTGGATTTTCGTGTTTTATATTGTTTTTCCATAGTTGTGATGAAAACAGTCGTTAAACGGTACCGGTTTTTTTAATTCGTACATAAATACGGCCACGTGATATTCCTATACATGTTTCAATTTCAGTATTCCACAACGCCTGAAGAGGTGATCTGATTGACTCTGAACAGAGTCCCGTGCATTACCCCAGGCCAGGATGCCATATGTTATGTAATGGGTACACCGTAATGAAGCAGAGGGTACGCAAGACTGATTAATAGCGAATAGAGTGCGAGATCATTAAGCTTCCATGATAGGTGCTCGTCAATTTAAATATCAAGGAACTAGTAAGCTTCCTCGGATTGTCCTGCATCTCCTTTGACCAAAGATTATCAGATCATGCTCATTTATATTTGGCGATTGATTAGTCTATTATTTTTTATTGAGAAATCATTTATTTGCAGAAAATCAGTCATATAATGTTCGAATTGCATCATTAGCCGCAAAATAGCATTATTAATTCGTGCTCAGCCACTTCTGTGTAGTGCATTCGATCAGTTAAATGAACCATGTTAGCACTTTTCCCCTTATCTCAGGTTTAGACATTCGTTCCAACAGTATACATGGTCTATCATATCAAAAGCTTTAGAAAGGTCGCAAATAAAGTGTGTACTCTTTTGGCGTTATATTGGATGAAATATTGCATTTGTTAAGCAGCTGTATAATTGGATGAGTTGTATAGTGGTGTTTTTTAATGCCATATTTATGTTGATATAGTATGCTATGAGTATTAGAGAAATGAATAATTCTTGAACGTATTTATTCATCCAGGCGTAAAGGTTTTGCACAATTTTTGGTGGAGAACGGCAATTTTCACTAAGTAAATTGCAAAGTGATAAGTTCCAAAGTGTCGGACTCTTGTTTGGATAGTGATTGTTGATACAAAGTAATTGGCAAAGGTAATATCCACAAGTCATTGGTTTTACCGGAAGTCCGGTATTTAAGTAAATTGATGTTCAAGTCACCAATTATTCTACATTTATTGTGTTCAGCATTAATTATTTCTATAAATTCAAGGATGATTTTGACTGATTCATCAAAGTCGGATTTGGAGGTCGAGTTTGGTCAATATATATAACCAAGTATTGGTTTTAAAGGAGGTTTCATGTTATTCAAAGAGAGTTTTGATGAGAGGGGGAATATATACTGACAAATCTTTCCGTGTTGTGAAAGTAATGTAATACTTTATAAATAAACCAGCTCCCTTACAGTGCGGGATATGAGGCTATGGTATCCCAGAAGCATCAATCTATCATCAACCTTGCGGTTATACTAATGTGAATGCAACTGTTGCTTCATGGAGAACACATATTAATTCTGTTAAGTTCTCCCAACTGGCAGATAATCCTCGACAGTTAACAGTTACAAGTTCAATTGTTGCTGAGTTCTTGAAAAGATTTTGGCTCGTAGTACTCACACGTATTGTTGTGGTTATTGTTTGGAGGGTCACTAGGATCATCAGTATAATTATAATAGTTGTAGATGGAGAAGTCTAGCTTTGCGTCATTCTCAGCCGGGCAAGCAGATATGTCAACCGTTAATATGTCTGATCCTTAACCCCCGGCCCTTATATGTGCGGACAATATTTCGAACAGAAGCATTTTTAAGTTCGTGATAATGTAATCACATGTATACGAATAGCGCAAATATGATTATAATACGTATATGAGGGAGACATAAGGATGCCCATAGTGTTAGTGAAAAAATGAGTTCAAATATATACATATATATTTATTGGGAAGGTAACTATCATTATAGGCGTGTTTGGATTACAGGTGTCAGGTTTGGGTTTGTGTGTATGGAATCGTTGGTGCAGGCGTGGCTGGTGAGGAGTTTTACGCTGGTGGTTCGTGCTGCTCCAAACAAGGCTCGATTATGCCTATTTGAGAATGGTAGCCCTCTGGACATGGTGATTGATCATTATGGAGTGACAAGTAACATCATAAACCATCTGTTATCTAGAAAGCAATTTTATTTGCGAAATTAAAGTGAATAAATTCACACCATCATTAAATCGACTAAAATGACTATAAGAAACGAATATTGACACGAAATAAAACAAGTGTATAATCACATTATTATATTAAAATATAAATGCTATATGCTGCCGAATTAATCCTGGCTTTAATTAACAAAATCCTTTTGAATTATGAAATATCACCTAAATACAGAGCGTGAATGAATCCTTGGCCAAATATCAAAGTTATGGGCAGTGTTATATATCCTGGTTAGAATGTATAACATGCATACGTATATGAGAAATGAAAATTGACACACAATAAAACAAGTGAATACTGACATTATTTTACTAAAATAAAAATGCTATATACTACCGAAGTTATCCTGGCTTATATTCACACAATTCTTTTGGAGTATGAAATATCACTGAGTGTGAAGGAATCCTTGGCCAAGTATTAAAGCATTGTATTAAAGTCAGTGTAATATATCCTGGTTAGAAGGTATAACATGTATGCGAAACATCCATAGCAATCGTTACTGAAAAAAACGTGGTGGTATGACCTCAGCGCAATCAAAATAATATCTGTTCCATTAGTTATTAGTACTGTTAATGCTGGTAAATACTTCTAGTAACACAAGGTGTTACAAACGTCAATATTGCGCACTCAATGTAATGGCCAAAACCTGCATCGACGCCAATAAACTGTGTTTCATCCTATTTGCTCCCTAAATCGATAAACTACACAAATAGCTGCGTATACGACTGGGGTCTTTGCCTCATGGTATGAGCTATTTGTTGTTTTTCTAGTAATAGCGGTAGCGGGACTTAATGAGGCTGCTGTCCGTTGAGTAGGAGGAGTATCGTCTGCGGTCCGAATCTAACCAGTGATCCCCGTGATAGCGAGAGGCATGCCGTGGCCAGAACCCACCGTTGTCATAATGTTTCTCCTCCCTGAAAAAAGGCATTCGATAGTTGATTGATTCCTTCATGGGTATTTCATTAGTACCACCAAGAGCCATACAGGGAGATGTATTTACAAGGTATGTACGACAATGCCTTCTTATGACAGGCCGTCGTACACGTTCAAACGCTTTTATCCTGGTTTCATATTATAATGATGATTTTTTATTGAGAGTAAGCAAGGTTTCAGATGAGCTGTGGTAAATGGACAACTGATGCTCAAGATGTATCCTGGTCGTTACCCTGATTTACGCCTCATACAAATAACTATGTTCCGCCTCAAATGCACAGGAGGAAGTGCCAAGCCTTACCGACGGCTGGCTTTCCGTTTGTAGACGTAGCATGCTACTACAATGATAACCAGCAAACAGATGGCCGCTAGTGGCAGCAACCCAGCCAGCAGTATTAGCGTCAAGTCATTGGGTTCTTCAAGTGATGGGACGTCCGTCGACAGGATATCCACTCCAAATTTCTTGAAATAGAAATAACCTCACATTGTCAAATCATGTAAAGCAGAAATCAAAAATCAATAAAACCAGTAGCTCTAATCAAATGATTTTTGCTTAAGCCTCACGTTTTCTAACCCTTCTTCAATGCCAAAAAGGGCCTCTAAGACAATATTGCTGTCCACGTATTGGTCACCAATGGCCCGTTTCTTTTTCCTGCCAGTCAAATCAAGGCTGCCACAGCTTGCCCGCGCGTCATCTAGTAGCACCGTTACAAGGAACTGTATTCTGCAAAGACAACAACACCTCATAGCAATGGTGTAAATATTGTATGTAGGTAATGATTCATAAAACTTTGATGTCTATAGTAGGTGTAGTTATGGCGAGAGAAGCGAGAGGCATAACGCATGTCACACCTGTGGCTACACGTGGAGTAGCCGGCAGCAATCCTAACTAGCTCCCATGACGTCATCACAAATCCACCGGTGTCTTCTCTGTTAGGATGGATAATGCGTTGGTATTATTCACAGGGATTAATAACGATGACAGCAAAAGAAGCTACAGTCATATTTGGACGATGGTCGTTCGTATGATGCATCGCTTATGCTGCGTTACATTCATACAACTCACCCCTTACTGTCCAGGCCGAGTGACGTGCAGCAGGTCTTTGTGTTACGTGAACAATAGGCATTGACAGCATCAGCTATAAATCGGAATCCGTTCTCTGCGTTGGTCAAAACCTAATGTCATAAAAAATAGTTTTGAATAAGAATGACATCGTGATGATGACATTGTTCCCGTACCTTCTAATATTCTACCGAAGACCACCAATGACATGACTGGTCTCGACATGGACAGCGGCATAACCTTAACAACTTACAATATTGATGTCTGATGTTCCTTTGAACATTATATGCACGCCCTGCGACACCTCACTGCTGTCAACTGCAAACATGACATTGAGTCAGATTCATGCTTCACGTAACACCATGAACAAAGTGTCTATTTGAGAAGCTGTAAGAGCATGTCGACAATACTCACCTGTGCTTATACAATTCGGACAACACTGGTACTGTGATGACACACCTGTACACGGTGGTACAAGACATGTCCGCTCACGCCCCCTCGTGCACGTCGATATATCACAACTACTCCATTCTGACCATGGACCCCACATAACGCCGGGCTCAACCTCACACAGAACTCCATTGTAGCCGTCCACGCAAACACACGTAAACAAAAGTCCACTTGGTCCCGAGGTCTGCATGCACGTGCCACCATTCTGACACAAGCACGGTACTACTGTCAGGTTGACGCGTAATTCCGCTTGAAAGCCACAGGGTTGCTGCATAACGATTACAATCACACCAATGTAATCGCTGTCGGTAGGCCACCCCAACAATCCGCTGGCAGACAGAGTGAGTCCAGATGGACTTCCAGATGCGAAGAGATAGATAAGATTAGGGTTATTCACGCCAGATACGAGAAGTTGATGGTTGATATTCTCCCCCATAAACTTGTAGATGCTTACGGGGCTTTGTGGTGTAGGGGCGTCAAATACTGAAATGAAAACAAACGTAAGCAAGTCTGGTCAATGCATGATTGTCTGCATGTTACTCTTCATGAATAACCTTACGTGATGAACCTTGATTAAGATATTCAGGAGTTACACTAATGGTGGTCGTTACTCAAGCAAATGAAAACTACTCGGTGCCTCTCCGTGTGAGTACTTACTAGGGGTCCAAGAGATCAAAGAAACAGACACATTGCATGTTAAACAAGGGTTGTCAGGATTGACCTCTCCGTCCATGTAACATATACCGTCAATTTCACACGCGTCAGCCTAGTCACAGAAAAAACCGGTACACATGGATACTTGCAAATTTTATTTAATCGGTCGATTAGATGTATTGCGCATCGTACCTTTGGAGTGCACATTTGATCTGTTTGACATTGCTGGCACGTCGAATCATACACAGTAAACTGTAAGCTGTTCGTTTCTTTGCTTGTCCAAATGAGGGATACGTTACAATGGCTGACGGAAAAAGGCTGGGGTGTCAGTGAACAATCGTAAGTTCCGCCCATAAAATATGTCGCATTTCCCATGACCGTGACTAGAACTCCATTCTGATGGTTAAAGCACAAAGCATGAACGCTATATTTTAGAAGTTGCGTTGATCAATATGTGAACGGTCCTGAGCCGGCGGCTGTGATGACATTATTGAATATAAATAATCATGGAGTTATGATAGATATATTCGTTCGGAAGCTGTACAATGAGTACCGTCTTCAAGATATACATTACGCTACCGCTACGAATAACGGCTTCACAAGTGCCAGCGCCCACTTGGCACAAACCCGTTGCCTAGACCTGGCTGTGAAACCCACCCAGCTTGGATGAAGGTTCAGTACTGCACTATTAAGCTGCTGGGTCAGTTGTATCCCTTTACAGAGAAGTGTCTAACGTGATCATCCGAGTCAAGGGGAACCTGTCAGGTTAACACATCTTGGAACCGAACCCACAACCATCTACCGACTAAGCAGGCCAGCTTTCGTAAAAATTATCAAGATCACACCCCCAGTCATTGACGATAATGCATTCGTGGTCTACTGACAATGGCTTCACTGATCTGTGGTGTTGTATAAGGTGGCGACGTCATCTATGGTATACTTATAATCATCACACAATATCTTACTTAAGATACGATTTCTTAGATAAGGTTACTACCAGTCAGGTATGCGGAAACATCTGTCAATATTACAGGTGTATTTCCAACCCTTACCTGTTCACACTCTATCTTGCACTCTACACCGTCCGTTGGAAGGTTAGTGCCTGTCACAGTTACGATCGCACACATTTCACACACTCGTGGTTCTATGTGTTCTAATGTGGATTGTTGATTGCTGTCAAAGCTGCAATCCGGATTTCCAAAACCTACACAATGACACAGTTGTATAATACTGATTTGATCAGCTAATACGAGCTCTTGAACGAGCCACCACTGATTTTGCATGCTATTAGACACCTCTACTGGAGCACATTTCTTAAAATAAAATGACAGGCGCTTTTACAGGAGCAACGGTTCCTATGTAGTTATTACCAAAGTGCTATGTAACGAGGAAGATGATATCAAATAATGCACGAGAAAGTCGTCTGATCACCTGAATAGCACCTACAGACGCCATTATAGCAAACACCACGTCCAGTGCACATGTTTGGACCACAATTGTCCGCCGTTGCTGCGGCTATTTCCGGTGACATGAGCGAGCCTGTTAATGCATTATAAACGAGGACAGGGTCGGATTCTTCTGTACCGTTCACGTCTTCCCTCTGACTTAGTTCGGTTGTGCATATGTCAGTGTATAGCTGTGGTAAGTGGCCGACGTATTTAGTTGAGTCAGTAGCCTGTCCAAAACAAGTCACCGCTATATCAACATTTAATCCTTACAATCATTTCGGGATGTTTGGAGTAATCAACAAGAGCGCCCTTCGTCCAGTTCTCGAATCGAATTTGCCAATATTTCAAACTCACCCCAACATCAAACACGCAAGTTTCAATGGCGTCGTCATTGAACTCTCCGCAAAGGCCAGCATTCTGGTTAGCGTTGACAGCATTTGTGCATAGTGTCCTGACTTCGTCCTCGTAGAGACCGCTTGGTGTGGGCCATACAACGGGCTCGAAGGGCGTAGTTCGTGGTGCTGGGATGGGAAATGTATAGTTGAGCTCATTGAACGAGATAAAGTTGTCATTTTCTGCTTGTCTTTTCTTCCGGCCTGTTGACACGTCAGAGCAGGAAGCGCCGGTAGTTCTGGTAGGGACGGGCTTAGTCACATTACAAACAGCACTCATTCCGTCAGCTGTGCAGCCACATCGTCTTTGAGTCCCTGTCTTAGATATATAAAAAGCATTTGGCCTGCATACAATGTTGGCTGGGTTAAAAAAGGATTCACTGGCCGACAACCTGGAAGCACAAATTGATGATATATAAAAGAGGTCATATCATATTAGACATTGTATAATCATATGCTTTCAATAATAAATATATAACAGATTGTCAATGCGGATCACATTTATATGTAATTCACATTATTACTTACTGGTGGCTCTGGTAGAAGTGAAGTGGCTGTGTACCCATAACATCATCATAGCGATCTCCATTAGCATTCCCACAGAGTCCTGATACGTTAAATCCTTCGAAATACCCCGGTATAGTCGCGTATATGTTTAAATGCGAAGGGATCCATCCACTTATTACTGTACCAGATGGCATCTTTATCTACAAGGGTTCAATACAAACACGAAGTGAAGGCCTACATACAGGCAAGTACTGAGTGCCTCGGCTTGCGTTAACGCTATGAGGACAGTTTGCATTTATTCGGGGTAACTCATGCGATACTAGCCATACAACTGATTGGTGTAATCATATTTATGCTACCATGTACTTGAAAGTGACACGTAATAACACATTATGAGAAGAATATCTACCAACCGAGAACTGGTTTGAGTATCGACTTTTGATGACAGGTGCCGGGGCAGCAGGGTCCATCAGGTAACGGATGATTTTGGTTCCTCCATTACACCTGTCTACTCCTACGACGTGATTACCTTCCCGAACAATCACTCCGCAATTGCAAGATTCTCCTCGGCGACGCGAACACGCACTTGTTCTGGTATGAACCTATAGAGACATATTAAAGGAAGGTTTCAAACTATTCTCGTTGCTTCTAGCAGTGGCAGTTCTGCTTAAGATAGGCTTTGATCATTGTACATAGGCCACGCGACTTAATAGGGCAGATGACCACAGCGAATTTATTTTCATCACCAATGCATCTACCTCAACAACCGTTGTCTCGTTGACCTGTACTTTAAACAGCAGGTAATCACCGACCTCCAGCATTCTGTACCTTATAGCACACCGTGATTACTGGATTACTACATTCGTTCGTAAGACATTCTCAATAACTTGATTAATACATTATCAACTACAGGATTACTAAATTCGGTCGTGTGGCATTATCAATTACTGAATTAGATCGTAAGACACCATCATAGGAGTCTCGTTCTAAATTGTCTGTCGTTGAGACTGAATAAACAATAAAGCTAGTCACAGACAGGTCAGCAAGTTAGACAGCATCGATCTCAAATTTGTTCAATAAATTTACCTATAGTAGTCAAATGTTCTAATGTTAGGGTCCGTATAGCTGTAGCACGTCTTCTGCCGACATCCACCATTCACAAACATCTGCAAAATGACATAACACACAACATAATATACACTCTTTAAAATAAGTAGAAATTGTCCATGCAGTAGACGAGAAACTATAACAAGCGCTGTCTCATATTTTTAACAGACCGCATTTAGAATACCCACCCAGATGCTTGGTATCACGTATCCGCCCAAAAATCCTGATTCACAAGGGAATTTATGAAACAAGATCCGTGCATAATAATAGGAGCGGCCTGGTACAGGCACGGGCTCTATGTCTACTGTACTGCGGTAATTGCCAGGCGTAATCACACTAGGACAAGCATGGTTGAGTAGATTAGTGTCAATAATGCGTGGTTGGTATTGGCAGGACTGGTTGCCTGGGCTCCGAGTGTAATGCCAACAGGACAAGGGGACAGTCAACCGGAGCTTCAGCTGCAGAGAGGATGTCCTCAAGCATTTCCAGTAATAAAAGTAACTTGACGGAAAACCCTGCACGGAAAACAAAGTATCTATCACTATTTGCATCCAGTTATGTTGTGCGGCTCAAAATATAAAGTAATGATAGTATGAGAAGTTCTAATTGTTTAACAAAAGGATTAGCAATGCGCATTAGCCAATAGAACTGGTAAAAGTATCAAATGCTTTGACACCTGAAATGGGGAAAGATGATAATATATTATCTTATTTATGCCGGTAACTATGCACTGTGCTTGCCATTCTAAGCGAAACCGGTGTATATTGGACAAATAATGCATTTGAGAGACTTACTCTGTATCTATATCCATAACTATAATCACTTGTAACCTGACACAACAGAAGAACGTTGAGGTAATTTGAGTTCATGTTTGGAAAGATGTTGTGAAGTAAAAACGTATGGAAATAACAATACATCGAATCCAGCGAAGTACGAATTCGAGTCAATCTCCTGACATTCGTCTGATGAGACACAGCAAGAGACCTGTAAGTACAGCATAATTTACAAAAACATTAGTAGCTTCTGAACTGTCGAACCATATATTCGTCACAAAGGAGCCATAGAAACAATCAAGATACTCAACGAATCTTCAATTTAACCAAATTGTGATCATTCGTTTTGTCAAAAGGTACACGTTTCAGGGCACCAGCGTCCCAAATTGTATGTTGCAGGGCATGTTCACAGTTACGTTGCCGAAGAGACAGAGGATAAACAAATCCAAATGATTTACCAATGATCCAAAGTAGGGAGCCAGATCTTCTTCATAAAGATAAACATCCAAGTTGCTGGCATCCGTCGATTTGACAATAGTTGCTTCACCAGATCCGTACGAAAATCGGAACTTAAAAACGACCTTGAACATAGTTGAATTAGTTATCGGCGTTTGCATTATGCTGCATTTGAACGCGAAGCGATGCACCTCTTCGACTGCCCCGTTTTTTAGCGTCACATTCCGCCTTTCCACGATGAAAGGATCAGATAAGACGGCGCTGCAATGGGTTTCTGCATTCATGTAAGATGCATGAAATTATTCGTCTCTGCATACTAATATAACTGCTTTTCGTCAGCACATACTCGCTAACATTGGATAATACGTAGGTTAAATCATAATATCAGTACACCAATAGTGTGGACTGCAGCCTTGATGAACTAAACGGCAGAAACTTGTGATAACATTATGAAAATATTGCCTTGTTGCAATATGCAGAAAATAGGAATCACTTAATATTCATATAAAACTTCTAAATCTAGGGCCCGCCAGCAGCATTGAATAGCATAAGGAGACTGCAATTGGGTCGTGTAAGTGTGATTTGTTCCTCTTTTTGCCACAGGCAACCCGTGACCTTTTGCAATACAATAGTATCATTAACTTAATGAGCCGTTATCAATAATATCAATGGGGAAGGGCGTAGAATGTTGCCTATGATGCGGGGGGTAGATTTATTTAGGTGTTGCTCCTGTAACTGATGATCTGGCAATTTGAATATCGGAACACAGAATGGAATCTGATCTTCAATGTGAAGATTTCATTCATTTTCGAATTAATAATTGTTCTTTTCTTTTTTAAGAAAGCAAAGCATCTCCGCCATCCATAAGGTACATAAACGGAGGTTGCTTTACTAATTTGGTACTGGCCAGATGATAGTAACGGGTTGAGAAAATAGAAACACATGAGTCACATTATATATTGCACCAATGATGCGCATCATTATTGACAGAGTGCCATGACATCAAGCAATTTACAACATATTTCCACCAATCTCTGTACGCTGTAACTTTGACGAATCTGTATTTATAAACAATACGATAACCACCAACCTGGTGTAGTCGTGGGGGTGGTAACATCAACTAGAAAGAAGGAAACATTTCATGCAAGGTTATAGCAACTACAAAATATTTGCAAACTTTAAAAACGCAACTAATCTGGTGTGGACGTGTGGGCTGTAATGTTACATACGCAGAAGGCAACTCTAAACTATTAACTAATTCACGACGATTGCACCATTTTAACCATGCAATTTAGAATATTCTATCGCATCAAACAATGTGCAATAATGGCTGTACGCTGTGCAATAGCAGCATTAGTATTAATAATATTAAATCACCACTCACTTGTTGTGAACGTGGCGTTGGTAACATCAGCTAGAAGGAAACATTTAACACAACTAATTTTATAAGGGTGTTACAATTCGAATCTGCTGTGATATCAGGCAAGGTGAAAGCAACGAAAACCGATCTCTGTGTGCTAAACAAATAGACTTTTTCTAACATAAACCTGCCAGCTAATCGTGTGTGGACGAGGTGGTTTTAATGTTGGGTACAAAGAAGGAAACATTTAACACTGAATTTGTTAGCACATCAAACAATATGCAACATATAATTACAAATCTATTTACGCAGTAGAATAACAGCATTTGTATTAATGAAGGTTACATCAGCTAGAGAGAAGGAAATATTTTATATATGTGACACATAACCCGTATTTGTAAGACACTATTTGGATCTGCGTGAAATATAACAAGGTGAAGGAAATATTATTGATCTCTTTGTGCTGAAATAAAGTTATTCACGAATATAATAAACCCCAATTAATATGGTGTGGACGTGGTTGTTATGTTGCATGCAAAGCAGGTAACATTTCACACTTAAAGATTTTATAAGCATGACAATTGAAGTGAAAGCAATTATAATGGATCTATGTGTGTTGTAACAAAGATATTCACTATTATGATAAAGCCCAACGTATCTAGTGTTGACCTGGTGGTTGTTATGTTACATACAAAGAAGGTTACACTTAACTCTAATAGGAATTTATAAGCACGACTATTTAACAATATCAAGCACTTACCTGTTGTTAACGTGTCATTGGTTACATCTAGGAAGAAGGGAACATTTCACACAACTACTTTTATACGTGTGACACAAAAACGTCTAACGAAGGCACAATTCAAATCTGCTGTAATCGATCTCTATGAGCTGTAGGAATGACAATTTGTGGACATGTTCGTTGTTATGTTACACACAGCTAACGAAACATTGAACACTTAGTTAATTATATAAACACGACAATTATGCAATTTTAACAATGTAAGTTAAAAGCTTCTATGACATCAAGCAATGCGCAACTCATAACCACCAATCTCTGTAAGATGTACAATAGCAGCGTTTGTATTTATAAAAAATAGATAACCACTAACCTGGTGCGGACGTGTAGTCTGTAACATCAACTAGAAAGAAGGAAATATCTAACAGCTAATTGTATATGTGTGACATATAAGCCGACTTTATAAGGTACAATTTAAATCTGCTGTGATATCAAACAAGGTGAAATCAACAATAATTGTCATCTGTGTGCTGCAACAAAGCCATTTTTAAATATAAATAGGACCAGCTCATCTGATGTGGATGTGGTTGTTGTTATGTTACATTCAAAAAGGAAACATTTAACACTTAGCTAGTTAGTTAGCTTGATAATTGAAATTTTTAAACTAAATAAGTTAAAATCATCGGTGATATCCAGCAATGTAAAACATGTAACTGCCAATCTATTTACGCAGCAAAATAGCAGCATTTGTATTAATGAATCATTAAATGACAACTAACCTGTTGTGAATGTTTCGTTGGTTACGTCAACTAGAGAGAATGAAACATTTTACACAATTACTTTTATATGTGTATCACAAAGGCCGTCCTACGAAGGCACAATTTAAATCTGCTGTGATATCCAACAATGTTAAAACAACCATAATCAATCTCTTTGAGCCGTAACAAAGAAATTTTCGAATATAACCCCACCCCCCTTTTAACCACCCAGTTAATCTGAAGGGGGCGTGTTGGTTGATATGTTACACATAACGAACGAAACATTTAACACTTAGCTAAATCTATAAACACCACAATTATGCAAATTTAACCATGTAAGTTAAAAGCTATGTGCTACACATAACCACCAATCTCTCAAAGCTGCATAATAGCAGCGTTTGTATTTATAATGAAATAGATTACCACTTACCTGGTGAGGACGTGGTGTCTGTAACATCAACTAGAAAGAAGAAAACATCAAAACAACAAGTTGTGTATGTGTGGCGCATAAGCCTACTTTATAAGGTACAATTTAAATCTACTGTGATATCAAACAAGGTGAATGCAACAATAACTGATATATGTGTGCTGCAATGAAGCCATCTTGGAATATATCCAAGGCCAGCTAATCTGGCGTGGACGTGTTGGTTGTAACATACAAAGAAAGAAACATTTAGCACGATAATAGAACAATTTTAACCATGTAAATTAATTTGTTTGTGACATCAAGCAATGTGCAACATACAACTTCTAATCTATTTACGCAGAAGAATATCAGCAGTAGTATTGATGAAATAATAAATGAACACTAACATGTTGTGAATGTGTCGTTGGTTACATCGACTAGAGAGAAGGAAACATTCCAAACAAAACATTTTATTTATGTGACTCATGAGATGTCGTTATACGGCATAATTTAAATATGCGTGATATATAACGAGGTGAAAGCAATACTATTCGATATCTGTGAGCTGTAACAAAGTTATTCACGCTTTAAAAAAAGCCCAACGTATCTAGTGTGGACGTGGTGGTTGTTATGTTACATACAAAGAAGTTTACATTTTACTCTAATATGAATTTATAAGCATGGCAATTGAACAATATTAACCACTAACCTGTTGTGAACGTGTCGTTGGTTACATCAACTAGGGAGAAGGAAATATTTAACACCAATAGTTTTGTATATATGACACATAAGTCGTCCTCAGAAGGCACAATTTAAATCTCCTGTGATATCAAACAACGTTAAAACAACTATAACCGATCTCTTTGAGCTGTTATAACCGCCCCCCCCCCTCCCCTTCTCCCAGCTAATCTGAAGTGTTGGTTGTTATGTTACACACAACGAAAGAAACATTCAACACTTAGCTTATTCTATAAACACGACAATTATGCAATTTCAACCATGTAAGTTAAAAGCTTCAGCGACATCAAGCAATGCGTAACATATAACCGCCAATCTCCGTAACCTGTACAATAACAGTGTTTTGCATT
>CM067351.1:36366522-36376522 GCA_034190875.2 Urechis unicinctus | reverse complement strand
TGTGGGTGCATATGCAAGCCACGAGTGATTTCTCAGATCTGGACTCGATTTCCTTGATTAATTAAGTATATTTGTTAATCTCTCGGAGTCTCCTTACATGGGCGTATTGTAGATATGGCATTGACTGCTGTTACAATGCGTGCGCCTATCCTATGGTTTCCTATGGTTTCATTATCATGTTCTTCGGTTTGGGTAGGACCACATTGATGTTTCGCTCTTCCTCTTGGATTGCTCAGTGGATATACTCGAATAGCATTGCTTATTGTAGAATTAAATTGCTTTCCTGTGATTCTGATTGTGAGGGTATCAAATGAAAGGAGTTGAGAGCTGCTTGTTGTAGTAGTAGAAGGTGCGTATGTGCTCTCCCTGCTGCCTGGCTTATCGCCTCACATTTGGACCTGTGCATCGCAAGGACATTTTTCCTTGAGGTACCTCTCGCAGAAACATTTGGAATGCTGATAATTGCATTGTTGCAGGTTTAGACACTGCACCCAGGTGTTATGAGGATTCTGGCTTGATTGCTCAGCCGATAAACAACATTCCCCTTGTCTATGCCAAATACGTTTAGGTCAAGGATGATTGGTGCCCCACTTTCTTCATCAGGGATATGTATGTAGGGATGTCAATGCGTGTGAAATTGCGTCCCTGAGGCATGGCTCAATTTCACACACATTGACATCCCTGAGTGACATCAAGTCAATGGTTTTCAACTCGGTCAATAACTCTACCTGATCATCTCTGTGTACACTTTCAAGCGTTGACTAGATCTGTCCTGAGGCCCTGAGTTGTCCCACATCAATCACATGAACCTGCGGTGAGGCATACCGCTTAAGCATAATCACTGAACATGTGAATTCATGGCTACTGTGGGGCTTGGCTTTCCGAAGCTCGCCCTTACGGGCTAGCCGTTACTTCAAGTGCCTATCGCACGGTTATAGGTACTTCGCTGAAATCAATTGGTAATGTGATAAATAAACTCAAACCGGTCCAATAACTGTCGCATCTGATCTGGAAAAAAATTGATAAAATGTCAGTTCAAATTAGCGCGCTCAACCAATCGCTACGGCGGCCATGATCTAGGTCAGACACAGGCGTGTGGCGTCAGAAATGTAAGCTCGCTCTCTAAGACACAGGGAGTTCCCCGTTGTTTACATTGTAATTTGTTGATAGTTGATCGCTTTCTTCCTTCTTGTGACAGACCAAACACGATGGCTAATCGTTGTTGTGTTGGGATTGCTCGCGTACACGTTTGAATGACGAGAGCTTGTTCACGTTTCCTGACCAGGACGATATATATATATATATATATATATATATATATATATATAGATATATATATATATATATATATATATATATATATATATATATATATATATATATATATATATATATATATATATATATATATATATATATATATATATATATATATATATATATATATATATATATATATATATATATATATATATATATATATATATATATATATATATATATATAGATCCATCAATTCACGAGTTGGCACTTGCATTGATATGTATCTACTTTCATACTCATCCATATCTAAAGCCTCTCTGTGTTCTTGTAAGTCAATCTACAGTCGAATTAATCAGGCGCATAATTTTAACGCCCAGGTCCGGAAGCAGATCACTGGAAGTAAGGGCTAGGGCTGTCAGTGATTTTTTTTTCAAATTCATTGTATCTCGTTAAAATTATACATGAAGATAGGTATACTCATAAGGATTCTCACAATGTATGTTTCATTTTTGTAAGTCAATTAGAAAAAAAGTTATTGGGGTTTTCAATTTCTATGGTATTGCTCACTTAAACCAGTGATGGTTAGAAGTCAGTGGCCACTCGCGTCTTCACGCAAAAAAAAATTCAGAGAGAGATTCAAATGCGAATTGTTTAACCGTAATGGTTATGAATACTGGCGTGGCAATACGCAACTTATATAAGGCTGGGGTGAACTCATGATATCCTCGGGATGTACTCCGTGAACTAATCTGACACAAAACGTGGTTAACAGAATCTCTTTGATGTGTTAAATCTGGTCGGTGCCCTTGGCGACGAGCAGCTCGAGCAACGGTCGCCGTTACTGTCGGCAGCTCAACATCTACTCCATGAACCCTAACTGCTAAATTCCACGCGCTAGCGTAAGCGGCATATTGCCTTGGAAGTTACTGACCTGTAACGGATAATTTTTTGAATCCACCACCCCAGCTGTAAGGGCGTTTGGACTGGGCGGCCAGGGCATTTGGCCGGGCCGTCGTCTCGGGACGATATGCACCTTGAACAAAACGCGTATTGATCACTTATAAAAATTCAGTTAAATAAAACAAGAATACGACGTAAATAGAGGAATACGAACTTAAAGCGCACAAAAAAACCATATAACTCAATACGACACGGGCTCTTTATTCAACATTGATAAAACATACATCAAAACAAACCATGCATACATAACTCAATACAACTCAGGCTCTTTAGTCAACATTAATAAAACATACATGACAAGAATAGAGGAATGTGAACTAAACGCTCACACATGCATACATATAACTCAATACAACCTGGGCTCTTTATTCAACATTCATAAAACATACATCAAAACAAACATGATACAAGTCGGACTCTACATTCATACAATTACGCAATTGCATTTTGAAAGATGGAGTAAACAGGCTGAGCACGTGGATACGATCGAAGTGCTCTGCGACGTGACACGTGGTGAGTTGTGAGCGGGAAGCGTCCTGAGTACAAAGCACATCGCGACGTGACACTTGGTGAGTTGTGAGCGGGAAGCGTCATGAGTACAAAGCACATCGCAACGTGACACTTGGTGAGTTGTGAGCGGGACGCGTCAAGAAGGCTGTGACCTGGTATGCTTCCCTATATAAGGTACTGAAGTCTGCTCCTTTATTAAATGAAATATGTAGCATTCAATATATTCCTCTCTGTAAAACATGGGCGTAGCATTTCGGGGGCGTATCGTCCCGGGGGCGAACTATCCCAGCGAGGGCGAACTGACCCGGGGGTGAACTGTCCCAGCAGGGGCGAACTGACCCGTGGGCGAACCGTCCCGGGGGCGATCTGAGCCGATACCAATGCTCTTCCGCCCGGGCATGACAAAATCTTTAATTTGACAAAACGGCTTCAATCGATTCGAATATAAACTTGACCAAAGTATTCCACTATACTTGAATAACCGCTGTATATAGATGGATATTAGTGCTCAGATTGATAAATGAAAGAAAATCGACTTGGTTTAATGGAGCACGATCAGCGGTGGTTGCGAGAGTGCGAAGCCGTGTTGAGTGAAGGCAAGGTTGACCCTAATACGGGCTCACGCGGCGAGTATGAGATGATTGGACAACGTTTTGAAGTGCAAAATACGACCAGACCGCTCCATTTAATAAGAAAAACAGAGTTTCGAAACAAGCTCTACACCAAACGATAATATTAAACACTCGAGATAATGTGCAGCCGAGTTCAACGTGAATAGCTGATGACTTACGCTACTAGAAAAACATGTTCCCACAGGGATATACCTAAAAGCTCGATAATTTGCCCTCTTGCCTAAGAAAAAAAAACATTAGCTCCAAACAAATAAAAAGAATCAGGCTGCGGTAAGCGGGTCGTGATTGTGTTGGCGATTTTGGAGTCCGTTTTAATCATTCATCATAACAATGTGCGTTAAGACAGTCAGTAGAGAGTCGCGCCTTCAATGTGTTCAAGTCATGACTTCACGCTACTAGAAAAACATGACGGGAGTAAAAGCTCGATAATTTGCCCTCAAAGAAAAAATCATGCCAAATAAAAGAAGAGCTACATTATTTCTTTGGCCCTCTATTCATCATAAATGTCGTCCTCTCTCTCTCTCTTCTACTCTCTCTCATCTCTCTCTCTCTCTCTTGACTCTCTCTCTCTCTCTCTCTCACTCTCTCTATACATTCCTTCTCTCTCTCTCTCTCTCTCTCTCTCTCTCTCTCTCTCTCTCTCTCTCTCTCTTCTCTCTCTGTCTATATGTCTCTCTCTCTCCTCTCTCTGAGATAAACTATGTTTCTGCATCATAATAACTTGTATCTATCTCTCTTTCTCTCTCTCCTCTATCTCTGAGATAAACTGTGTTTCTGCATCATAGTTACTTGTATGTCTCTGGCTAAATTGAAACACTCAGTCTTGCAACTCAACCAGGCCCAAATATCAATTATCCTTTCAGCTCTGTCAGCTCTCTCCTTTATCAATCCATGAGCTTAATAAACTTGTCTGAAGAATATATCTGTGAATTCCTGCTTTCACATTCTCCGCTTTCCATCGCGGCCGCTAGGAGTGCCACCGTCGCACGCAGCGATTTTGACCGGAACTGGGGCCACGTTGCTCTGTCAGCGCTTTGTTCGCGCCTTGCCAATTGCTGTTCTAAGTTCCGGCGTTGCTCTTGTTGTGTGTTTCCATAGCTGTAAAGGACATCAAAGACGTCGCCGAAGGTATCAAGCCTATTCTGAATTTCTCATAAGTTCATCTGAACGCTATCACGTCGCAATAAGCACATTTGAAGCTGTTCTCAAACAAAGAGATTATCACAAATGGTGATCCAAAATGTTGCCAACTACATTCATCTCCAGTCGTGTGAAGTATTCTGCCCGAACATCAGTATTCAGCCGATATATCGTCGAAGTTAGCGCGGGTGATTGTTGCTACACCATGTCATCACTGTCCCTTTGTAAGTGAAAAGAACCCCAGCTGAAAACTGTCCTCACAGATAAAGGAATCCCTTGCTCGAGTTTTAAGAAAACTGAGCTCGTACAAATAGTAAGAAATGCCTGCAGCACCGTTTAATGACCAAATGCAAATAGATTCATAGCAGGATGGCATCATTTGAAAGCGAAAGAGGATATCAGACGCATAGATGCAGTTGAATATAAATCCCTGAATCATTGTAGATGTTATCTGAGGAGTGAATGTGTTAAGGAGCAGTCCCAGTCTGAGCAACCATACAATGTATGGCTTCTCATCTTCCCATCTGGTACCATAGAGTCTGCTGGATGTGAGTGTACAGGGTAATTTTTAATTTATATCATTAGAATATTTAACTTGAGAAAGGATGAATACAGATATGTCACACATCATATAAAGACGAATAAATACCTATGAAG
Source organism: Urechis unicinctus (assembly GCA_034190875.2). Lineage (NCBI taxonomy): Eukaryota > Metazoa > Annelida > Polychaeta > Xenopneusta > Urechidae > Urechis > Urechis unicinctus. The sequence continues at coordinate 36,371,360 of CM067351.1, read as the reverse complement.
ACTTTCTGGTACAAAATTAACTTTGTGTTTTGTTTTATGTGGTGTTGTGGTTTGGTGGAAGAGTGGTGGAAAGTTTGTTATTTATTTTCTCTTCTCTCTTTGCAGAGACTATGGTGGTTGCAAACATATTGTGGCCATGATGTTTCCAGTGGCTGAATTCAACAGCCATGCAAAGTTCCGGCGTTGCTCTTGTTGTGTGTTTCCATAGCTGTAAAGGACATCAAAGACGTCGCCGAAGGTATCAAGCCTATTCTGAATTTCTCATAAGTTCATCTGAACGCTATCACGTCGCAATAAGCACATTTGAAGCTGTTCTCAAACACAGAGATTATCACAAATGGTGATCCAAAATGTTGCCAACTACATTCATCTCCAGTCGTGTGAAGTATTCTGCCCGAACATCAGTATTCAGCCGATATATCGTCGAAGTTAGCGCGGGTGATTGTTGCTACACCATGTCATCACTGTCCCTTTGTAAGTGAAAAGAACCCCAGCTGAAAACTGTCCTCACAGATAAAGGAATCCCTTGCTCGAGTTATAAGAAAACTGAGCTCGTACAAATAGTAAGAAATGCCTGCAGCACCGTTTAATGACCAAATGCAAATAGATTCATAGCAGGATGGCATCATTTGAAAGCGAAAGAGGATATCAGACGCATAGATGCAGTTGAATATGAATCCCTGAATCATTGTAGATGTTATCTGAGGAGTGAATGTGTTAAGGAGCAGTCCCAGTCTGAGCAACCATACAATGTATGGCTTCTCATCTTCCCATCTGGTACCATAGAGTCTGCTGGATGTGAGTGTACAGGGTAATTTTTAATTTATATCATTAGAATATTTAACTTGAGAAAGGATGAATACAGATATGTCACACATCCTATAAAGACGAATAAATACCTATGAAGACTTTCTGGTACAAAATTAACTTTGTGTTTTGTTTTATGTGGTGTTGTGGTTTGGTGGAAGAGAGGTGGAAAGTTTGTTATTTATTTTCTCTTCTCTCTTTGCAGAGACTATGGTGGTTGCAAACATATTGTGGCCATGATGTTTGCAGTGGCTGAATTCAACAGCCATGCAAAGTCTAATGCAGCATTACCACCTGATGAAGAGACATGTCGCACGGCTTGTCGCCTTGATATATATATATATATATATATATATATATATATAGATATAGATATATATATTAGAGAGATATAGATATAGAGAGATATAGATAGATAGAGAGAGATAGATAGAGAGATAGAGATCTCTATCTCTATATCTAGATATATAGAGAGATCGAGATATCTCAGAGAGAACTAAGAGAGAGATATATATATATATACATCTATATAGAAACATAAAAAGATATATATATAGATATATATATACAGAGAGAGATATATATATATATATATATAATATGTCTAGATATATGTTTATATCTAAACATATAGATATATACATATATATACATAGATATATATATATTTACATATATATATGAATGTATATATATATTTATATATATATAAATATATATGTATATTTAAATATACATATATATAAATATCTATATGTGTATATATATAGATATATAAACATATATATATATACATGTATATATATATATATATAGTGTGTGTATATATATATACATATACATATATATATATATATATATATATATATATATATATATATATATATATATATATATATATATATATATATATATATATATAAAGTTGTATCATGCAGTTTTGCAGTAGTATGTTCATTGTATTATGCAGGGTGTTAAAAGCAGAACGGTATATATTTACATTACCGTTCGACCGGAGCTAGATATATGGCAGCTGAGCGATGGCACTGCTAGCGATGTATGGTGATTGTGCAGGGTATGCAGTTGGGTGACTGCACAGGTGGTGCGCTAATTATGAGGCACGATCAATAGGTTTGTACATAATATAAATAGCAATATCACATGTTTACAAAAGTAGTTATATTAATGGTAGTGAAGGTGATGATGTTCGATAAACTAACACTAATATCTTGACCGATATTTGCTATTACCTAGCCATGTGAAAACACATTTCTCCATAACATAAAATATTTAGCTTGATGTCACCCCTGCGATTATGATAGATGCATATCCGTCAGTAATATCGCGCTACTGCGATGTGACCTCGTTTGATGTTGATAATTATTTTAGGCTTTTCTTTTGTAAAGGAACAGCAAATTCATAGTCGATCAAAGTGGGGGCCTTCAGTCATCGAACTTGTTCAATGCCAACGGTTTGCGCAGTTTAATGATAGCCCTGTTCTGCTAAGCGCACAAGGTCTATTTAGCAGCAGAGGTAGCGTCCAGGTCGTCTTACTCATCATTTACAAGCTCATGTGCACATGAAATGACAATGCCAAGCTAAATATTTGTTCATTTGTAATGGCATGGCTTGATGAAGGCTGACTGAAAAATCATCAACAATTTCATACTTTCATTGAACGCACCTACCCTGTTACTATTTCTAGCCACTTGTGGGTTGTCTACCTTGTTTGCTGAAGGTAATATCTTGCATTATATCACCAGCACAAATCGGACGGATGTGGTTTTGGGTCGAGACAGTAACGGTAACACAATTGGCTTGGCATAATCCTGGACATAACAGTCATCAGTAGGAAGGACAGATACCAGGCTGCATGCTTCCTGGCCCTGCAGGATCGATACACAAAAAGCACAAATAAGAAATATCTTTGCTATGGATGTTTATCAACAATTAGAGTGGGTTCCAGTGTGTTATTTTGTCAAAGATGATTGAGTGTAGTACGGTATATAGCAACATCACCATCTGACCTAGCACTTCAGAACGTCTGAGTAGACGTATTTATTTATTTTACTGACTGAGGCTAACCGGGTCTACGTTTACCTGTCTATTGGTTTACTTTCCGGGACAGACTTTGTCATTGGCATTTTCCTTAGCTTATTATGATTGCGTTCAATTTATGCCCAATTTATAAGTTCAATTTGAATACGGTGCTTGGACACAGAACAAGGCATTTTTAATTAACAAACGTAAACAGTGATTCTACTGTTTACCTGAAATGTCGGTCAGACCACTGCGAAGCTGGCGCAAAATAGTAGAACCAAATAAGAGCCCTACAGTATAGCCGATATCTGCTACAGATGAGCGGCAAATAGTTTACGCTGAACTTTAGCATGTAAACACAGATCAGGTACAAAATCTCACTTTTAACTCGCTGAAACAAAACAGTCAGAACCAAGTAGTCTTGGAGGTAAGTGCATGCATTTATTGGCTCAGTAATCATACTAGAACCTATAACCTAGTACAAACTTGATTTGATTCAGATGACCAACCCACAAAAACTGATAGTGATAAGTGCATGCTTTTATTGCATTACACGAAAATACACAATTATAGTAAAATTTGGAACATAATGTTTTGTTAGTTTGTATTTGAGCTATGAGTCAGTGAACAAGTGTGGTTGTTGACAAGATGGTGAAGTATCTCACCATCTCCTTCTTGCACATTTCCACCTCCTCCTCACCACTTGTTTGTCGGAAATGTAAGTCTAGGACTAGTTTCCGTACTGAGGGGGCCTATGAAATGGGGTCTTTTTGCTCCTGCACATCCACTAAATGGAACAACTTCATGGAAATGGATGACTTGTCTCCATGTTATTTTGATCTCTCGTACGTCAAATGGTTAACTACAAGCATTATATGGTTTTGATATTGCATTGTTTCTATTTACCTTTAACTTGGCTGTTTACACCTGCAAAATCTATGTCTGACTAACCCAATACCTGAGTAAAGTCTTCATGGAGTGGAGTTTGCAGATCCAACACCTGGCGATTCTTTAATGGCCGGCGAACAAACACATGGTCATTGTAGGTTTTCACCAGTTGGCTGATCTTCTTGCAACTTTTGTTGATCTGCTTGCTGAGTCTTTCTGATACAGCCGGCCCATCTGTTCACACAGTTATAACTATATATATATCAATACACAATGTAAAATAAAATATTGTATTCAATCAATCCGAAATTCATTATGCACATTATTCATAGTTGAGCCATATATATCTACCATGAATTTTTTCTTCTTCAGAGAAATGTAGAAGTGCATCTGTCAGTACATCTGATCGGTGGCTAGTGGTCATCTCTTAGTTATTTTAGCAATGAGTCTCAGGTTAGACCAATCTCTTCCCTATCCACATTGGCAAAGCCGCTCAATCGTCTAGGACTGTACTCAATCTGTATATTCACACAGATTAACTTAAAGGAGTGAAATATCAGAATATCCAAAGGTCATAGCCAACGTTTATGCCTTATCTTACTAAATAATATATTGACAGCGTTTGGTGCATATTAAAGAAAAGCCATGTAATTAACCTGACATGGCCATAGCAATGAAACGCGGTATTTTTCTACACAAGCAAAAGGCATATATTTCAACAAAATGTAACGAGTAAATGTCAGGTAAATTAAGTATTGCTAATCAGCTCTGTAAAGTTTATGCAGCTTGTTCAACTGGAGGTACCTCACGAATTTCTCAAAGACACAGGTAATGTCGTACAGAAGGTCGCCCAGCATATTCAGAATTTCTTGGGTCATCAGCCTTGGATACGCAAGTCTGTTTTGATATCAGGACCATATGGGAATTAGTTGACTAACCTAAACATTCTGTAACACTCGCACAATAATTACAATATAACCAACTATGCAAAAACAATGACAGGTTGTCAATTCACCTCCCTCCATGTTGTATAAAAGGAACCTGACTGGTATTTCATGTCGACAGATGCTACCAAAAACTCCTGTAACATCAAGCTTGGCCGA
>CM067351.1:36224022-36361522 GCA_034190875.2 Urechis unicinctus | reverse complement strand
ACTCATTAAAGTTTTGCGTATAGCTTTAAATACAATTTAGGCGTACCTCAGATATTGTGTTGGGAAGTTATGGAAAGTATATCCTGGGTTTTTGTTACATTTTATCGCAGAACACCGTTCTCCTGACGAAAGCCAATGTTCGTGAACCGCCATTTTCTTGGTTGATAGCGCTGTGTAAAAGTTTTCTACCACGGTGAAAAACCGAGGCCGCTGTTCCTAACTTTCACAACGCGCGCAGCTCGAGTTTGCTATCTTACAGTGCAATATCATTGAGGGAGCCTTGTAGCTCCAGTTACTCTTCCTACGGAAAACTCCCTTGTACCTCCTAGTCTCTGACGAGTACCACCTAATCAAAGCTCATTGACAACTAGCTGCTTCGCAAACTTCGACTATCTAATACGTGTGTATGCTGTAATACGCATAAAACCCGTGTACACCTAGTCGGGCAACGTTGGCTCATGCATGGCAAAGTGGTAACCGGTAGTCACAGTAGTGGCTTTTAGTACACAGTTAACCACTTCTAACACTTCCAACACCCCATCAACGCAATCGTTGGTTACTCTGTTGGACTCGCATGACGTCTGCCTCAGTCTATCAGAGAATGCTGATGAATAACATTTGAATGAACTTACTTTCGACAGCCAAACGGAGAATGACAATCCAAGATCTAATGTTACCTTGCTACGGGAATCCCATTTATTTATGGTCTAGCCACCTATGGTAATACTTTTGCAGGCATGGAATGCAAGTTTTGTTTATTCAACGTATGATCATCTTGCGTGCAGCTGTGAACTGACAGTGCTTATGTAGCATGCCAATAAATAGCTGTAGGTATCGCCTATGGAAAATATTGCCTAGTTTTTTTAGGGTAAGGCATTTTAATTAAGAACCATTTTACCCTACTTCTTGAGTTTCATAAAAGCAATTAAACAAGTATGAGTTAACAATTAGTATCATTATCATGTACCCCATAGTACTGTACATAGTATATAGATGACACTTACTGCATTCAACTTGTGGATAGTGCGTTAATGATCTACATAAATACCCCTCCCCCCCCCCAGCAATTGTTGATGCACGGAGCTATTTCTAAATATATTCACTGCCACGTTACCGTGTGGATCGACCATAATATGTTCAAATGATTAAACGATTAACGAAAAATCATTTCGCATGGGAATTTCAAATGTTTATGAGTCCCTTTAGTCGAATGGACTGGGATCTTTGATTATGCCCCGAAATGTTCAACATCATGATATTCCATGCTTGCTTGTGTGCAATTGTTAAACGAAAAGATAATATCATAACGTGTGCTGTAGTACCCCGGTAGTCACATACAAGTTTAAGTTCTTGGGGAAAAAACATCAACAGACTTAGGTTACTTACTACTGTACGTTATTGTCTCCTATAGATACTGGTGCACTTCTGTTTCCACAGTCGTTTTGTAAAATGGCATTGTATTATCGTATTGTAAGAATATTAAATGATTCTGTCGTTCGGTTGGTTTTGAACGATATGGCTTCATATGGTATGCTATGGTAAAGTGTGATTATTGGTAGTCCCTCTGGGTTCGCCTGCGTTCTTCGTTACACGAGCTGGCATATTAATTACTGTTCTAATTTAATCCCGGCCTATAACACGATTAAGAGATTGTCAGTCGCCAGTAGCAAAGGAGTAGATGTATATGTTCAGCGAACCCAAGATAATTTAAAACGTGCCTGGAGCTAGCAGTTTAATCACTTGTCACGCCACGAGATTGTCAGTTGCCCGGTTTATCGACCTATAAAACAGCAGGGTTGGAGTGAACTTACAGGTTCAGTGGGCCATAAAACGACACCCGACCAGCCGTGAATGGCAATATCATAAACTCTTCAGAACAAAACCTTGCGTGTAAAAGGCTTTTTACGAAGAGACCTCATTAAAGGTATCAAGTCAGCCACATCAACCTCGAAGTAATCATCGTTGGCATATCCCACATCAGACGAACAACTCCCATTGCCCAAAGGCCACCTGTCATCAGTTTGTTACGTAAAAAGTAACAAAATATTATGAAGTGTTTTTGTTCGAAAGCATGCTGGGTTTACGTCTTACATCTGTTGTAAAGGGTTTATTCAAGACAGTCGCGCGTGCCACATATAGAGCACAAATTCATTTCCAAAATGAACAGTTCCAGATAACAAGCGCACTTCCTTGGCATCAGTAAAATGCAAATAATCTGCCGGTTTTACCATGGCCACACCTGGACATAGCATCTGTCTTTGATGGCCTTCTATGGGCATTGCTTCATTTCACATTATTTATCGCCCTTTTCAGTAAGACACAATGATGTTTTAGGATATATCAAAACATTATTGACGCATCCTTCTGGTCATGCGGAAATGGACAATTGGTCAAAATAAATCGAATATTTATGGCTACAGTCATATGTGCGTCTACATTAGCTGATGTGTAGTTATGTGGGAGAACCATCTGGTGCAGCTCTCCCACATAAGCATATATACACGCTTAAAAACATTGATACGCGCATACATACATACATACATACATACATACATACATACATACATACATACATACATACATACATACATACATACATACATACATACATACATACATACATATACATATACATATACATGCATACATGATGCATACATGCATACATATGATACATACATACATACATACATACATATGCATGCATACATACATACATACATACATACATACATACATACATACACATACATACATACATACATACATACACATACATACATACATACATACATACACATACATACATACATACATATACATACATACATACATACAGACATACATACATACATACATACATACATACATACATACATACATACATACATACATACATACATACATACATACATACATACATACATACATACATACATACATACATACATACATACATACATACATACATACATACATACATACATACATACATACATACATACATACATACATACATACATACATACATACATACATACATACATACATACATAAAGAGATAGGCATACCGACGTTCTTAACATTTTACTTATAGTGTCAATTCATATAATAACTTAATGTGAATGCCTGCTGCTTTTAGAGTCGTTGCTTTTATGCATCAGCGGCGCGATGTCTTTGTCGTTGGCCAGCGATGATAGGCTGTTGGGGCTTTGCTGATGTTTTGCAGGCATTTCTTGATTGTCCTAAAAAAAGGAAGCTGACCGTTTAAGTTGTAAACGGCCATGGTGATACATAGTCATGAATGTTGCACAGCAGGTGACCGGATGCAAGGGAGGGATGGCATGTCTGCTTAATCAAGATGGATGTAGAACTGCCCGAACAAGAGTGCGCGTTATGCTGGCACCCGGCTGAGTCTCGTATCAATCACACAGCTCTACGTCAGTACTTGAGCCAACCTGGTCAATTTTCAGTCATTGCGCACAAAGGTATTGCAAAGCCTTACCACCAGCTATGTCAGTAGCCAGCACATCTCTATTACTAGTCACGTCAGTATAGGCTACAGCCACAGGAGCGCTAGGTTCATTTGCTCGGACAGCAGCGTAGTCTGGCTTTGCTTCTTTGGCTAATGCCGTGAAGGCAAGGCACCATCAGCCCTCTCACGGATCATCGACTCCGTCGCATCATGGTTGCTGAACTCAGCTGCAAAGTTGGCTTTGTAGCTCGCAGAACATGTATGACCCACAGTTGCGGCATTGAGACAGTGATCTTCTTAACACTCAGTGAACTACTTGTCCCGCGTATCAAGGCGCATCGTAACTGACCGTATAGCAGTTCCACCCAAGACGACGGTGGTCTTTTATCTTCGTGCCAAATTTTCGGTGCAAAAGCGCAATAAATGACACCCATTTACTGTAACGGTGTTGAGTAGTTAACGTTGGTCTGCACCAGCTTGCCCAGCAGTATTTAACCTAGCCTTATCCACACAACACTTTTACTCAAACGATTTGAATGTTATGATATCAGCCACGCAGATAACTTGGAATTTTCACTGAAGGCCGAAGTGGTGTGAGCCTGTTTAGTCAGCATGATCTGATTGTAGTCCATGAAGCGTTCATTGTTCATTTATAATTTATTTGTTCCAAATGAACTAGATAATAAAACGTATTGTAAAGTTGTTTTTAGCTGTATCTGGAAGGTAGTAAATGGAGCATGTTATTTACTGTGATCGTCGCATTGATGTACGTAAAGCAGTAAAACCCTTCAGGCTCGCCCAAAAAGACTCTGTTATCACTAACGGACACTCGATCCTGAATTGCCAATAAAGAACAGATGAAATATTTTCCGATTGAGCCAGCAAGGTAGTGACAAAATCATGTGATCATTTCAGAGACAGCCTGGCAATAAATCTTACTTTGAATGCGCACCCGTCAATGTCTGGTCAAATTAATGGACAGCCTTCTAAATTACGCAAGGGAGTCCTACATAAAACTAAGATGCATACTTGTCGGCGGGATATCAACAGGATAAAGACTTTCGTGATGCCGCAAAGCATCATGATGATGCAAACAGGTTCGTTTGTTTATAAAGGAAGTGCATATAAATTTAAGCTCCAGTGTTCTTAAAACCTATTATGCCCCTAACTAGTAGCATTAGAAACCAAACATTCCTGTGCACCGCGCTTAGCGCTATGTAGTCTTGATTGCCGTTACAAAAACAAGAACCATGAACCAAGTGGCGCTCATTCGATTGCAATTCTGCACGAGCTGGCAAACACACGAGACGCCAGTACGTTTGTGCCAATGATAATCATTACAGACGACTATCATTTAGCAGAGATGTGAAAGATAGAAGCTTACAGGACCAGCGCAGTGCAATGTAATGCATTACCCTAATTTATCACAAATATTTATGTATCTCATTATTACCCGTTAAGAAATGCAAGTAGCAGCGCAATATTTTAATGGTATTTATAATAAGACAAAAGGGATACAAATGCGCATGATTAATCGTTTATAACCACATTGATTATGCCAATTGATCTTATACTCTGAGGTTTTGCTCTTTAATTGGTAAGCGGATAATGTAGTTCGTTAACTGTAATCATGAAAAACCTTCTTTACATAGGCGTCATTTTACCTTCTCAATCGTACATCCGCTGCTGCTGTCACCAGTAACAATGACTAAGTTGATTAGCAGTAAATCTCCCTGCAGGTGACCGGAAGTTAGGCCCAATAGACTGCTTCATGAGACCGACCGCACAAGCAGAAAAGCTCTTAAACACCAACGTATGGTACACACTTAAGCAAAACATTTAATTTGAATATCCTCATAAAAATGCAAACAAATGATAAAACTCTGTCTCACAGATGATTGCCAAAAAAATATCAAGCAATTTTGGCAGAAATAACCCGTTACCTTAGATTATATCTAGACGTTCGTTAACTCTCGGTAAGGTTAGTCTATCTTAGAACGGATAATACAAAAGATGCTGCAAATCCTAAGCCATGCATAAAATGCGGCCACTAAATGCTTTCAAGCTGGTCAAATATGAATCACAGCAAAATAAACACAAACACAGGTGAATGCAGTTGTATGACAAACTGCTTCTCGCGAATAGCGTGTTTATAACTTACACATGACATCTGCAACTATGAGGGCAAATATATTAATTATATGCAGCTGTGACACGGCGTGAGCTAAGAACTGACTCAGGGCTATATTCAGTGTTTAGCTGGGTCACCATTTGGCACACAGGTTGGTGAATCCTCAGTCTGTTAACGTTGAACAAACAGCACAGTGTACATTCCAACCATCGCTTAATTGTTTGTTGCCCTAATTAGATTGACTTTTGGAAGGGAATATATGATTTCATGTGTAAAGGACAGTGCGCTAGAATATTATCCATAACTTAACATGTAATTGATCGACCTATTATCTCAGAACATTGAGAGCCTTTTGTGAGTATGTGTGAGGGATTAACCCGTTCTCTGTTCCACTCCCACATGGAACGTACGCCTGAAAAGAAAGTTGTAATAGAAAGCAGAAGTAACTTCGCTATAATCTTATCGAGGCTCTTTTGATAACCGTCCTTACCTGAGTGACGTGCTGATCGTATATCTAGATACTTTACGCAGCCCTCATCCCCAGCGCTCTCATAATGGTTATGATGCTTTTTATGAAATTTTTTTTTCACATGACAGAATAATTGAATGGCTATTTGCCTTCTATATTCTTAACGAGACTTTTATAGCAAGCACCAACGATAGGAATAGAAATAGCAACAATCCGCGATCAGCAGTCTGATTTGACCCACTTTTTAGTGATGACCTCTGTAGATTAGCCAAAAGTGTAAGTGCAATTATTGGCATGATTAAAAGATATCCGGATAGATGTGCCGGGAATTAAGTGACGATTGGACAAATAAGGGTAGTTTACGTCGAATTAACTAACACCGTTTGATCCTGTGTGCAAAACGTTATAGGCGGTACTTTAATTCTGCTTTGTGCACATTTGCAGGTTTTCTCATCTAGAATATTGGAACCAGGTAAACCCAGCTTACTTGACTGCCAGAAGTAAACACATTGAGGCAACTCACGCGGATGTTACGTCTAACGTGACGGATAAGTGATCGACCGCTTGCAGCTCCCTATCATTAAAGCTGACATGCATCTGGGTGCTGTACAGTTGGTTGCACAGGTTATTGTCATTAAATATATCTCAGATGTTTTTTTTGGGGGGGGGGGGGGGGAGTTTTTTTAAGCATGCAGTCACTCCAAATTGGGCATTGGGACTTTCTTTGTTCTCTTAACATGATTAATGATCTATCGACGCTTTGTACGACAAATTGGTTAAACAGTTCAACTTTATCGCTTTAATCAATTCGATGCCGCCATTCTGTTATCATCAATTTATTCCAAGACATTTTCGTTACTGTTATTTACAATATACCCTCTGCAATAGCAACAATGTACGGAATTATTATTGCTCGCTTAGTGTTGGGTTTACAATGTCAAAGCCAATATAGTTTTGTCCATATTGGGTTTGGTCCAATGCAGGTAGCCACCATTATCTTAACGATAGTGCAGAAAATGGTCATACCAAGCCAGGGCAAATAGTAATAATAATAACAATAAAATGATATTAATTTTAATAATGGTTTATAGTACATAAAACATGCATATATGTTAGTGTTCAATGCGGTGCATACAAAATGCCGTACCAATGGGTCCAGATAGCACCAGACCGTACCAGATCATTCAAAGATGTTATTTATGAGTTATGGTTGAATTATATCCTGCTTATAAATGCGTAGGTAGATATTCTGATATATGCTGACAAACGGTTAATTCTCTTTCATATCGCTATCGGCTTTTCCGTCACATCGTTCCACAATGATGGTCATTTATAGCAATGCCGTGACCAGAATAGGAAACGACATACAATCAAATCCACGCGTACGTAATACAATCACCAATTTATGCATGACTGGCCCATAGATAGTAATATATTCTTCGATGCCAAACACCATTGTGCAGCTCCCCATCAACGCATAGCAGTTTACATCATACAGGTTCGCCATCAGGAGTAACTTCGAAATGATTTCGCTGTGAAAGTCATACACTATATGACCACAGATGACTAGGCTAGCATGACAACAAAAGTATCGGAGCATATCAGCAAATCAGAAAGTGGCTGATAAATACGATCATTGCAGGTGTTCTGAAATGATATGGCTGTTGACGGAAGAAGTGGCACACTAAGCTGTCTAGTATTTCGATTGGGCATAGCTATCGTATGAGAACAGATTTCCCCATCGCCAACATGTAATATTCCATACATCGCAGCCTGCTTCAATTATCTCTCTGCTGACCTCGCATGATGAATTAAAGGCCACTGCTATCACCTGACAGAAGGGGTATGCATATTAATGCATGGCAATCCAAGCTGACAGTTAACTGAATGGTGAATAATGTGCACTCTATTAGAACTGTGCAAGCAAGCTCCTTGGCTAGTCCATCTTTTCTTGGGTTGGTCAACAGTGGCAATATCGTCGCAGACATAGATGACAATAAATGTAGTTGCGTTGATTTGATGCACGATTGTGAGGTTAATCCGCGTGTAGTTGTTGCATATTAGTAAATGGCTCATAGCCATTTTTGCGGCGTTTCAGACTTCTGTCACAAAGGGTAATGCATCATTGACAGCCATTTAATCACTCATTCTCAGTTTTATGCAACTATTCTATTATTACGGGTACGTAATTCTTCTGTATGAATGTGTGCCCAGAATAGTAAAAGTACTTGTGGTGACGAAATGACTATCATTCAGCGTTAATAATAGATTAAATTCACTTTCACTGCATTGTAGAGCGAGATTTTCTTTCTGATAGCTAGATGTAACATACAGCATTTAATTAAGGACCCTAATGCCAACCTAAGTATAGTTTTGACAGTCAGCTATATCTCAATTGACACGTACACTGTCATCATCTCCAGAAGTAATCGACAATCATAGTCGTTTAACCGCGAATAAGCAGTGCATATTCTCAGCTAAGCGGAAAAAGTCTCGCCAATCAGCAGTAAGCACGGAAAAGTCACACGAGGAAAGGTTTGTTAATCATAGGTCAGTAGTTGACAGGTTTGTAAAGGATCAAATGGAGTTTTTTTCACCGCGACTGTTTAGGATGCATCAGGTCTAATCATCTGACACAAATGGGAGCATTCTTCATTGATTTGGGCTGTATTGTTTCTTCTGATGTAGTTTTTCAACAAAACGCAGCCCCGAAAGCACACAAGCCATCATAAATTGACGAGGTAGTCCCCTTTAAAAAAAAGCAACGTTATAATATAAAAACTTTGGCACAAAACAAGTCAATGTGGAGAATTCCTCTTCAACAACCAAAAGGGATGCAGAGAAGAAACTTAAATCCAAGGTGTGACTTGAATGACTCGCTGATGTCATTGACGAAAGCAGGTGATGAAGATCGAGCAGATTTAAGCGACGAGCATTGACTATAAGCAATATATGCAAAATAAGAGGGCAAAAAACACTAATAAAGACGGTAGTCGATGTGGAGGGGCGACGTTAACATTTCCTGTGTACCTGTCTATTCGGCCAATATAGTAAGTACAATACAAGAAACATTTTTTAACAACGCTACTCAATATGCGTCGCAGGAACCCAGGTATTCTTGGTTCATTCGGCAACTATGTAGAAATTCATTGCGCGATCATGCTCTTCGTCGGATTATTACCCTATATAAGCTATGTTTGGCTTCCTTCGCTTCAATTATAATTAATGAAATCATACATATATATAGAGTCTATTTCCCATATGCGCTGGTGCATTGACAATTTCAATTAAAAGTCCTCGATCTTAATGGGACTATATGGATGACGGTATATCAGTGTCTTATTTCATTCTATGTTACATCGCATGAGTATTTTACTGGCGCATATCGCCAGTTAGCGATAACGGATGGAAATGGCTTATCATATAATTGTCGTGTGTGCGTCTGTGTGCGTGTCGCATTTACGTATATCTCCATCACATCCGCAGCTATGTTCATGTCTTAGCGTTTGCGTGGTAAGTACGTGTTCCTATATGTATTCTAAGAGGAGCAAAATGCGTTTAGTCAAAACCCTATTGCTTGCGTGCGGTAACACGAATGGCCAATGTCAGCTAGCCTCGATTCAAAATCTTATTTCTAGATAAACATCAACAGTCTTACGCTATACGTAATCGTCGGCTGTTGATATAAGTGCACTTCTGTTTTCAGTCATTTGTCAAGTGCTGCTATACTGTTTCATTGTATGAATATGAATAGATTCTGTCATCGGTTGTGTTGGAATGATATGGCTTATATGGTACATACTTCGCAGGGTTGCAGTCTAGTAACACTTGGACACCGATTTCTATTATGTTCAGTGGGTCATAGAACGACACTCGGCCAGTAGTGAATGGCAATATCTTAACCTCTTCAGAACCAAACCTAGCATATACATGCGATTTACGAGGAGACCTAATTAAAGGCAACAGGTCTTCCGCATCACTAATGATGAGATAATAATGAAATTATAATTGTTGACATATCCCAGATCAGACGAACAACACCCAAAGGCTTTCAAGCTCACCAAGCCGACTTTGGTACCATCAATGGACACGCGATCCAGAATTGCAAAGAATAAAGAGAGCAAACATTTCCCAATTGACTCAGCAATATGGTATCAAAATTATATGTGGTAATTCCAGAGACAAGCTGGCAATATATCCGTCTTTGAATGCGCAGCCGTCAGTGCTGTAAATGGTCCAAAGCGATGGACGGCCTACTGAAATATGCAAGGGAGTCCTAAGTAAGGCTAAGATGCATACTTTGCGGTTGGCTATCACAAACATAAAGACGCAAGTTACAAAGACCATTCACCATCGATGCAACAAAGCATCATGGTGATGCGAGCAGGTTCACTAGATTATAATGGAATTGCAAATAAGTTTAAGCTCCAATGTCGTTTTAAGTTAGTGCATCAAAGGAGGGCATTAGTAATTGCCGTTACTACAGCACCCATCTCGAATATAGTTGGCTAAGTAATTGCAGATGGCTTATTCGTTTTTATACATATACTGGGGCGTCGAAGAGTAGGAGCACTAGCCTCCATCTAAATGTTAATTCTGTGTGAAAACGCGGAGCTTTTACTCCAACCAGTAGCACTACGCTCAAACAATGAGGTCATCCATAGACAATGATAAATCGATGGTCTTGTTTCCGAACTTTACCAGACAGACGACTATCATTTGGCAACGATATTAAATATAGCTGCTTGATACGTTACCGAACCAGAGTAGCGCATTGTAGAGCCTGTTCTTTAAGGTACACTAATATATCACAAATAGTTATTTATCTACGTATTACCCGTTTAGAAGTGCATGTACCAACGTTTTATTATAACGGAATCAATAACTAGACGAAAGTGATGTAAATTCGCACATTAAATTGCTAATAGCAGCATTAATTATGTCAATTGATCTTATACATGGAGGTTTTGGTCTTTAATTGGTAAGCGGATAAAGTATATCGTTCACTGTGATCATAAAAACATCCCTTACATGGGCATTATTTTACCTTCTCACTCGTACAAGTATCCCACTGGTTGTTGGTTAATTTCCATGGCGTGAGCACCTCGTGACTAAAATTACTGCTCTGCTTGTCGGTCCAACCTCGGAACGGGAGTGTTCCCCATTCACTTAACAGTATGACGCTAGACCGCCCGTAGGGTAACTTTGGCTTATCATGCCGTTTAGAGTAACGGCTTTGTGACAAGGGGGCGTTAGCACTTTAGGAGAGTTGTCTAAGCATCACGATCATTTCCATCAACAACCAATCACCATCACGTTGTGTGTCCCAACAATGGCAAAGGTTTGTCTTAATGGGGAAAATGTGGCTGGTTAAAAAAGCAGCTTTACTGGGCATTGTGAGAAATGTTTTGTTAATTGAGTTCCCCAACAAGCTTTCACAGTCTGTTACAGAGCTATAAAGCGATGAATCACACATGGCAGAAGCTGGCAACGACCAATCCGTGGTTAAAAGCGAACATACCCACGGCAGCAACTGAATATAGTCTCGGCATCGTATAATAGGCTTGCAACAAATGAATAACGCTTGTCCCCTTTTGAAACAGTGAATGCATACCTGCATTAATTTATCGCTCAATAATAAGGATAATTCCGCAGTTCTTCTGTTACGCAATATATCACATGGCCTCAGAGCACTGCTTCTTTCGCTGAAGTAAGTGGGTTCGTGACCAGGTACTGATGAGGAGGATGTTGACATTTCCAAACAATCTACAAACACTTGTTAATGTCTCTTTCACTTTGTAAAGGTCCCTTTGTATTTCGTAGAGGCATGTCATCTGATTAAAAAGTCATGCTGTGAAAATGCCAACAACAAATTATGTCCTTTCGATCGCCACATGATATCTCCTTAATTCGTATCAGCTCTCAGATTGATGAACCAGTTATGCGCCTTTGTAAAACATATTTTTTATAATTTATATGCGGGTGGATAATATAAGTACATGTTAAGAACATAGATTATTAAACGAACAAGTCAAACCATATATATGGTTATATTACATCTATTTGGTTTAAGGCCATTATGTGTGGCTCTGTTTTCCAAACAATCTCTGCATTAGTTCTAAATGCGTGGAAATATAAAAATGATTTGAGACTTTATGATGTAAAACAGTAGCATGTACAGTCTCTTGTGTGCAATGAAGTAAAGGGTGTAACCGGAATTGCGGACTGACTAACGTATTCGGAAACCGTTAATACATTTCGTATTAAGGCTATTATTTATCAAGGGATATTTAGACAGGTTCAGATAAGATAGACTGAAATATATTTACTGAGCGATAAGCCCCCAAAGGCTTGGCATTAAATATGCATGATAGGTCAAATATATAGCTATGAGTTATCTGATATTGAGCTGTACAATAAGGAAAGTGAATAGAGTTATCCTCACTTATCGGGAGGAAAAATGGATTTTGCATTATGTATAAATGACGCCCACTTTCATCCAAATTTGCACTTATTCATCAAACAAAACATATGCAGTGCGGCTTTGACAGCTACAAGCTGCAAGATACGCTTTATTGAGGCTGTAATTGAATGATCTGAGTGGGAAATGAAATTAATAAATTATCATGGGCAATGTAATATGAGCACAATCACGCATATGTGTACTGTGAGAGAATTCCGTCTGATGGAACACGGCTGTTTTTTTTTTTGGGGGGGTGGTTGGTTTACGGTTGTTGTGCTCTGAACGAAAAGTACTTCCTCAAATGACCTCCGATTATGTTAGTAACGATTTTGGGAAGTTTATCGCGCTTCTTTACGAGTCTATGTGGATAACGCATATACGCACCAAAAACTTTCTTTCGAAGCTACGGATACTGTTTTTTTCCATTGTTAGTTATTCATTAAACCCAATAAAGTTGACTGTAATGGGACAACGATACACATGGTTATACCGGATGTGACAGTAATCACGTTTTGATGCATTCTATTGTGGCCGCTCCATGCGTCGCAGAGTACACAGCTGTGTCTAGAGGTATAACGGACCGTTCGATATAAGTGCACTCTAAGCGGGCGTGATTTTACTGAATTGCAGCTAGTAAAGCTAGCAACATAGTACCACTTAAAGCAAATATAATACCAGTTAGTTACATGAGACAGTTGTCAAGAAAACACTACTATAAGCGGTGTGCACCCTTAATGACACCAGAACGGTATAACTGACATCAGCTGATTACAGCAGCGTATGAAGGTAAAGTAAATGCAGCGTTATGAAGTATATATATATATATAAATTATAGTAAATGAACATCGTATATATATATATATATATATATATATATATATATATATATATATATATATATATATATATATATATATATATATATATATATATATATTTATATATACATATATATGTCCAATATATACATATACGCATAAATATATATATATATATATATATATATATATATATATATATATATATGTATATATATAAAGATGAAAATGTTATCATTTGAGTATGCTGCACTCTTATCATGATCTATCGTGCAAATGTGTCTACTTTTAATCCTTAACACGTTCATGTGCACTTTTTACTAACCCAAAAATACCCCAAGCAACATTTCCCTTAATTCTATAATCTTTATGATACTGAATGTCGTGTTTTAGCTACAATCGCGCTCTATAACCTTTGTCGGAGCTATACGTTTACTTTGAACGGCCAGGCTTTTCAGTCACTATGCCCTGTCACAGCAAATTAACCTAGTTATTCGGCCTAGCTCCAGGAAATGACCAAGCCGTACGCAGAACTAACAGGTGGGGCATACAGCGGCGATGTGCTAAATCTTAGCCGATTATTTTGTAGATAAACGTCACGGAGCATTTTCCCTTATAAGGAAGATATATGTGCTATTTGACCACTGCATCAGATAGTAATTAACCACGCATTAGAAGGTAATCGGGAGCGGATGTAGGGCTTAAATGATGCACGTTCACGGCGCAAACTCATAACTTCTACAGGGTCTTATTTTGGATTAGAAACGGCTAGGTATTTGAAAATATGAACACATTAATGGGGGCGATGGTGCGTCATTGGCTAGTACTTATACGATCATGTATCAGCATCAAATGGGTGGTTTATTTTGAATATAACGCTAGTATGAGCACTTTATATATCTGATTCCCTTTACGTAGGCACTTTATTTGAGTAAATGTTGCACGGCAACGGGACTTTAGCGACGCAGACAATTACCCTTGTTACTATTTATATGAGTTTATTAATAAACAGCTGCCAAGAAAGTAAGGGTGTTTGCCCAATTCATCCGACTGTGCTATTATACAACCCCTGATGCACTCAGGTTTATCCATTTGGCAGCTTCTAGCAACCTTAGAAGCTTGGAAAAACATTTACGAGCGGAAAATTCAATCATCCTTGACAAAGTCAACTAAATAGCATTTGCTGTTTGTTAGTCACTATCTCTTAACTCACAGCGTAGCTGCACTAGGTTTCACGTTTTACCGACAAGGACCATAATGAAATTTGCGCAATTATTCACAAAGCCGAAAATTGGTTAACTTGTTATGGCTTACGTCGGAAGACATGCTTGATGCTGAGAACAGCATCCCTAATGCATGTTCACAACTAGCTAGGTTTTGCTGTCACGGAGACGATATATTGTATATATCGTTCGAACATGCCTTTTGATGGTTTCATTGATTGTCAATCTTTTATTTGCGATGTGAACTCATGCACTGCCATTCTTTGTTGTGCATTTTGGAAACAAGTATTAATTGTGCATGACAATCCTACAGAAATATCCCTAAGACGACGCGATTAGTGATTCGTCTAGCGCGATAATGATACCAGCCAATCAAATCAAATACGTTTTAGCCAATAACAAGCTGACTTTATAACCCAAATTAACGTAATTTGTCAGTACAATGATATTACATTTTCTAATGACTTCCACATTATACAACAAATTATGCCATCGTTGGGTATTTCAGGATCTAGATGCTGGAAATAGTTCAAGAGGTCCAAATAACTACTCTCGGTGTCTAATCGAAAGGCCTGAGCTTTAACTGAAGTATTCTTACTAGATATTAACACCTGTAGCAAATATTCTAACAGTTCACGTTTTGAGAAATTTGACCGAGCAATTACCAGCACAAAACCATGTCTCCCAGTTCGCATTTCAGTTTAATGTTCCGTAATTCTTGTACATGCATAAAACCCAAGATATGTGTGATAACAAGTACTGTATAAGATGTTTCTTTATATGTACATAGCGGAAGATATTGCGAGTGCAAAGAAAACAATGAAGTATTGACTTCTGTATAGTATATTTTACGCATTGGTCCGGGCGAGTGACGTGATAAGTCATAGAATGGGTCTACCCAATAATTTTGTCTATAGTAAATCCGCGAAAAGTCGTTGATTGAATCAGCCAACAAAGCTACTTGGAAATGTCGAACACATCACTCAAACAAGGAAGTACATCACCTGTTGGGACATATGAAATACATTTTGTTTGTTAGGTCTGTTGTCCATCTCCCAGTGATGACATCCTTTATGATGGTCTTCAGACACCTCCAACGTATTCCATCATGCTCTTACTAAACTAACCATTATGTTATCTCTCACTAAAATGTGCCATTGAGACATTTTTCACTGACGCTCCTTTGTCAATATGCTTAACAGTATTTGATAGCCAGGGTGTCAGGTGCACAATACCGCCGTTTTTGTTTTCTATGTATCAACGTGTTTTTGCAACAATTTGAACGACTAGGTTTGAGAAAAAAAATTTATAGTTATCCAGAGTCATTAGGCATACGCATGTAATGGCTTGGTAATCTAATTATTTTCCGGCTACCTTACCTGTTTAATGGAAGTGCATCATTGCCTTCCTTTTTTCTGTGTTATAACGTGCTATGTGTTGTTTATGCAACAATTTGAACGACAAGGTATCGGAAAAACAATGTATTGTTATCAAGAGTGATTCGAGTCAACGATCATCAAGTTGATCCGAGTTATCTATGTGAACTTGGACTGTACAACTTTATTATCATTACGAATATGTTCACGTGGTAATGCATATGTCCAATGGAGTAGAATCTGATGATATTATGATTCGGATCATCACGCCAATATTATAAATATATATTTATGTATATAAATATATATATGTATAATTATATCAATTATATGAAGCCTTTCTCGCTTTAAAACTAGCAGCTTTCATCCAACAGCCGATAGCACCCATATGTCCAGTATATTTCATTATCTTGAAATACTTTCGACTCTCCTGCAAGAAATAACTGCATATTGAAATGAATTTCGTTAGATCTTTGGATATATATCGCTAAGACCACGTATATTATTATCTAGCCCTATGTTCTTGCGCAGTATTAGTGATGTGTTCAAACGTCTACTGGTCAGTATTCCTTATTAGATAGCTTGACCAACCCACAGCCCTCATCTTGTCAGAGATATGGCGAATTTAAATCTAAATAAATTACACAGACTCGTTGTCCTGCTCAATGTTGGTTCATATTACTCACTAAAATGACCACTCAGTATCTGTGCGGGCATCGGTGGCTACATTATGTTCACTTGATAATGCATATGTCAAATGGAGTAGAATCGGATGATATTATGATTCGGATCATCACGCCAATATCATAAATATATATTTATGTATATAAATATATATATGTATAATTATATCAATTATATGAAGCCTTTCTCGCTTTAAAACTAGCAGCTTTCATCCAACAGCCGATAGCACCCATATGTCCAGTATATTTCATTATCTTGAAATACTTTCGTCTCTCCTGCAAGAAATAACTGCATATTGAAATGAATTTCGTTAGATCTTTGGATATATATCGCTAAGACCACGTACATTATTATCTAGCCCTATGTTCTTGCGCAGTATTAGTGATGTGTTCAAACGTCTACTGGTCAGTATTCCTTATTAGATAGCTTGACCAACCCACAGCCCTCATCTTGTCAGAGATATGGCGAATTTAAATCTAAATAAATTACACAGACTCGTTGTCCTGCTCAATGTTGGTTCATATTACTCACTAAAATGACCACTCAGTATCTGTGCGGGCATCGGTGGCTACATTATGTTCACTTGATAATGCATATGTCAAATGGAGTAGAACCGGATGATATTATGATTCGGATCATCACGCCAATATCATAAATATATATTTATGTATATAAATATATATATGTATAATTATATCAATTATATGAAGCCTTTCTCGCTTTAAAACTAGCAGCTTTCATCCAACAGCCGATAGCACCCATATGTCCAGTATATTTCATTATCTTGAAATACTTTCGTCTCTCCTGCAAGAAATAAATACATAATGAAATGAATTTCGTTAGATCTTCGGATATATATCGCTAAGACCACGCAAGTTATTATATAGCCCTATGTTCTTGCGCAGTATTAGTGATGTGTTCAAACGTCTGCTGGTCAGTATTCGTTATTAGATAGCATGACCAACCCACCAACCCTCATCTTGTCAGCAATATGGGGAATTTAAATCTAAATAAATTACACAGGCCCGTTGTCCTGCTCAATGTTGGTTCATATTACTCACTTAAATTTTTCACAGTGGTTACAGCAGCATTTACTTCAAAACCCTAAGCGAGTATAATCGCAGTAGGGTTCGACACATGTTGCATAAGATTTGGCTTAAATCGACAATCGCCATTCCACCTACCGGAGCCACCTGAGCCGTCATAAACCTGGTAAGCATTTGTTGATTGACCAGAGATCTGACGTAGGGATGGTTGAAGAATGATCCAGATAATATTATGCACTTGGTGCCCTCTTTGACAGCATTCAGATCCGTCAATTGAACCAGATCCATCACAATCAGTTTGAACAGCCCAGCTGCTATATCATCTTTATCATATCGTCCTGAGCACGCAGCGAAAAGCAGGGAAAGCTTCCAAGCATAATCAATAAATAGGATGTTTGGTAATAAATCGTTATATTTAGATTGGATGCTTAGCCACCGTCTCTGCTTCATTTAGGTTGCTTCAGATCGAAACTCACCATCATAATTGGAGTCGAATATACGGCCGAGAGCAATTACAGACCAGTCATCCTGTAGAGCCGCGTAAACGTTTTCGCCAATATAGGTTCGAGGGACGAGGTCCCCGCCCATACTATCAATATTATTTGGGTTGCCTCTGCTAGCCATCTCTGCGATTTCGTAATAGTCCTGCATAGATAAACATAAGCCCGTCATGTGGTATGAGCTTTGATCAGCACATAAATGGTGATGGTTATCGAAGTAACATAAATTAATTGTCAGCATAGTTTTGTCTCCAGGGATAGTCTTCTATCGTCTTAGCGCTCCTTTTTGCAGCATCGAAATACTCACATCAGTGCCCAACACGAGTTTTGCTAGGCCCAACAGCGTGCGCCCCCCTCGATTCGATAGGTCAGTGATTTTATACTGCCCGCTCTGGTTAAGCTTGAGCAAAGAAGCCAATATGCGGATAAGATATAATGTGTCATATAACCGTAAATTGCTGTACATGTCATAATGCATGCTATTAATGGCAACGGTTTGCTTTATCAACACACACGCTTACTCCATGTGACTACTTATTCAGTGACAAAAAGTACCGTCAAAAAAACAAAGGCAGATCCTGCAATCGTCAACGTTAGAGGCCAAGTCACTGGGCGTTCTGTGTTACTTTTTACCAAGGCGTCCACGTCATGGAGTGCTAGGGTAGCTTCAAAGGCGTCCCGTACTTCAGTTGGGAGGCCTTCGAATCCTTCTGAACCTATTGACGGGAGACTCAACATAATTTGAGTGTACGCTTTGATTGACTTCAAAGCTGGAACACACTCAGTAGGTCTTAGCGGATGAAACACATCCGACAGCGGGAGGGTGTTTATCAATGTGGCGACGGCCTTGGAAAAGCAGTCGAATTCAGAGAGAATCGTTGTCCTAAAAAGAGAGTAAATTGTAACGTGAGCTGGAACAAAGCTGTAACAATTATGAATCACAGACATAAATGATAATCAAACATTTTATTTGAAATACAACTTGCTTCACTCCCAGAACACGGTTGATGTCATCCTCATGTTCCTTGATTCCAATGCCAGTCAAGTAGGCAGTAGGCACTGCCCCTTCGTCCGATTTGCGGACGATTTCACAGTTCTCGCGAAGAAAAATAAGTAGTCCTTGAACGTCGTTTCGAGGCCAGTATTTTAGCTGAAGTGTCAGCTTATTACTTGGCTGCACGCATCATATATGGATTCATTTAACTTACATATCAATGTAAATGTGTATAAATGGGTAAATATACACACCTATATATACATATATATTATATATGAACACACGATCAAGTCTTATGAAATAACTACTTTGATAACTCTGATAACACTTTTCGAGCACTCACTATCCTAGCTAGGACCCTACTTATGTGGTCAAATTATGGAGCGTTCACAGCATGTCTACAACGACTGATTAAACTATGAGGGATATAATCTACCAATAAAGAAAATAAAACGATTTGCTTAAACCATCATGACAACCAGCCAATAAAAGTTTACGCTGTCTTGATTTGTGACAATATATATATATATATATATATATATATATATATATATATATATATATATATATATATATATATATATATATATATATATATATATATATATATATATATATATATATTTATATATATACATATATATATACATATATATATTATATATATATAAATATATGTGTATATATATATATATATATTTATATATACGTACATACATTCAAGTAACCATACTTACATGAATATAAACTTATATATTCATATAAATATTTACATATGCATATTTTTATGGACAAATATATATGCATATATATATACATATACATTCATGCATGTATATGTGATTATTTGAGTATATGCATATATATATTTATATATATATATATTAATATGTATATATATAAATATATGCATATGTATATAAATAGGTATGTATATATATACATATATATGTATATCTATATGCTTGTTTGTTTTTATATAATTATGATGTATATTTATAGATCAATATATATTTACTTATGTATAAAAATTAATATATATATATATATATATATATATATATATATATATATATATATATATATATATATATGTGTGTGTGTGTGTGTCTATGTAAATGTATATGCATATATCTACCTATGTATGTATATTAATATTGATATATATATATATATATATATATATATATATATATATATATAATTCATTTACATTCATTCATTTGACATAATTATTTCAATGTAATATATGTATATATGACTAAGTTTTATACACATATATATACCAACAAGAATATATGTACATACATACTAGTAACCATGCATATACGAATATCAACTTATATATGCATATAAATATCTAAGTATGTATATGAAGAGATATATGCGTACACATATGTACATATATACCTATTTGTGTATCAAAATACATGTAGTTGGGTATATATTCATGTCTTTCTTTCCGTGGGGCTGCGATTTTATGCCTGCCTATGTGTCCTTAAGTCGGTCATGTATCATTTGAAGCAGTTTTGCATACCGTGTTTGGCATTTCGTTCGTACAATCTTCTTTCGGTCGGAATAGTACCTTAATTGTTGATCCACCTATAGCAATATAAAGAGTTTATAGTTAATCGTAAACTTATTCGATATAAACTTAACATTGATTTTTTACGATCTGCGTTGATTGATAGCAAGAATTGACGATAATGTAATTGATCGCGCTACGAAGTAGGTCAAAGGGTGAGTATGACAGCCTGAAAGTGAATGAGCTATTGATCCAGCGATCAATTGAGAATGTGAGTGAGCGACTGATTGGTTGAAGTAGTGTGTGAGCCAGCAATACACCAAAAAACGAGCGAGAAAGAAGATTCAATACGCAAATACAAGTTATGGGTGGCGAGTGATTAGAGAAGGTAGCAATCCACCCAATCAATTGAACTTGAAACAAGCCTTGTTGAACGGAGCATTTGAACTTTGCTTGTGTCTTTTTTAGCAATGTTCATCCTTATGTCAGGCGTCTATTCGCAATATCAACTTGATCTTTAATCACACAGTATCCTTTTACATCATGCACTGTTTGTCGTATTTTCAGGTATCTAGAGCACAATATTTGTGATATACATACCAGCATCTAGACTGAAGCCCGCAGGGTTGTCATGGGATTCAAATGAAGTTTCCCAAACAGACTCCGCCATAGCACTACTAAGCCAGCCATTTAACAAAAACGGAACAACTTTTGCTGTTTAATAAGCGTTAATTTGTAGCAAGGGTTGCCATAAGCCATTATCATATATCTGTAATATAGTTTTTAGTATGATCGTCGATCGATTGTAACCGTGTCTCAATGACACATTTAACTTACGTACCTGAACGATGCAAAGTCATATAACATGAATATAATGGCAAAGTATACCATCACTAAATAAAATAATGAGGGCGCATACCTGTCACCGCAGAAATGCGTAGAAATAAGCTACTTCTCCAGCAGGTTGTTGTAGTAAACAAGCAATGTCACGCGTTACTCTTCGGTGCGTATATTAAACTTAGTATATCGATTGCAATCGCTGCAAGATATCAGCCATGATTTGTTTTTGCGCAGCATGGTTCAGTAGATCAAAGTTTAGTTGACAACATGCGCGCACTTGCGTTGTTTACCTGCTAGGTGAAAGCCGGTTTTGAGACATGCCGTGGTGTACCACTTTGGACCATACTTAAATAGGCTTTTAATCATTTCACACAGCCCTAATCTAGTCACCCTCTGTATCGGTAACATATATGTACGTAGAGAAGTAAGGCTCTATCAAGGGTTCGTTCATTTGCCAGCTCTTTTTAAGTGGCTAGATAAGAGCTGAATAGAGGGACCGTCTTATTGTGCCAGTGCGTATATTTTGGAGAGAAAAAATTTAGTAGAGAGATAACGTTTTTGTGTGTGATTGAGTAGATGTTGATAGTGAGATAGAGATAATATTCTAATATGAGTGATTACATAGAGAAAGAGTTGGAAGCGATTAAGTTATAGATATGGATTACCAGAGAGGATGATCGAGAGAGAACGTTTTAACTTAGTAGGTTTCGGGGAGAAAGAGTGTCATAGTGAGAGAATGTTTTAATAAGCGATTAAGTAGTTGTTGGAGAGCATACGTTATATGTAGATATTAATTGGACAGTGTCAGAGAGAGAGAGAAAATCTATTTATAAAGTGACCACAGTTTCGGAACATAGAAGGAGTGTCATAAAGAGAGAATATTTGAGTTCGGCAGTTGAGTGTCATGGACAGAATGTGCTACAACGGGTGATTTAGTAGATGTGATGTGTTCCCTGGAGTCACGTGGAAATTAAAACTACTACATACATACATCTTAATTAATAAATACTGACCATACATACATAACATACATACATACATACATACATACATACATAAAACATTACAGATACATAAGCATACATACATACATACATACTACATACATACATACATACATACATACATACATACATCATACATACATACATACATACATACACAGTACATACACTACATACATACATACATATATCATACATACATACATACATACATACATACATACATACATACATACATACATACATACATACATACATACATACATACATACATACATACATACATACATACATACATACATACATACATACATACATACATACATACATACATACATACATACATACATACATACATACATACATACATACATACATACATACATACATACATACATACATACATACATACATACATACATACATACATACATACATACATACATACATACATACATACATACATACATACATACATACATACATACATACATACATACATACATACATACATACATACATACATACATACATACATACATACATACATACATACATACATACATACATACATACATACATACATACATACATACATACATACATACATACATACATACATACATACATACATACATACATACATACATACATACATACATACATACATACATACATACATACATACATACATACATACATACATACATACATACATACATACATACATACATACATACATACATACATACATACATACATACATACATACATACATACATACATACATATACATACATACATACATACATACATACATACATACATACATACATACATACATACATACATACATACATACATACATACATACATACATACATACATACATACATACATACATACATACATACATACATACATTTATGCGTACATGCATACATTCATTTATACTGTTACACAGTTGTTACCGGGACAACTATATTAACATTACTAATCATGTAACTACGATGCACGCGAGTCTAAAGCTACGTCATAGGCAGGCTATAGAGGACTACCCTCTGAATATTTTTGCCCTTTTCGGACGGCATAATGCATTTCGTTCTACCAAGCGAGGTTTATCTGTTGAAGCGGTGCAAATGATTACTTGATCAAGCCGCATACCTCGTTGGCTGCAATAAAACCGACTTGATGATGCATATTCATGAATCTAGCAGTTGAACGGATACAGAAGAGGGATGGCCGGTCTACTAAGTAACGATGAAAGGCCCCGGTTAGTGTTCAATAAGGATCATGGCCCGATTTCTGTCATATTCATTGCAGTTTACTGGCAAATTATACTATGCCACATATAGACCACGAAGCATTGCAACTTCGTCTCTGGGTCGGCGTCATTTTACAATATGTAATGATTGGTCGAGGCTTCAACTAAAAGTAATTATATAATCCCACGTGGCTTTAATGGACATTATGACGAAGCAACGCACGGCGTCTATTTTCATCTCGTGCTGGGGCTTTATGAAACCCTAGTCAGCAGCTCACGATGAGAAATTAGCGTGTTGTGTAAGGTACTCAATTTACAAAATTTAATGTTACATAGACATGTTGAAATATTTTATCATTACATATATATATGTCCATTGATCCCGTATATTGCTGCAAGACCATAGAGTTTAGCTTCTACTTAGATGCAATGGTGATTAAGTAATGACATAACCAATAAATTAAGCAAGGTAAACAGTACGATTTGGGATCATCACAATGCAAAAACGTTCGTGATATCATCCCATCCCCGCTCCCCCTCCCAACTAGGCCATGCAGATAATCTGCTGATGTTTGTTCACGTAAGGCCGAAGAGGTTTGGCCTGCGGTTCTATTTACTAAGCATGATCTGATTGTAGTCCCCGAAACGTTATTGCAGCTTTAGAATGATCTGATCCAAATGAATTAGATCATATAACGTATGGTTTCTTGTTATTTGATATATTGGAAGTTTGTAAATGGCAAATTATACTAAAGCATCGTCATATTGATCTACCTCAAGCAGTAAAGCCTTCCAGGCTCGTGCTATTAAGATGTGGTATCACCAACGGACACTCGATCCTGAATTGGCAATAATGACTAGATGAATCACCAATATGGTGACAAATTTATACGTGGTATTTCCAGAGACAAACTGGCAATATATCCGTCGTTGAACGAGCAGCCGTCAGTGCTATGAATGGTTGAAGTGATGGACGGCCTACTAAATTACCCTAGGGATTATCAAGTTATTCTATTATGTATACGCTGAGGCTGGCTATCACAAACATAAAGACATGAGTTCATTAGCGATGCAACAGAGCATTATGGTGATGCAAACACGATCACTAGTTTGTAATGGAACTGCAGATAAGTTCAAGCTCCAACGTCGTTCCAAGTACCCAACATTCATATGCACCGCGATCAGCGCCGAGTAGACATTAATGAAGGCATTGGTATTCGTCTTGGTTGCCGTTACGATGGCACGAATCATGCGCAACTTAAGAACAACAGGGGGGGAGGCGCTTATTACCATGCAATCATGCACACTCAGGCAAGCACACGAGAAGCCAATACGTTTGTGCGAAGGCTGAGCAACATCTCCGGGTAGAATCGAGAGCTTTAACAACCATATCAGTATTACCTTTGATTATTCCAACACGGTATTAACCAACCAATAAAACAGTTAACTAGAGCAGCAACATGTCTGATTCAATACTGTCAGCCTAATAATCGCAGCGTCATCCCAGAGAAGAGAGTGAGATTCGGGGAAATCTATCAGATTTATGGCTTGTATGACACCCAGTGGCTGCACAACATAGCGATTGTTATTGTCTCCGCCATAACCTGCTGTCATTTATTGGCGTTCTCTCAAAATCAGACTGGTAAATCCGATGGTGGCACGATAAAATATTTCAAATTCCATTTGATATACCTTTTCCAACTTGCCAGCCTACTTCATGAAGTCTCGAATGTACTTGGCAGATGGCTTATCCCTTTTTTATACATAAAATGGGGCGTTGCACTCCAGGTGGAAATTCTGCGCGGTAACGCGATGCTTTTACTCTTAACTGAACAATAAATACGTTAACATCAATTTACGCTTTAACACGTAAAAGCGTAGATGGACTGGTCATGTTAACCTTACTAAACAGACGACTATCATTTGACAGCGATATTAAATATAGCTTGACACGTCACCGAACCAGTGCAGTACAATGCAATGCTTATTCATTAAGGTCCCCTTATTTTTTCACAACCAGTTATTAATCTCAGCATTACCTGTTTACCGGAGCAAGTAATATAGGTTTATATTAGAAGAATCAATAACTAGGCGAGAGTGATGGACATGCGCACAATAAGTCGCTTATGGCACCATTAATTGTGTCAGTTCATCTTAGACAGTTGTGGTGTTGGTCCTGAATTAATAAACGGATTGTGTAGCTCGGTCCCTGTGATCATAATACGTTCCGTTCATAGGCGTCATTTTGTCTTCGCATCCGTGCTTCCGCTGCTGTCGCCAGTATATTCGATCGCCAGATGTTATCTCCTCAACTCGCATCAGCTCTCAGATTGATGAATCAGTAATGCCCCTTTGTAACACAGGGTATTTATAATATATATGCATATGGATATAATAAGTACATGTTAAGAAGGTAGACGTTTGAACGAACTTCCCAAAACATATATATGTGGTTATATTACCAGTATGTGGCTTGAGGTCACTATGTGTAGCGCTATTTTCCAAACAATCTCTGCATTAGTTGAAGAAATACAAATGACTTGAGGATGTATGAGTCTGAAGTGTGGAATGAATTTTAGGGAGCAACCACAATTGTGAATCTTTCTTATGGATACGGAACCGTTATATATTACCGCATTAAGGCTATTATTTATCATGGAATATTTAAGCAGGTCCAGATAAGATAACCTGAAATATTTTTACTGAGCGATAAGCCCCTCAAAGTCTTGGCATTATATGTGCATGATCTTTCAAATGACTTAATTCTGCTGCAAGCTTCGCTTTATTGAGGTTGTAATTGAGTGATATGGGCACAGGCAATCGAGTTCGGACGCCATGATTTGTTTTCTCCAAAGTTAACCACGTATTTAATGAATATGCTAACAAGGATGGGAAAGTCACGGTTGTTGTGCCAAGTAGCCACCACGATGGGGCACTTGGAGAAAACAGTGGCCAAGACGGCTTCAATTGGAGCTGGTCCATCGCAGCTACCAAAAGGTGTTGCTCTGCTATTGCCTTCTCCAGTTTCGTATGAAGTCAGCAGCCTGTCAGGAAATAAAAGGATAAATGCCACATACTCGCGCCAGTGGTAGTAATTATTCATGAAGTTAATAATGCTCATTCTATATTTAAATGTTTACATTATTGCTACAATTTTCAAAAGAACTAGTCTTTCGTAGTATGCGCTAAAATGGATAGTAGCCCCAGCAGACAAGATTTTAGTTGGACCATTTAATCAATAAAGAACGCCGACGTTATACTTACCAGTAAGCCAAGTCTCCCATTTGGACTGTTGAGAGGAGCAAACTTATTGCTAAAAACATGGAAATAGTCGTATAAACACCCAATACACGTTGATCTTTTGTCGCCTGATTCGCAATTAAATTTGCCAGTCGCGTCAGCCAATGAGAGGCCAGCGGCATAAAGTTGATCCAGTTAGCATACCTTTCCTTCACTTTTCGGCGGAATGCATGGACAAATCATAAAATAATCCGATGTTAGCAGATGCGTAGCCAGGTTTGATAGAATGTTAGGCACAGACCTTTAGAAATCTACATTTCCAAGTCTAGCTCCCTTAGCTTTTGACTTTGATGCCATTTTTTGCCATATTTATTTTTCACTTTTCAAATTGATGCTACGCACGTGCGTAAGTGCGTATCGCTGGCTACGCCCCTGGTAAGACATGTACAGAGGCTGTGAGCGTCACAGAAAGGACAATGAATCGTTATGTTAGCTATTTGAGCTGCTGGCTAGTTTAGCAACTAAACAAAGTGATTAAGCATATACGTACTACAGCTTTTCTTGCGATGCTACGGATATTGTCTTCTGCCATAGTTAGTTACTTATTAAAGCCAAATAAAGTTGACTGCAATCGGTCAGCGGATCGCATAGATATACCGGATATGAAAGTAATTATATTTTGATCCATTCCATTGTGCCCGCTGTATCTCCGTGAAAATATGCGATTACACAACTTGTGAGCAGCAAAATGCATTGTTATGGCCTTTCTTAAATGTACATGTAATTCTCTGATTCATTCGGAATGAACCCCTCTTAGATTATACTGCGTATGGCAAGGGGAGCACTTAAACTGGTCAGTGTAGTCGGATCGCCCTGATCCAGTTTTTCACACTTCAGGCAGTTATCACGACTCTATATAGGCTTATTGCTCATAGGAGTATAGATGATTCTGCTTTTCCCATGGGCGATACAAGGTGCAATGTAAGTAAATATCAGGGGACATTGAAGTTGCAGTGCCTTCTGTATTTTCTGTAACTTTCACTGCTTGTAAGTAATTCATTTTCATCAGGTTCCATCATCTCCACCATATATATTGTATCAATTAAAGCGCACTGATATGGTATGTATCCTACTGGCTTAAAACATAGAGCATTACATGTTGCTGGCCATCCGATAGATCGGTATCTGCCATCAGATATAACAAAATACATTTGTAAACATCGTTGCATAACCCTTTTGTCACATTTCGAGTGTCGCTGAATGTAGCGATATGTACGTACTAACATTTATGAACAACTTGATTGCATTATTTCATGTCCATGATATTTTAATCTGAGGAGTTCATTACCTCTTAACGATAAATCTTAACATTATCCTTTAACAAGCAGCGCGATAATGAATCTAGCCAATCCAATCACAATACTCTTAAGCCATCAAAATAATGTAGTTGATCTGTACATAGATATTAAAATTTCAAATGACTTCCACATTGCATGATGAATTTGTTTTATTCTATGCGATCGTTGTGTGTTTTAGGATTTCGATGCTGGAAATAGTACATGCGGTCCAGATTATTCTCGAATATTTTGTCGCCCGCCATAATGCGTAATCGATAAGCCTTTTAACTGAAGTAATCCGACTAAATATAACCACCTGTCACAATATTCTAGCAGTTCAGGTTTTGAGAACTTTGACCAAAAAAATGTCTCCCGGTTTCGCATTGGAGTTTAATGTTCAGTTTTTCTTGTACATACATTATACTTGGGATATCTTGATACTAGGTACTGTAGGAGCTGTTCCTGTTGATATCCATGGCGGACGATTTGGCGAATACATAGCCAGAGTAAACAATATACTGAAAAATCTGTAGGAGAGTTCTTGCATTTGTCCTGGCGGGTGACGTCATAAGCTTGCGCAAAGTTAGAGACTGGGTCTGTCTCGTGCTTTGTCCACACAAAATAAGTAAATCCGCGATCAAACGCTGATTGAATCAGCCAATAAAGTTAATTGGAAAAGTCGTACACATCACTCAAACAAGGAAGGACATCGCCTGTTGGGACAGGTGAAATACACTTTGTTTGTTAGATCTGTTGTCAATCTCCCAATGATTACATCTTTCATGACGGTCTTAAGATACCTCCAACGTATTCCACCAAGCTCATATTAAGCAAACCATCTCTAACTTAAATGATCGATCGAGATATTTTTCACCGATGATCTACAATAAATAAGCTTTATTAAGAGTTTAGTCTGTTTACGTGATCGCTGAATTTCGGCAACCTTGCAATGTTCCTAATCTGCACCATTACAACAGTCGTGAAGTTATCACACCAAATGGAACCACCTTTAACAAATATTGTAGCAGATCAGGTTTGGAGAACCTTGACCGAGCAATAACCAGCAGGCATGTAGTTTTATGTTCAGTGTTTCTTGTAAATACTGATTGTTTAGGTGAACGAGTAGATGTTGGACAGCGAGAGCGCGCCATAGAGCAAAAACGTTTTAGTGAGTAATTTAGCAGATGTTTGATAGAAAGAAGTGTCATACAAGGACATTTTTTAATGAGTTGATGTTGGACCGAGTGTCAAAGAGAGAGAAAATGTTTAAATGAGTGATCGCTCGACGTGACACTCTTATTTAATTCGCTGTAGCCGTCAGATAGCTTGGTTCAACTATGTTTTCGTTCTCCCTAAAGCGATGCGCATATGGAGTGCTATTATGTTAATGTGGACCATAGACGCGGGGAAGCAGATACCCTTGTGAAAAAA
Organism: Urechis unicinctus; assembly: GCA_034190875.2. NCBI lineage: Eukaryota > Metazoa > Annelida > Polychaeta > Xenopneusta > Urechidae > Urechis > Urechis unicinctus. Next base: position 36,331,699 of record CM067351.1, on the reverse strand, counting down.
GGGAGATTAAAGAGCGATCGCATCAGTCTCCATTATATCACTTGCTATAAATAGCGACAGGCTGCTAGGCAGGACAATAGGCGTGGATCAATTTGGCCATCAGTTTTATACAGGTGACAAGAACACTGCAGATATCTCGTCAGTTGGTGAGACACAAACGCAATATAAAAGTCAAGAGGTTTGTGATCATATCAATATACCGTCGGCACGTTGAGGGTGTGTCCTCTTAATTTACCTTCCTGGTCACGCCATTGCGATGTCCAATCAGTTTTATGCAGCTGTTAGATAAATTAAACAGTAAAAACATACACTTAATTTCTAGGAAACGGGCTCATTGCCTGTCAACAAGTTATGAATCAAATGCTTAAACTATTGAAGAGCCGTGCATCCCTGTAGCGATAATTGTTCTCGTTTAGATGTTAACGTGCCTAGTTATGAGGGCAGCTACCTAGCGAACAAATAAACTAGGAAACCTCAAATAAATGTTTCTTGGAAAGGAGGGTATATTTCCAGGGAAGAGGAATTTAGTTGCTACTATGCGTTGATGAGATTTTTAGGTTACTCGTGCCCCGACAACTCTTGAACCTACATCCTTTCTTCTGACACAAAAGCATGGATTTTTTTTCTCACCATTTGATCTTAGTAAAGATATACAAGCAACTTTGAAAACTCATTGATAACTTATGTAAACATTAACAGGTATAGCTTACATCGACTTGAAATCGAAGTTGAGGTAGCAGTCAATCGAACCGGAAGATAGAAACTTGCAGCTGATGCTGATGCAACGTAGTGATATGTCAACGACGTACTGATCTCTCGCCAATTATGTCAACCATATAGGCTGTTTTAAATTGGCTACTACCATTCACCTGTTAGACTGACCTGTAATTTCAGCATATATGTCACTCTGACATTACCACTCAATTGCTTGGCGATTAATGGGACTTTTATTACATTACGGAGCACATACATGGAGATAGATCAGTACGATGCAGTATGTGTATTACGGATTTACCCGTTTTAGTGGTTTTATTGCAAAGCTTGCAGCCTCATTTTATTCATCCACTCACCGACAGATTAAATCCAACCCGGCTAGCATTAGCCGTCGTACCAGGGGACAATTTGATAATGAGCCATTATGAACCAACCACCGAGCTCAAAGGCAACAGTGACACAAACATCGTGTCGCACAGGCTGATATACACCCCAGAGAAGAGCAGTGACGTGTCAAAATTAATTTGATCTGGCATGTTTTCAGAGATTATAGCAACAACAGTGCGAATATACACCTCACTGAAACAGTTCCAAAAATAAAGTAAAATTATTAGTCCGCTGATGCTAGACAGTAATTTTGGCGCTAGTTTCTGCATCTAAAATGAGTATTCATAATACACTCATCTGGCGTAATTACGCTGCCTTCAACCATTTAAGTTTTGCAGCTACTATTCTTGGTACAGTCTGTTGGTAGGACTTGACAAAGCACGGGATTTGCGAATCCCTGGTAGTTGTACACACATTTAGTCGGCTCAGACAAAGTGCGTTAACGATAACAGCATCAACCGACCAATTTCATGATTTTGCACAAGGATATCGTTTGCAAACTGCATTCATAGGCCTTTGTTTCAAATCGCTCCTGTCGTCAGTTTCACATTTGGAGTGAGTAATCATTCCATTTTCCTCTAAGAATTATCAAAATATAATTTTCCCATTCAGTCCATTTTTAAGGCTCTCGCTCATTTAGTTTATTATCTCGATTCTATCTCAGTATGCCTGTCATCGAAGAACGAAACATCACATGAAATGTTAGGGAAAAAATGATACTTAAAAGCCAGAGTTGTTGATATAGTTTACTGTTTAAGTTCCAAGCCGGTGGCACTGAGCAGCCTAAATAATAACATGCTTGTAATGTGCGTAGATACAACGCACATAGCAGATTGTTGCATAATTAACACTATATGTTCGATTGAATTACTATTTAAGGCATATAAACGGTATCAGGCCAGCTATGCGATAATGATCATCCGCACAAATATATGTAACTCAAGCTTTTTTGGATGGGGTTGTCATCCACAAACTAGAATACAACATGTTGCCACATGACACTTATTTCGACCCCGGGGCAAGATCCACGTAAATAACTAGTTGAACACCCGCAGACCAAATGTAAAGTATATAACCACAACTTCGCCCGGGGGATGATATGTTACTGGCTTCTTACAGGCCACAACCCCTTATGGCCCTCAGGAATTTCGTGACATTGGCAATCAACAAAAGGGCGTCAGGGGAGATGATTTCTTACGAAGGTAATCATTTTCTACGGCGGCCCAGCTGTATATTTCGTTAGACATTGGCTATGAATCAACGAAAAGGGCGTTATGGAGAGGTCATATGGGCGAATGTTAAAGAGCACCCACTGCTTGTCAGCAGTTCTTGCCTCTACATTACCGATATTCGCTGCTAATGCTCACGGAGACGTAATCATGGGGCGAGAACTGGAGTGGTTTAAATGCTCTAGCATAGTCATTGGCAACTCAGCTTCTGCGAATAAATGTATTGGCAAATGCTTGAGTTTGCCTACGCTGCCCCATAGCGTGCTATCCTGCAGTGTTTTATTTTAGAAATACAGGAGTTGATTCTATCTATTTTAGTATGTCTTTTTTATTGTTGATCAAAGACTTATCAAATAGTGTCCGGTCCTACTGGCAAACAAGAGCATTTGTCACCAGAATGAAAAGATAATGCTTAATGAGTGATAGGAAATTATGCTTCCGCGACTCTACTACTTTGAAAGGAAAATAATGGCTGTTAACCAGCAACAGAATGTTTGCAGGGGCCCGTCGTTTCATGCATGTGTGCAATTAAATCACAACTGAAAGTTTACTTACGGTGAAGTCATCTCTCATTATTAAAGCGTTTTTTAACAATTGTAATGACATTAATCTAGAGCATGGGTATTGACAATGATAAGATGTTTTTGATTATTTAGACATCGTAATCATTTGTACAATATTGTAAGCAGCTATACACTAGGTAGCTTCATTAATAACGTGTACCTCCATAAAAAGGTAAACTCAATATATCAGCCAAAGAACACGCAGCGTTGGATACTTAAACTAAAAACAATGTTAATATGCAATATACTGTAGAAGGCCAGTATTTAACGTACATATCCTCAGTATTCGAAAGGCCATGCGCACTATTGCCGAGGATAAATATACCAGCATCATTGAAACATGCATAACAAAACCGATGGCCGTGTCCAAAACAATATTAAGAGATATCATGTTAGTCTTTTACTTCATTGATATAAGAGCAGGTGGCCAGCCTTATACAACAGATCAGTTGGGCATCTATTATCTTGATGCATTGCTTATTGGTCTGTTCAGTCGATATAGCTATTGCCAGGGTGCTTAGTTACAATGTCGCCCATAGGAGTATAAACATATCATTTCAACCCGCATTATAAATCCACGTAATCCTTTTATCGGCTATGGATATTTGTAACTGCATAAACTGAAACCAAAACGACTTCTGCTAGACTTTTGCATCCTTGCTAACTGATTTATAGATTTCTCGCATCTGTTGGCGCAGCCTATAGATTTGCATATATCTGTCTGTTTTGGTTAGCAAGGTAAAAATACACTTTGCCTTTCTCATCAAAAAATGATTACCTTCACATTTAAGTCCCAGTCCTTCTTCGTCAACCATGAAGCCTGCAAACTGTAAACTTCTACATTGATAAAGTTTAACTTAAGGTAGCTCCAAACGTTCTAGCTACAATTATGAGTTCAAAGAGTAATAAGATGCCTCTAAATGGCCTAGTTTTAATTATTAGTTCAAAAGGAAACAAAGTACATGTTTTAAACTAATAGCCGAGGCTTAATAGTGCGATATGATATTTCGTTAATTGAAGCATATTATGGACAAGTGTCCTCTTATCTGACGCGTTGCATGCTTATTATACGATCAGCAGTCGCAAGCATTCACCAATAGGTCCAACACTGCGTGATTAGCGTAGTATATCCTATTTGCAAGTACACATAAGTCTGGGGTATGCACATCCGTGTCAGCGAATGGGTAAATGAAAATCAGCAGCTGGGACATCTCAGCCAATGTTAATAAAACCAATGGATGCATTTTGCCTTCTGTATCAGCTGGGTGTGACGTTAGGCTTATGATAATTCCATTACTTATGTTCATTACCTTCAATGGAAAATCACCCATACAGATAATTGCATAAGTTAAGCTAAATGACGATATAGGGTATGTTAGGGTGGGTTAGATAACTGCTGGGAATAAGGAGATATGATAGACAGACAGGGATTAATGGTCACAGTTAAACGGAAATTAGACTTTTTCGAGGAAACGTGGCTCATTTGTAAGATATTGACTGTTTCATAAGGCAGTAATTTGTAAATAAAATCGTAGCTAGTTAGCTATTATATATTTTGCCAATACGGAAATTCATACATTATATCGTAGACGGTTGAAATTGGCACTCAACCGTCTCGGTAATATGTCCACAGCGATGCAGTTTTGCTACAATCGCAAAACTATCATGTGCAATGCCCAGTGCTAATGACCGAATCATCGACTACACTACCTACATGTTCTGCACAAGGTTTGTTGAAGGAGGAATAAAATGGATTATACCAGTTGGGCGTTGGTGGATTAGTAGAAGGTTTACTGCTTTATATAGTTAATAATAAATCCTATGTCTATCTTTCTTTGTTGCGAGTTGTGGGACAGCAATAAATTAGAGCCATATGCATCCCTGCGGGGCCGTTCGGTAAAGGTAGCGTTCCCATGGGGTTATGAAGGTGGTGTGGTGACTGTCCTTCTCGCAGAGAGGGACGCTGTGACAGCCATTCTATGAGTCGAACACTGTTTTGCGGTTGTTGTCCGGTACGCATCTGGCCTGATGAAATGGCGACTGAGTGTGGTGTGTTTCTCTAGTGGCGTGTGCGTTCAATGCATGAAAGTTGACTGTGTGACGTGGCTTGCCCCCGATTTCTTCGCGCATACTACCATCCTGTAACACCATGTTATAGATATACTTTTATTCGCTTTGTGCGCAGTGACCGAAAAAAATCACTGCAAATTGCAAATCCATCGACAATATAAATTATCTGATAAGTCTGCGCGACGTTCATGTCCAAAGACTACTGTTTTAGTGCACGTGTTATACGAGTTTCCAATTTCAGCATGGTCCAAGTTAAAATTATAGTAGGGCTGCATTTTGTTGCAAATTAATTGCACAACACCAGATTCTATGTCAAGACAAAATTGTGAATGTTTGGGTATAATATAGCAGAAAATATTTCGAACCATCTTGTAAAATGATTAATTATTAACTCATTGATGTCGCTTTTTTATGTCAGAGAGCGTGCTCACAAAAAGTGAAGCGGCTTTGGTAAATTTACCATTCCGCACCAGTGTAAAATATCCTTTATCTCTAGTGTAAGGCAATTTCCTTGTCATGTAATCTACATCGGATATTTACACCAGGTTTCTGAGCGACAATAAACCATTTGAGGATTACTGCCTAGAATATATTACAAGTTTAACACCTATTTAAATCAGAAGGCAATCACAGCCCCACCTGCTTTTCAAACATTGAGGGACTGAGTGATGCTAATATCCGCTACAAAATAGCAAAATAAATGATTATTTGAATCCCAAAATCGACATATACTACCGCCATTAACTCAAATGTATAAAAGGTGGTCCCGCAACTATTTCCACAGTGCAATTCGTCATCGTCAATCATTGGTCTTTTCGTTGATGTCATTTTTCAAGATCACAGATTACCAACAAATATTGAGAACAGTCCTACATCATTGGCCTACACATCAGTCATACACACACACACACACACACACACACACACACACACACACACACACACACACACACACACACACACACACACACACACACACACACACACACACACACACACACACACACACACACACACGCATACACACACACATACACACATATACACATAGTCACACACACAAACACACCCACCCACGCACACAATCACACACAAACAAACACACACACACACACACACATTCATATATATGTATATATTTATATATATATATATATATATATATAATATATATATATATATATATATATATATATAATATAAATATACATCATATATATATATATATATATATATATATATATATGCACATATATATGTATATATATATATAGATTAAAACATATATATATCTATACTTTTACATATATATATGTATATATATATAAAAAATATATTCATACATATATATATATATGAGAATGCAGATATATAACTATAAATTCACATATACTCACGTTTATATTCATATATATAAACATCGATATGTATAAACATATACTTATATACATGTATACATATACATATATACATATATATATATATATATATATATATATATATATATATATATATATATATATATATATATATATATACATGTATATATATACGTATATATGTATATATATATGCTAATATTTTTGTATAACATACTTTGTATAAAAATACGCATATATAAATAAATATATATATATACATGTATATGACCATACGTATATATTTAACTTTACGCATATGTTTAAATATACATAGATATAAATAAAAACATACATGCATACTTACATTATGTATGCTCAAAATACGCATATGTTTATATATAAATAAAAATAATATATTATATATATATAATGTATACATTTATTTATGTATACATTTATATATATATATATATATACATACATATTATACATATATATATAATATAAAAGGTGCATATCTGTGAACATATATGTATATTTACATAATTTATTATATATATATATATACAAATATATATATAGCTAAAATATATATACAAATTTATAAATATATTGATGAACATATATGTAAATAATTTACATAAAAATATTATATACATATATATACAATATATATATATATATATATATATACAAATTTATATAATAAATATATATAAATGCATACGTACATGTATATTGATATAGATAATATATAGATATTATATAGAGAGATGTCCCTATTTCTATATATATATATATCTCTCTATTTCTCTATCTAGAGATCTCTCTCTATCTAGAGATATATAGAGAGATCTACCTCTCTAGAAATATATATATAGAGAGAGATATATATAGGTCTCTCTCTCTATATATATCTCTCTCTCTCTATATATCTCTCTCTCTAGAGATATATCTCTATATATCTATATATCTATATATATCTCTCTCTCTCTCTCTCTCTCTCTCTATATATATATATATATATATCTCTCTCTATATATATCTATATATATATATATATATCTTCTGATTCCAGGTATATAATAGTTCTGATTCCAGGTATAAATAGATAGCGTAGCACGAACAGAATCAGACTAAAGGCGACCACCATTTGAAGGAGACCGACCATCCGTCTCCATGTAGCACAGTGGTCAATCGCTCTTCAATCATCATCATGTCGTCTTTGTGTTTTACTCACGCCCCCACCCCCCACCGTGTTAATTTGAGGCTTATTTTATAGATAAGTTATTCGGTTGAGAATCATGGTTGTGTTACTATGAGAGAAACTTTGAAATTGTTCGGCACTTGTTTGTATGACAATCGATAAAAACGAATGGTAGGGGTACCGAAGTTAAATGTTTTTTTGGAATAATTTAGCTATGTAGGGTTTAAGTTTTTCACATATTTCTATTGCTAGTATGCTTGCTTTGTTATTCCATAATGATTAGGTGTTGTCTAGGAAAATCGAACAATTTGATAAATTTCAAACTGATGAGTAAGCTTCAGCTCATAGCACGCGGTCGAACGAAATATTCAGCCACGGTTGTGCACCGGATAGTAGTACTAAAGGTCTAGTAGAAGATTTTTCTGAGACATTTGTTTCTTTTGTTATTGACTTCTTTAAAATGAATAATATAACGTTATAATTTTTATGTAGTTCTAGAGTGCCTCTTGGCTACGTTTCAACAGACCGCGTTTAGCGTATCTGTTAAATTGCTCAATGCTGGCCCTGGGGCGCCAGCCCCCTAAACTCCCATCGGGCCTTCTCACATTCCTAGAAAGGAGGCTTAGTTATAACTAGGCACCCTTGTTGTTTGTTGTGTTTTAGAGAAAGTGGCTGGTGAGCATGGTTTGACCGGGGCTGGAGTCCAGAATCAAACCAATGTCACCATCAGCAAGCTGAAGTTTGAAGAAAAAAAAGCGAACATTTACATTCAAATTTTTGGATTCTTTGCGCTGACCTGAGAGGCGTATGTTCATCAACTTGTCACCGAATCGCAATCGTATCCCCCACATAATAAAACAGTCCATTGTTTCATGTCTGGTTGCTTGCATCCCTGTAATGTTAAAAGCAGAGCGCATATAGACAGCACAACTTTAGATGTTGATGATATGAAAGTTGTGTACAGGCTTGGACAGACACTTATATCCTTCAACGATCCGCCATAAGGTTATCACTTTAATTTTTCCAGATGTTAATAACTAATTAACCTCTAGCCACCTAAGATAGACGATTCCAAGAAAACCTTCCCTCCCCACAGAGAGACAATTCTAAACTGCTGTCAAACGGTGCTGGCAGCATACTGCACGCTCCGTTGCGAGCCCTGCGTGACACGCACCATAGGCCCATTGACTGAGGTCATTGCTTTTGTTTCGCTTTGGATACACCTCAGCTAAGTTTTAGACAGACATTGTTCAATTACATGTTGTTGAATAATCATTGTGACAGTAATATGGCAAAGTTAAAATATACTGTCAGTCACAAGTTCAACTTACATCCACAGGTCAAGAAAATATGGGTCTTTTGAGCGATAATAATGACTGCTATAAACCATACGACCAATACGGACGGGAGTTTTTTACCATGTCAAGATGTAAATGCAGGTTGGTTCATATTAGCAAATATTTAATGCTATAGGCGCTCCTGTGCACAGCTAAGTCGAGTGCTGTCGTTATGAAGAAACGGGTTGGCTGGTTAGCAGATTTTCCCATTTGATGAATTAATCTTATATTATTGTGTTCCAACCAGAGTTCAGGTCTGGTTATAAAGACACCCAACAAATATCACTCCGAACAAATTATCAGTTTTAAGCTTCGCCAATTCTACCTTCATATGATATTGGAAGATATTCAATGATACGGAATTCCCGCCAGGTTGTGATGCTCAAAATCATAACGTGCGTTAGAGTTTCCTTTGGAGCGAAAATTTTAAGTCGTGTATATTGCAAGCAGACTTCATAAGGATAGTATTAGATAACCACTTGGTATTTCTATGCAATGTTTATCGGCCAGTTTGTACTGCAATTAGACAAACGGCTATCTATGTCATTATACATTGCATCTGGTCGTGTCTTGAATTATGGCTTTCAATTGGTAACATTATTGGGCCATACATTCTTCAATGCATAACGAGGACGGCATTACGGCAAAATGCATCTGCGTTCTATGGCCATTCGCGGAACTAATTAACATGATGGTCCGCCGATAACGGAAATTTGCTTCAATAATATTACAAGGGACCCATGTTAATATCACAGTCGGATACGGCCGACCGGATTCGATTCATGTTTTATAATTATCAACCCTGTGTTCCCTGCTTCGAGCCATTTACATGGTGTCATTTATCCCCATGGTAGATAATATTTATTCCAGTAAGACACATAGCCGCAAGTTGATTGACGGCAACGCTTAGTGTATTCCCTTGTTTTATCTAGTTTTATTTAATAAAATCAACTCTCTGAACATTAATCTGAACTTAAGGCGAGTTTCATCAACTTAAGACTACTGTTATTCAGTTTCTTGGCCCACAATCACACTAAGCGGTAATATCTGGGCCTGACTTGGCAACATGGCGACGAGGCGGCGACTGACCAGAGGAAGCTTTTACCGATAGGAACATAGGCGAGCCAGCAAGCAAGACGCGGGTTCGCAAGGACTATTTGTGGCCCGAAACTAAAATTACCTTATCTAACATGTAGTAAAGGCCAAAAACATTCACTGGTGCAAAAATACCACACCGAATCATGAAGAAAACAACAAAAACTAGGGTAAATGGCGACAGGAACGTTCATCTGTAGTTTTTGTTCTCCCCGTCATATTTACATCGGAAGTTTCTGGGGCATTCTGGGTTACCGGCCTCCACGCTTGTATATCGGAAGGCAATATCACTGGTGAACTTGGAAAGTAATCACAAATATATTTTCGGCTGGGGATAGGAATATGAAACTAAATTATCACTGATCGCATTAAACTCAACCGAACATGCATTTTTTTCGTGAAAAAAGTGGTGTGTTCTTTCAAGATGTGTCTGAATCGACAATAAAAAAGTTGGTTGTTCTGTTAGACCAACAAGGTGATAAAACCTGACGTTGCCAATCGAGTGTGTTCAAACGGATACGCTGCTATGCGCCTGATTGTTAAAATTGCTTGAAACATAAGCGCAAGTGACGCACTAGATATGTCGTGAATAGGTCTGGAAAGTGATGGCCACAATGTCAATTTGCTCATCTTTGCTCCCTCCTGATAATGGTCAATATCGAGGCGAAAGCGGATAAATATAAACATTCGATTGACGCCCTCGGTGGTGCGTCACGGACAAACAGCTGATATTTACCTGCGTCATTGACTAACTAAGGAGGGTGTATGTCATCATGTTCAACATAGGTAATTTTTTTTGCTTGGACAAAAGTTGTGGTAATTTTGGACGGGGTCATAATTCATAAATCGGTTAACTCGGGAGGATAATTGCACTGTGGCTGATTTTAGTAACACGCATCACTTACTTGCTGTGTGTGTGTGCGTGCGCATGTGCGTCTGCGAGAGGCATGAGGCCTGGACGACTTAAATAGTTTTTGCTGGTGTCATCAGCTGTATTTTATTTCCACCATGAGGTGCACCAGCCGATGACTAAAGTACTTTTTTCTAACCATCTTCTCTACCAGAGACGTTACGCACAGTAAGATTGGGACAATTTGGTCATATATAACCTCGTATACTACCCAAGGCACAACCCAAGAATTCCTGCAAGCCACGCGAGGTGCTTTGTACTTTGTATTTGTCGGCATCGTGAATATTTGTTGTCAATGCAAATATATGTTAGAAAAGTGACACTTGCCCTATCTCAAAAAGAGGGACAATTGTGAGCCTCAGACAATACCTCTATACGACATAAAGTAACTGTAGAAACCAAGCTGTCTGATATAAGGAACACTTAATTCGTCAAAATTCAAACCAGAGCAGCTAGTCAATGAAACCGACTCAAAATACCCATTAAACAATCACAAGCAACACCCGCCGCTTACTCTTACCAAATCTGATATTGTTATGACTTAGTAACTATATTGAATGGTATGCTCTTGGTTATGCTTGAACCAAAATTGAATGTTCTGTTTTCATGCGACATTAAGAGATAAGACGATTCAACCTGTTGATTCTCGCAGACATTGGAGTACGGCCAATCTGCCTATTGCTTTGCACTGTGACTGTTATCGACGCATTCTTCAGACGTCAGCGACCTCGCATTGGGCCAGGTAATGTGGACAGTCAGATCTGCTTGGCAGTTGCGACAAAGCAAGCTACCATGGTTGCACATTACGTCACTCATTTGGAGGCAGACAAACTGAGTAAACAACAGAAGTCCATTCACCCTAAATCGGCTCATTTTGCTTGTCGACATTCCACAATAGGCGCTTCATTATCGCATCGGCTAATCAGTGACTATATGGACCACTCCCTAGAGCAGTACAATATCATATCTGTTTAAATAATTATCCCCGCCAAAAGTTTTATTTTATCCCTTAGTAAGGGCATATATGCATACCGGCTGCTTACCTATGACAGAACGCGGGCAACGCGGTACAACATATTTGTTGGGGAATAACCCTGATATTCCATCATTGTAATATTGCCAAGCCTGGAGTAATCCGCCTCTTACCACATGCGCTATAAAGTCCGATCCTCAATGTATGCGGATATGTCAAGAACATGCGCCAATCGACTATGATCCTTGCCAATGTTTTATCAATCATTTGCATCACACTGATTGCTGCTGAACTTTGTATCATGATTGACAGCAATGTCTCATTATACCAAAAAGGGCCATCAAAATGGAAATCAAAAATTGAAGCTAAGATATTTTGCGCCAACAAACATTTTGCTCTCCTTTGGATAATAATATTTGGCACCAACAAACACTTTGCTCTCCTTTGATTCCTGCAATGTTCGGCTTAAAGGGTAATGATACATTGTATGGATCATCTATGTGCAAATTGCGGAATGTACGTCATAACTTTGGCATCATTTTCGGCGCTATGGGATATGTTGATGTACGATCAGATGTAAATTTCCTTATCAGAATTCTATGCTATTTATATTACTTCCGGTAACGACCCCTTATTGTACCATTGACCGCCAAGCACAGCTGCCTCTGGCTATTGGGCTTTTGATGATATTAGTTACGAATAAACAGAATACATAACATCAGCGTGTTAATTTAGCGTGTGCAGTAATGTTTCTTTTGTTGAATCATGGCTGATAGCAGGGGATGCATATTACTGTACCCCAAAAGTGGCAATTAATCTTTTTCCGCATGGTCGGGAGGGCCATTTAGTGCCAGATGTTTCTTACTGGGCAGCATACGAAACCACTTTGCTGTTTTCTTATGCGAAAAGAAGCACCATTCGGTAGTAAACCAGCTATGATCTCATCTACATCTCACCTGACACATGACAAATATGCTCAATGTTCACTGAGACAAGCATCTACATTTCTAGAATATGCAATAACACATCGAAATAAGCAATATATCAGCTGTCAAGGATGGCAAGGTTCAGTCGCGGCGTTAATGTCTGATGAGTTCGCTGCTCTGTAGCAATGAAATGTAATTACACAGATCAACATCTTTCAACACTGGCGGAAATAAGGAACAGCATGATATCCGGCAGTTAAAGGTTATTCAACCAGGGCATATGACAGGTTTGTCAGCAAGGCTCTTATGTTTAAGACAGTAACAGTGAGGTTTAAAACCTGACTGCGTGACTGTGTAATTCATGTTTTTCAAAGCCTGTAACTATCAATTTCGTGTATCAATAACGGCTATGTCGCCTACAACATCGAAAAACAGATTTATAGTTAATGACTGCAACAACCACATCACACTTCGGACGGGGACAACAGTTTATTAGCGCATTAGCAAATATCATAACCTATGCCATCTTTTGTAATATATGCGGATCTATGGTAATGCTTGCTTGCTCAAATCACGATGATTCGTTTCATAGCGGCTGTAATAGTGTGCCTCATCTCGCTGTTGCAGGGCAGATGTCTCCGAATGTTGTAAAATAGTTACCTTCTGCAAATCATCATTTGGTTTTGGGCACCAAAGTTGCCGAAAGATTATGATATTCAGTTAATATATTTTTGCGAATCGTCAATTAAATTATATTTTGACATGATAACATTATCAATCATCAGAATTTGAATAGGACGGTTGATGCTTATTTCACGGTTTTCAAGCAATTTGATTATCTATTTTGGGTCCTTCATGTGTGACTACAAGGAAAGAATGTTAATCAAACTATAGTTTTGTAATATGCGTCACACTAGGGTTATAGTGACTGCAGATCAAAAAAGCTGCAAGCTTGCTAAATATTTCTGTGGTACGAAAATCAAGAAATACACCATCAAACACCCGATGAACGAGTCGTGCTTGTAGTTTCCATTGTCCTTCCATTAAAGCAGAGATAACTTTCGCCACTCAACAGCTCATGTGTTACTAATATTGTATCTCTACAAATAGATTTGCCAACCAACAACTTACGCGTGCCTGTATGCTCGTGATAACTTGTTATTATTGACTCTGCAAATCACGATTAATGACGCCAAGCCTCATTATAGGTAAGCATTCTATATCTTGCGACTAACTTAATGCTACTAATGAATTGTTATAAACATGACCAATCCCAAATCACTCACGTCATCCAGCTCCCGGATCGATATGTGTAAAGGCACTTGTTCGACCTAGGTCGTTTATGATGTTTGAATTCATGTTTCGGAACAGCGATCACTCTGCACTACAAATCAGGCATTAATATTTAAATGTTCGTAAAAGGTATCCTAACACCTGTTAGAATACAGATAAAAGTTTTGGTCAATTTCGATTCTGGACGGTCTATATGACTTTCTGTTGGATATTTCATCAGTGTTGCATTGTATATGGACAAGTAGAATGGCCTCATCCACATGTTTAAAGGGTATATCATTTTGGGTCTGAACGAGTGGAATTGATCAGCATAATTCAATGACAAATACCTTAATGAAGACGATCAGTCAATCTACTCCACCAATCCGATTGACAAATTCCTGGATAAGCATCATTGACAACGATCCAAACATTATGACAACTTGACGACAAAGGCAAAACAAAACTTGCCAGATTGCCTCCGGACCGAAACTGCCTTAATTATGAGCTCAGTCGCATGGATTGACAAGTTCCAACGGTAAGTTGAATCACTTGTCATTTACGTTTGCTTTCTCGCCGGTCAAACACGCTCATAATATCATCCGGGATAAGCCACGAAAGGCAAATTGACAGCTCTGCATTATTAATTTTTCATTAGTGGTGCAGGACAACGCAGTGCGTCTCATTCAACGCCCAAATTACAATTATTGTTAAAAATGAAGGACATAATGAACGACTGCAAGGCGATAAGCAGGTCCATAATGTCAAAACACACCCAAGAATGAAAGCGTTGATATAGCTGGTGCAACTGGGCTGCGATATACAACCAGTCTATAGTCTAAGGATAACCGTTCACAATTATAACGTCTGCCATAGGAGGCGCTTATGTATCTAGCAGTGATTGCATTTCAATATATTATACAACGTTCGTATCACCGATTTAAATTCTGATATATCATTGCAGGTCGATATTGTTAAAATAGTGTTTGTTTGAGGGAGCGCAGGATATTCTTGAATCACTTTTGTATCTCTTGGCAGACCAAGCTGATATTTTGCTAGCACGGTTTGAGTCAAGATCTTATGTGTTCAAATGTTTGCAATATTCCTTCACGCGGGCTGTGAACATGTCAATCCCAGAACGATCGCTGTTTACAAACATCTTTGAAAGCGTTATAAACGATCCGGGTCGATGAAGTGCCTTTCTTTGTTTATTCTCGCTTGATCAAATCTAGGGAGTGATCGGGGCTTGGTAACAGCCAGAGCAATTCATTTGCTGTATCAAGGTGGTCACCTGATATAGCGTGCTTACTTGCAACACGCTTTAAGTCACTGATAGAATATCAAACCACCACGCTGCAACATTGATTAAATGTGATGGAATGGCGTGATGGCTAAATTGATCCATGAGTTAGCAAACTCAAACATGATACCGGTAAAATGGCGAAAGAGTTCTCAGTGCGTTCAAAGGAAGGGCAAAGAAAACCTCAAGCACTGCTCTTTCCACAGATTTGTTGTCGAAACACTTCTCTTATTTATATTCCACAGAAACCTGGAAAGCCGCTTCACTTGTTTTCAGTCTAGAGTCAATGTGTTACAGAGATTCAAAAACTAGTCTGATTTTCGTTCTTCCGTGCTCACCCGGCAGTACGCCAATTTATCAACGGTGTTAAAACATTGTGCTTTGGTCAAGAATAAATTGGAGTCCGTGATTTGCATTCGTAGTAAGTAATTGCTGCTGTTTTCATCCCGTTATATAACCTAATAGCCTATGGTAAATGCACTGCAATTTAACTCCATGTTTCTTTTCTTGGTTCATAGGTAATTCTGCATTTCATTGACCTACTGCGAGGACCACTATAGCCGAAAGGCAAACTACCGGTATGTAACCTCCACACATGACAGCTTATGTGAATTGCTCAAACAAGCTCGTATCCATAGTCTACAGCGGTTCCAAGCAGCATCCGAGCAGAGGTAACATTCAAAGCAATCCACAGCACGTTTCCCCTCCCAACAGCCACACCGTATGAGTGTTTGGCTTTTCTACCGCAGTCGTCAATCTAATCAACGGTCAAGGTTAGAACCTCACACTGGCACATTCGCAGAATTACACATGCGATAACCTTTATTCAATAGGTGTTTAAATTGATAGCCCTGTTAGACTGCTGTGATCATCTTAGTCTGTAAAATGTTCTATTTTGAACTTTTGCTGCACGTTCCGATGTACATTGTAACTCATGTGGGACACTATTGTCATTCAATTGTGGCGTCATTGGAACGGGCATGATCCACTTGAAATATGATACAGCAATGATAATATTGCTACAAGTACGTTGGCTAGGATATGATGAGCTATACCTGCTTATGTAAAACATCTCGATTTTGTTGGTGTACATGTCAGCGAATTAGGCTAGAAGTCAAAAGCAACACGCAGTCGCCGCCAAGGGGTGCTGGCGTATAATGTAATGATAGATATACTTACTTTGTTGGTCACATCACCACTGTGGAGACACATTGCCCAGTGTGACCATACCCACTGGAACCGATTCGACCCTCTTGACAACCACCTGCCCACCTAATTCATTTGATGCCATCAGAAAATCATACCTTGTGCACATAGATAAACACCAATTTTTGGCTAGATCTGAACAATTATCTGTAGAACGAGCCGCGCATATTATTCATGCATATTGTTGTTGGCATTACTATCGATGGCTTTGTCTGACTCAGTTTGAACATCGTGAATCATAACGTGCGCAGCTAGGGATTCCATATGGGCCATCGTTAAATCATCAGCTACCATTTGATCTCATTTAGGCACTAAGAGAAAAAAAATTATGTTGGCAAAAGCGCTGAAGGTTCAGTAGCATCAAAATCCCTTATAACAACGTGGGTTAGCGGTTTGTAGTCTCCTTTCCTCCCCAATACGTTCACGGACAAGCAGCATACGGATAAGTTGCATCACACAGACGAAATGCGTGTGGCACATTACACACATTATTGAATTAAGGTAAAGCGGTATAGGTTTACTCAATAACCCACTTACACCAATAATACTACCCCAGTGTGCTATGAATCTAATTATTTTGCGTGTATATCTGGAAGCATCGCTTGCTATGGTATCAGATGAATGGGTGCAGGTTGGAGAGTTGTCTGTGCACGACTAACCTAAACATTCAATCGACGCACAGATGCAAATAAGTTCCTCTTCGCTGGAATTATACCCTCCTTACCAAGAAACACTCATTTTTGGTTTCTTAGTTTATTTGTTCGCTAGATGGCTACCCTCATAATAAGGCGCGTTAACAGCTAAGAGAGAACAATTCTCGCTACAGAATGCACGGCTCTTCAATAGCTTGTGGACATGCAATGAGCCCGTTTCCTGGACATTAAGCGTTTGTTTTTCCTGTTATATTTATGTAATAACTGCACAAAGCTAACTGGATATCGCAATGGCGTGACCACTACGGTAAATTGAGAGGACACACCCTCAACGTGCCGACAGTATATAGATTCGATCACGAACTTCGTGACTGTTATATTGCGTTTGTGTCTAACAAAATTGACGAGATATCTGCAGTATTTCTGTCAACTGTATTGAATTTATGGCAAAATTGAGCAACGCTGATTGTCCTGTCCAGCAGCCTGTCGCTATTTAAAGTAAGTGATATAATGGTTACTGATGCGATCGTTCCTTAATCTCCCTCTATTTTCACAAAGGTATCTGCTTCCCTGCATCATTATATGGTCCACTTTAACATGATAGCACTCCATGTGCGCATCACCTCAGGCAGAACGAAAACATAATTTAACCAAGCTATCCGACGGCTATGAAGAATTGAAAAAGAGCATCATGTCGAGCGATGACTCAAGTAGTTTTAGAGATGATTTTGTAACGAATAATCGCAACATCTCTGTACAAACTAAACTCAATGCTAATTAACGTTTTCTTCCAATTATGATATGTGGAATATATCTACACGACGAACTAAAAATAATGTGTAGAATTGTCTTTAATGATGTTACCGTTCCCTGTTAAGACTGTTTATATATAACAAAGGTGATATAAACGGTAATCCCTTTCCACAGATCCCGGTCAAGGAAAGAGACATACTAGTGTTAAACATTCCTGTTCTAAAGCACCCAGCGTTGCGACAAACCTAGCAGCAGTTTGACTAACCATGATGCCACTAATTATAGCTGTACATGCATGACAACTGATACCTGCTGATGGGTCTCTCGAGGCATTCATATGTGACATGTATATATAATTGCATGTTCACCACACATACACTTCAATTTATTATGTGGTCGCCAATGGCGTCGTTGGTAATCATTGTACAACAATGATCAAGGACGCTACGACGCTGAATGACGGTGAGTAAACAATGTACATCGGGCGAGCTTGATGAAACTGAAATGGAAGCTCAAACTGCTTTGCTGCTAAAAATATTTTTGTAAATTCCGAATGGCTGTTCCAGAATTGTAAGAATGTAATTCATTCGGTTTCGGCCATTATGTCGATATGGTTTCAACCCAGTATCGCGTACAGCAGCAAAATACAGTTTTCATGTGCATAATATTGGTGATGGCGAATGCTTAGCCGGGGCAGGCGGTTATAGTTACAACACCAACATTGAGAGTTTGTTGTGGCTCGAATCTTATCTGCAATCAGTAATCAATGATAACGGCGTTCGTGCTGTAACGCAGAACCATCCTCCGAGTAAGAGTATATTGTACAAGGCGTGCTACAGTAAGACTGCAAACATATATATTTCGATAATGCATTCTCAGTGTCATTAAATTTTTTTGTGGGTCTCTTCAAACGATCTGTTGTTTGGCGAGCATCTACATTGGTATGATGTGGAGGTCACTATGTATACCATGCCTGCTAAGGTCAAGGTACCCACTACGTAGCATGTGAAACATGATATTATTTAATCATGCCAACACATTAAAAGTCAGTGAATTCCGCAGAGAACGTTTTTATTAATGCTATTGCATTGCTACTCAATCAGGCGACACAAACGACTATTAGACTCAATCATGTCCACCCAGATACAGCAAATCTTTTAGTCGTTTGAAAAAGAAAGACAAAGAGATTGGATGAATGTTATTCACGTTAGAACAATATGTTGGAGGCAATCCCGATCTTCGGTCGTTAGTAGCCACACGGCTCATGTGACGAGTTGTTTAGTTGTCAATGACAATATCCACCTGTTTAGTGTGCTTTAGTGAACCGTTAGATA
Source organism: Urechis unicinctus (assembly GCA_034190875.2). Lineage (NCBI taxonomy): Eukaryota > Metazoa > Annelida > Polychaeta > Xenopneusta > Urechidae > Urechis > Urechis unicinctus. The sequence goes on along the minus strand of CM067351.1, from coordinate 36,312,409 downwards.
ATCATCAACTCCATTGCATTTGCCGTTGTACGACCGAAAACCATTGGCATCCTATTTACGTCAAAGGAAGTACCGATGCAGAACTCGTTGTTGGAGTTTGGACGTTGACTGTGCATCTAGTCTTCTTATTCACAAAAGCACTTGCCGATATTACACTTGGAATTCCTTTACGAGTTGTACACCGCACCGTCACCCTCAACGACTGCTACAGACGTGTCTTGTAAGATTGGCCGCGTACGTCTGTGGACGTGCTTATCAAAGTACATAAACGCGGCAACGTCGATATTGAGTTCAAATGTAATGTACTTCTCCATTATGTATAATGTTCTTTTTAAAAAGGTCACAAGAAGCATGTGAATGGTAGCAGACGTGTACAGCTGATACGTTAGCACACCGCTTACTAACTATGACCAACCAACGGCTACACAAATAATCACGTAATTAAATATTGAGCGACAACCGGGGATATCTGTGTTAACCGCCGTGGTAATGACTCCAATGCTCGGTTTATATCTATCTTTCCATTTAAGTCTTCCAACGTCTTAAGGCGGCTTGATTCAGAGCAACTTGGGAAAGGATAAGCCTCAATTCCATTTTGCACTCATTTTTTCAATACCGTAGAAGAACAAACACAACAGGCCTTGCCATTTAATATATGCCTCATTTGCAGTAGTCGCGTATATCATTGGCAATAAACGTGTTACTCACTAACATTAGTCATCCTCTTAACAAGCCTCATACTAGGCGTGGAAATTACAAACATGATGAAGTACATTCACAACTAGACGGGATTAATTATGCCTTGGTAATGTAAAAATCATCTAAGACCTCATCCAAGCGGTAGTCCGACGAAAATCAGAGACTGACGTGCAAAGGGTTTAGATAGACCACTGCGCACTTGTCATTGGTCGCAAAATCTAAGAACTGCTGATTAACATTTGCAGGAAGGCATATGGCTGAACGGATAAAGCAAACCAAGGATATTACATTTATAACTATGAACGTCGGGCGCTGGTCGATAAATTGAACTTGACAGATATAATAAAGCCAATAATACTTAGTGAGCTACAGGGCGATAGTGAAAAAATACATACTCAATACCACTATTAACAATGTGCCCCAATGCAATATGATGGTAAACGTGGCATTGGCTAGATGTAACTTAGACTTTGATCGTTTGAGTACCTGTCAGCATCGTCGAGACTTATGCTGTGAATATGCTAACTACATTCTGTGCCCATCAGTCCAATATATATGACTGTAACACAACAGTTTGGCTTTACCCATTTGGATTAAATTAACGTTAACTGTACTGAGAAAACATAGAAAATCGGAATGATGCACTTAGCAGCAGCTTCCACACTGCTACAAAGTGGAACGCCAATAACTTAGGTATATATATGGCCCTGCATATTTTCACATTGAGGAGCAATAAAGCGAAATGGGGGCAAATAGAGCCTTTTATCCTCTCATGTATGCATCGTTTGGACTGTGCATAATGTTACGATACATACGTTGATAATAATGCACAAATAGAAATGCCGGCAAACCAACTGGCGGAAGTAAGTCTGTACCGGCAAAAGGGAGGCAGAATTTGAGCAGGATGTAATATATTATGACCCGCAAACGCAATGGCGAGTGGGTGGCTGTATCTACATTATGTGCATCAATACTGCAAGCTGCAGTATCCTTCTCAACCAATAGACAGTCGACGATATGTTTGATATATGATTAATAACTTCATTAATATCAGCAGCAATGATCCTATAAATGTAATTGTCACAGGTGAAAGCAAAAGAAGAAGCGACCTATCGTATGGGTATTTATTTTTTCATAAAACACCCTCCGTAAGCCGACTAGCATAATGAAACTCCCCAACAATCATTAGATTTCAATACAGCTTTTTTCCATGTCCATTTACTCAATACAAGACACACTGGTTTTCAAACAGCCTCTCACTAAATCATACACGGCTCACACATTGTGTTTGATCAGTCAATACACGAAGGGAAAAAATACACAAAATTAATGCCTCGAGACAACCTTTCATACAACTATTCACGATCCACTCCCGTCATACTCGTATCCGCACAATACAGTTCAACCGCGCCCGACAATTAAAAGACAAGCCCACATATTTAAGAATATTATGTTTGATAGCGTCAAGTGTTATGTGCTTAGGAGACACCTGCGGCCAATCGCAAAAAACTATTCTACATTATTGTGTACTTTTGTGTGTGTGTTTGAGTACAGCAAGGAGTGTAAATCCAATCGTAATGGAAAGTCACCAATAGCGTAATATTATAAATGCGACGTGCACATCTCCATTTAAAACAAACTTCATGTGTTCAATAATACGATGATATATGGGGATAAAGCATAGACGTTGCTTGACAAAGATGCATTATTGTGGGTATGATTCGATTCTAGATTGATGTATATTAAAACATGGAGAGATATGAGGTTATCACTAGTGCACTAGAAACCACTGAGCTACTTTAAGTTGTAATAGTGTATGAATATAACACCAGTATATCGATCCACGTCAGGTAGTTGGTTATAGTGAAAAACAACAGTTTCATCACCTACTACATTTATTTCATGAATCGACCATTTGTCGTTGTGTGTTAAGTAGTGTCATATAAAAGTATAATCTACGCACTTGGCACATGGCAATCACTAAGCAAGTACACATAAAAACCACAGTAGGCCAGACAAGCTCTCCATGTATCGTGAGACATATATAAATCGCCAGGGAGCAAGAAAAATTACTTTGCAATGGCTGGAGGCGGCAAAATAAAAGAGTCATTTATTTTACTAAAAGGTTTCTAGAATATATCAAATGCATTTACATTTGTACAGTACATAAACGTAACAGGATAAAGCAAACAAAGGGTATAGCCGAGGGTAACAATTGGCGAAGGGTTCCTGAAGACAAAAGCAGTATGACTGCTGGGACGGAACCAATTGCTCCAAGATAAAAATCTGCTGGATGGAAGCGTAAATCTTATTCACAACAAAAGCAATGCCACTATTTGTCATGACTTGGAAGAATGGTTTATTTAACGAATGTACAGAACATTATATAACTGAAGCAAGAATCTTGTTAGTGGCAATTGTCGCATTATTTATTGCTTCTGACATTAATGCGGACAAGGTTCTGCTCCTTACAGCATATGGTCCATGGCCTGGAATCCGAGTAAAAACATATATGTATATGCATATACGTAAATAAATATATAACTATATATATATATATATATATATATATATATATATATATATATATATATATATATATATATATATATATATATATATATATATATGTGTGTGTGTGTGTGTATATATATGTATATATATATATATGTATATATATATTCATATATATAAATATATACATATATATTGAGATATATATAAGTATATGCATATACATATTAAAACATAAGTCTATATATCAATATATAAATATATTTATATATACATAAACATCTCTCACATATGTAGATATATATAAATATAGATATATATGCATAATTATATATAATGACATATATTTACATTAACATAAATACACATATATACATACATATACACATACTAATATGAATATGTAATTTATATATATATTATGAATATATATATATATATATATATATATATATATATATATATATATATATATATATATATATATATATAGATATATATATATATATATATATATCATTCATAATATATATATAAATTTACATATTCATATTAGTATGTGTATATGTATGTATATATGTGTATTTATGTTAATGTAAATATATGTCATTATATATAATTATATATATGTAAATATATACAGGCACGCTGCAGACAATACACATCTTGTTTGATAACACATCTCGTCATACAAGCAACGCACCGAACGATGCTGGCTATTAGGTTTCCGAAAGATAGTGCAAGACAATAACCACAAGGTGATGCACTTACAGTGCTACATTATCTCACAGAAACGCCATCAACTCAAATTATTTACATTTTGATTACCGCTAGCTGCTAAATAAACATCAACCGGTTGTAAAGCCCACCCTACTTAACGACAATAAGATTGTACCGTATGACAAAAGTATATTTGAAATTCACTGATGTCACAAAGACATTAACGTCAATATTCTCTGTATTGTGTTATATCGTCTACTTTGCCTGCCGTATATTACGCACATGAAGATTCTTTGATATATTTATCTTGCTAAACCGCTGATCTGTCACTTCTTTTATGACAAAGGTCATATAGAAGCTGGATGCTCAATCTTTATCGGAACCCACCTTGTAACTATTCTCATATGCTTGCAATAAGGCTCGACTAGTCGTCGTCACTGATGACTACACAAAAAGATTATAAGGAATGGGCAGTTTTGTGGATGGTCTCACGATCTCCAAACTCTTGCAAAATATATGTTGCCTGCACTTTGTGCAAGGTAAACGCATGCAAGTTTTTGGATTTACCCATTAGATCTATCATCAAAGATTTTATAGCTTCACTCAGAGCACCCACTCAGGTCTTTTGCCCAAGGAACTATGCGAAGAAGCCACCTGCGAACTGAATCGTTTTGTCAAAGCGTCTTGTCTTAGCGTCTCTTAAAACCTCGTGGAATTCTCTGCTTAATTTGAAGCTGTGGTCGCCTCGATCAATAGCAGTACGTGGCCTATAGTTGCCGAACTGCTTTACCTTGATATAACAACACCAACAACAAAAATAATCTCGATCAATTAGATGACTCCATACTGTCAATAGACGCCGATCCCCGAGACGTTGAATTATCAGTCCCATGTGCTGCGGTTGCTTATGTCACGGTATTGTCGCCTGATGACGGGGGTGTATTTCGTGTCATTTCATAATCGCCCACACAGCTTAGCGTAGCTATAAACTATTTGCCCAATACCTTCACATGTCGCTTACAAGCCAACAAATGTTAATGCCTACTCCAGGCCAGTTCCCGTGCTCCAAACAGTTATTGACAATCTAAAACCACCATCTACAGCGCGGACATGCGAGATCGAGTAACGTAAACTGTGCGGACGCTGTGAGCTGCCTCGAAAGTAACCCCCCACTATTCATTTTGTGCTGCTAATGGTGCCATCGAACGGCAGAATTCAGTTCGGTTCGTTAATGAATTTTGTGATGTCAAAACATGGCACTCGCTGGCTGTGCCGGCTTGAATTGCGTTGGGTCTTAGTGGTTGAACAGCGCAACAACATTGAATAAGGATATGAATAAACACATTTAATCATTGGAATCGCTCTATAAACGGTCTCACTATGTTTACTAGTCATACCCTAGATGCATATACATGCTACAAATACGTCATTCACAGCCAGCCTACGTACTGCCCTTTGATCGCATTTAGCAACCAGTTCACCTTGTTTGCACAAGCAAAATAAATGTCTACTGTGCATTGATTAATTATCGGCGCGCCATGGTGTTCACAATAACCTTAGCAATGAATTTGGGGAAAATTTAAGGCAGATGAATAACAAATGTTACGCTATTTTTCTTAGTAATATCATATACAATCGATGAGTGTCTTTTTGAAAGTAGCATGAGTGAAATCGCTGCAAATAAATATGTAATTGACAATGAGTGAGGTATAAGTATAGTTGGCTATGCATAACGAGTTGAGGGTAATCATACGCATAACACACCTGAGCCAGCGAAGCAAGGATCTTTACCTGCACGAGACGAGGTTAGCGATATTAGTACATTAGCATAGAAGTGTGGGGTACTTGGTATTTGTTGACAGATCATTACCAAACAACGGGTAAGTGTGGGCAGTACGATTTGAGGGGAGCGAAGTGATGCGGAAAACGTATCGACAATAGATGTATATCCCGACCTTAATTAAAAGCTATTCTTGGGATTACACCCACTCTACTAGCGCTAGGCTTCTATCAGATAAACGTGTAACGCACACTCGTTTTGTTATGAAGACGCATAAGTACGTAATTTAGTGCAAGTGTTGCTGTAATATACAAAATAGAGATTTGCAATATATTTCGAATGTCACCTTGCAAATAATATGCTTAAGATATTGACATTGATGGCCATGCTTAATACTTAATGACCTGTCACGTTCCAGTGCGTATTGCCCACAATCAGAGATCGCAACTCATTTCGCCCCACATCTTGATCAGCTCAGAATTAATCGACAGCTATTGCATGCCGTGGTATACAGCGTACTTAACGTATTTGGATGTTAACTTATAACAAATTCGCAAGGCTTCAAAGATTGCAAGAAGTGCGACCGCCCTCGCAACACATTGGGGGAAAAGCAGCCTCCATATTAGTAGCTTCGTGATTTCCAACGGTGTCGAGAGTTTTATTAATGTACTCTTGGACTCAATGTAGGTCCGTTTAGGATCTTTTGTCATCTAATAATCAGGTTCTTAAGCAGATCGAGATTGCAATATCCTATATGGGGTAAAACCACTAACATTTGACTCATCTATTACGGTTTGAATAAAATCAGGCACAGTGGTCGGTGTTTAAGGCAGTGGCTTGTTAGGTCAAATAACGGCCACTTAGGTGACAAAGAAAGACTTGATAAAAAAGCCCCTGGGATCTAACTCATCGAACAGCCTCGCAATCATCAAATGCCGAGTCAATACGTGTCAGATAATATATATATATATATATATATATATATATATATATATATATATATATATATATATATATATATATATATATATATATATATATATATATATATATATATATATATATATATATATATATATATATATATTGTCTATTCTTATCAACTGCTCCCCAAAATGTGCAGTTTATGTGCAATGCTTATAAATTATAGCAACAATATTTAATAATATGAAATGCTCTTACTCGCGTAAGTCCGAACCCCAATCATGTAAGCATGTATTGGCATCGTGAGCCACCTCGGTGTCTTTGTCAGCCATGACAAAAACAAAATCACACATAAAAGCGAATTCAATTTATAATGTATGTACCGATAAACTCAAACACCATATATCAAAATGACGTGGTTAACTCTGTGTAACCTGATATAGCCTAGCCTTTTCATATTTCTGCAAGCAAGTGCAACTAATACGTGAATTCATGGGCGTGAGTCACGCATTAGACTGGTTATGAGTTGGCTTGGAAGATAATAAACATAATGTCAATTTGCTCATGTGCGTTCAACACAGAACATGCTATTTATCGGCTGGTCCATATTAGTCATTCAGTGACATACAGCAGTATGTCATTGACAATTCAGATTTGGGAAAATTTCGGAAGTGCTCTCGACGTTGTCAAAAGGCGCAATCTTGAGTAAAACTGCACTCTGACATTTTAGGTGCTTTCCTCGGTAACCCTCAACGTAAATGGTTGTTTTGTTTGTCGGGCGCGTGACGTTATTTGTTGATGGGATAATGAATGTGTGTGTGTGAGTGTGGATTAGTGTGTGTGTGATAAATTTTGTTACTGTAGGAAAGCGGTCGTCGAAAACTTTGTGCACGTGGGCCATCTACGCGTGTGGATTCACGTCTTATAATGAGATGATTTGATACTGGTCATAACAATAAGCGAATATAACAGACACTTACGACCGTGCCATGTTGCTTGTGTAATCAAAAGTCCCCGGTTGTTACATATGACATACTTTTACATGCAGTTGTATGTGCTGTTTATGCATGATTCCATCGGCCCACCAATACACGACAGCACACCTACTCCTTGTTGGCGCTAAGCTCCTCCTTCATATCAGTTAACGGTCAGCCGTGAAGAAATGTGCTTTGGTTTGTTCGTATACTAACGCCATGACGTTGCATATCAACAGGCTAGAGAACAAATATGACTTCAGAAGATAGATCTTAGGAATAATATCATCTTTGCTTTTGATCTATCATAGGCTGTCAGGCAATGCGTCCATGACAGGGGTATAAAAACGTCTGTTTATAACTAATATATTGATGTCACAGACGCACAAAGCCTGGTGGATGTAGCTGTGATGTGACTGTGAAGGTTCAGGAAGGGGACACAACCTGTGTTGTGTTCATGCATAACATTTGGTCTGATTAATAATTGTGTCGCTTTCATGAACCGGCTATGACATCCAATATCATATTTCAGCCGTAGGAAAGGTGGAAATGATTCGTCGATCGCAAAGAAAATGATTTGTCAGGGTAACTAACATGGGAATGTGTTCTATAGTAAACTTGCCGATAAAACCGTGCCAAAAATGACGAACGAAAAAAGACTACTAGAAATCAGAGAGAGCGTTAAGCTAGAGATACTTTCAACGTGACCTGAATCACTATTTATGAGGACAAATTAACACTGCTAGATTGGAATATTCAGAAGGCACGTGTCAGTCTCTGGAAGTCGTGCGCATCTTAACGCGAGCTTTTCGCGTTGACAATTTTGGCATGCATGTAAAATGACAGAACACGCTTCGCTTCCCAAATAATAGAACACGACAACGGGATATTAAGGTGTCCTCAAACCGCAATATCCGGCCAAAAGTGGCAATACTTTCTTGTAAGCCCCACAAAAACCTTGTCATTATATATAATTATATATATGTAAATATATACAGGCACGCTGCAGACAATACACATCTTGTTTGATAACACATCTCGTCATACAAGCAACGCACCGAACGATGCTGGCTATTAGGTTTCCGAAAGATAGTGCAAGACAATAACCACAAGGTGATGCACTTACAGTGCTACATTATCTCACAGAAACGCCATCAACTCAAATTATTTACATTTTGATTACCGCTAGCTGCTAAATAAACATCAACCGGTTGTAAAGCCCACCCTACTTAACGACAATAAGATTGTACCGTATGACAAAAGTATATTTGAAATTCACTGATGTCACAAAGACATTAACGTCAATATTCTCTGTATTGTGTTATATCGTCTACTTTGCCTGCCGTATATTACGCACATGAAGATTCTTTGATATATTTATCTTGCTAAACCGCTGATCTGTCACTTCTTTTATGACAAAGGTCATATAGAAGCTGGATGCTCAATCTTTATCGGAACCCACCTTGTAACTATTCTCATATGCTTGCAATAAGGCTCGACTAGTCGTCGTCACTGATGACTACACAAAAAGATTATAAGGAATGGGCAGTTTTTGTGGATGGTCTCACGATCTCCAAACTCTTGCAAAATATATGTTGCCTGCACTTTGTGCAAGGTAAACGCATGCAAGTTTTTGGATTTACCCATTAGATCTATCATCAAAGATTTTATAGCTTCACTCAGAGCACCCACTCAGGTCTTTTGCCCAAGGAACTATGCGAAGAAGCCACCTGCGAACTGAATCGTTTTGTCAAAGCGTCTTGTCTTAGCGTCTCTTAAAACCTCGTGGAATTCTCTGCTTAATTTGAAGCTGTGGTCGCCTCGATCAATAGCAGTGCGTGGCCTATAGTTGCCGAACTGCTTTACCTTGATATAACAACACCAACAACAAAAATAATCTCGATCAATTAGATGACTCCATACTGTCAATAGACGCCGATCCCCGAGACGTTGAATTATCAGTCCCATGTGCTGCGGTTGCTTATGTCACGGTATTGTCGCCTGATGACGGGGGTGTATTTCGTGTCATTTCATAATCGCCCACACAGCTTAGCGTAGCTATAAACTATTTGCCCAATACCTTCACATGTCGCTTACAAGCCAACAAATGTTAATGCCTACTCCAGGCCAGTTCCCGTGCTCCAAACAGTTATTGACAATCTAAAACCACCATCTACAGCGCGGACATGCGAGATCGAGTAACGTAAACTGTGCGGACGCTGTGAGCTGCCTCGAAAGTAACCCCCCACTATTCATTTTGTGCTGCTAATGGTGCCATCGAACGGCAGAATTCAGTTCGGTTCGTTAATGAATTTTGTGATGTCAAAACATGGCACTCGCTGGCTGTGCCGGCTTGAATTGCGTTGGGTCTTAGTGGTTGAACAGCGCAACAACATTGAATAAGGATATGAATAAACACATTTAATCATTGGAATCGCTCTATAAACGGTCTCACTATGTTTACTAGTCATACCCTAGATGCATATACATGCTACAAATACGTCATTCACAGCCAGCCTACGTACTGCCCTTTGATCGCATTTAGCAACCAGTTCACCTTGTTTGCACAAGCAAAATAAATGTCTACTGTGCATTGATTAATTATCGGCGCGCCATGGTGTTCACAATAACCTTAGCAATGAATTTGGGGAAAATTTAAGGCAGATGAATAACAAATGTTACGCTATTTTTCTTAGTAATATCATATACAATCGATGAGTGTCTTTTTTGAAAGTAGCATGAGTGAAATCGCTGCAAATAAATATGTAATTGACAATGAGTGAGGTATAAGTATAGTTGGCTATGCATAACGAGTTGAGGGTAATCATACGCATAACACACCTGAGCCAGCGAAGCAAGGATCTTTACCTGCACGAGACGAGGTTAGCGATATTAGTACATTAGCATAGAAGTGTGGGGTACTTGGTATTTGTTGACAGATCATTACCAAACAACGGGTAAGTGTGGGCAGTACGATTTGAGGGGAGCGAAGTGATGCGGAAAACGTATCGACAATAGATGTATATCCCGACCTTAATTAAAAGCTATTCTTGGGATTACACCCACTCTACTAGCGCTAGGCTTCTATCAGATAAACGTGTAACGCACACTCGTTTTGTTATGAAGACGCATAAGTACGTAATTTAGTGCAAGTGTTGCTGTAATATACAAAATAGAGATTTGCAATATATTTCGAATGTCACCTTGCAAATAATATGCTTAAGATATTGACATTGATGGCCATGCTTAATACTTAATGACCTGTCACGTTCCAGTGCGTATTGCCCACAATCAGAGATCGCAACTCATTTCGCCCCACATCTTGATCAGCTCAGAATTAATCGACAGCTATTGCATGCCGTGGTATACAGCGTACTTAACGTATTTGGATGTTAACTTATAACAAATTCGCAAGGCTTCAAAGATTGCAAGAAGTGCGACCGCCCTCGCAACACATTGGGGGAAAAGCAGCCTCCATATTAGTAGCTTCGTGATTTCCAACGGTGTCGAGAGTTTTATTAATGTACTCTTGGACTCAATGTAGGTCCGTTTAGGATCTTTTGTCATCTAATAATCAGGTTCTTAAGCAGATCGAGATTGCAATATCCTATATGGGGTAAAACCACTAACATTTGACTCATCTATTACGGTTTGAATAAAATCAGGCACAGTGGTCGGTGTTTAAGGCAGTGGCTTGTTAGGTCAAATAACGGCCACTTAGGTGACAAAGAAAGACTTGATAAAAAAGCCCCTGGGATCTAACTCATCGAACAGCCTCGCAATCATCAAATGCCGAGTCAATACGTGTCAGATAATATATATATATATATATATATATATATATATATATATATATATATATATATATATATATATATATATATATATATATATATATATATATATATATATATATATATATATATATATATATATATATATATATATATATATATATATATATATATATATATATATATATATATATATATATATATCTATTGTTTCTACTGCTCCCCCAAAATGTGCAGTTTATGTGCAATGCTTATAAATTATAGCAACAATATTTAATAATATGAAATGCTCTTACTCGCGTAAGTCCGAACCCCAATCATGTAAGCATGTATTGGCATCGTGAGCCACCTCGGTGTCTTTGTCAGCCATGACAAAAACCAAATCACACATAAAAGCGAATTCAATTTATAATGTATGTACCGATAAACTCAAACACCATATATCAAAATGACGTGGTTAACTCTGTGTAACCTGATATAGCCTAGCCTTTTCATATTTCTGCAAGCAAGTGCAACTAATACGTGAATTCATGGGCGTGAGTCACGCATTAGACTGGTTATGAGTTGGCTTGGAAGATAATAAACATAATGTCAATTTGCTCATGTGCGTTCAACACAGAACATGCTATTTATCGGCTGGTCCATATTAGTCATTCAGTGACATACAGCAGTATGTCATTGACAATTCAGATTTGGGAAAATTTCGGAAGTGCTCTCGACGTTGTCAAAAGGCGCAATCTTGAGTAAAACTGCACTCTGACATTTTAGGTGCTTTCCTCGGTAACCCTCAACGTAAATGGTTGTTTTGTTTGTCGGGCGCGTGACGTTATTTGTTGATGGGATAATGAATGTGTGTGTGTGAGTGTGGATTAGTGTGTGTGTGATAAATTTTGTTACTGTAGGAAAGCGGTCGTCGAAAACTTTGTGCACGTGGGCCATCTACGCGTGTGGATTCACGTCTTATAATGAGATGATTTGATACTGGTCATAACAATAAGCGAATATATAACAGACACTTACGACCGTGCCATGTTGCTTGTGTAATCAAAAGTCCCCGGTTGTTACATATGACATACTTTTACATGCAGTTGTATGTGCTGTTTATGCATGATTCCATCGGCCCACCAATACACGACAGCACACCTACTCCTTGTTGGCGCTAAGCTCCTCCTTCATATCAGTTAACGGTCAGCCGTGAAGAAATGTGCTTTGGTTTGTTCGTATACTAACGCCATGACGTTGCATATCAACAGGCTAGAGAACAAATATGACTTCAGAAGATAGATCTTAGGAATAATATCATCTTTGCTTTTGATCTATCATAGGCTGTCAGGCAATGCGTCCATGACAGGGGTATAAAACGTCTGTTTATAACTAATATATTGATGTCACAGACGCACAAAGCCTGGTGGATGTAGCTGTGATGTGACTGTGAAGGTTCAGGAAGGGGACACAACCTGTGTTGTGTTCATGCATAACATTTGGTCTGATTAATAATTGTGTCGCTTTCATGAACCGGCTATGACATCCAATATCATATTTCAGCCGTAGGAAAGGTGGAAATGATTCGTCGATCGCAAAGAAAATGATTTGTCAGGGTAACTAACATGGGAATGTGTTCTATAGTAAACTTGCCGATAAAACCGTGCCAAAAATGACGAACGAAAAAAGACTACTAGAAATCAGAGAGAGCGTTAAGCTAGAGATACTTTCAACGTGACCTGAATCACTATTTATGAGGACAAATTAACACTGCTAGATTGGAATATTCAGAAGGCACGTGTCAGTCTCTGGAAGTCGTGCGCATCTTAACGCGAGCTTTTCGCGTTGACAATTTTGGCATGCATGTAAAATGACAGAACACGCTTCGCTTCCCAAATAATAGAACACGACAACGGGATATTAAGGTGTCCTCAAACCGCAATATCCGGCCAAAAGTGGCAATACTTTCTTGTAAGCCCCACAAAAACCTTTTCTACCAAAGGTAATCTTCTGCGACGAAAGTTTTGCTGAAATGGAAATGACGTGAATAAACAGAGCTGGTCAGCTTTTACATAAAACTTCATAAAGTCAATCTATTTGGGTTCATGCCCAAATCAAATGATCACGTGTTGTTATAGGTGGTGGGACGATAAATACGTTCCATGCGCATGCGCAACGGGGTTTAATCGCATTTCATTTGTTTTCTGTGATTATTCACTTAAGCTATGCCGCCAAATGACGCAGTGATAATCTCAAAGTTAAATTCGAGGACTGATGCACATTAAATGGAGGGATTATGGCTTTTGTACATAACACAGTTCATCTGGTTGTCACTAGATATAATCAAGCCTTAGCTTGAGTGTTGATGCGTTCTGACGTATTTCCTGTTTAAAATGCTCATAAGTGCACGCAATATGGATGTCAATTAATGCAACATTATTCATCGCAGTGTTATGGATGATCGCAAGGGGAAAGGAGTGGCCACTAAATGCCGTATGTAATCACTATCCCGAGAAAAACAATAATGTGTTTTAGTAGACATGGATCTCAGTTTGGCATTGTATTATCGTTTCACATCTAAAAAAGACAACTATGTTGTGATCATGTGCGCCAAATTATTCTAGACGTTACCTTACTTATTATCCCATACCATTCTAGCTTGAAGCAACGTTGCTGTTTTGCTTAAATAGTCTGAATATCAGACCCAGGCAAACCGAACCCAATGGACCTCAAGAAATTAACGAATTGAAACGACTCAACCGGAGGGTATGTATGACGTAACGGGTGAGTGATTCACTTGGTGTAGCTCTCCATCATTAAAGCTAAAATGACACAGAATGCTACATAATGGCTGCCCAGTTATTGTCATTAATTGCATGGCTCACGTCATCAAGATGATGTATGCGGCCATCGTATGTTAAAAAGATTTCAAACGCCTATCCATCCAAGCAGATGATATCTAAGACAATGACGACGTCGGTGCGTCTATTGTTTTGGAAATATTAATAGCTGGAATAACCAAGTCAATATATTTAATGCCTGTGGGCTTGTGCCAATGTACAATAGGAGCCTTTGTCCAGAGTGGCAAACAACACTCCCTCCACTCAGATGATTCTGTCGTGGAAATGTCGACTGTATTTCGAACATACGCTATATTTTGATACAGGGAATATCAACCTGGAAATGGCAACACACTTTTCTATGAAGAAAGTATATTTGAAGGTGAAATGATGTGAAACTATGAATTGCCGCGGGTTGTGCTGCTCAGTAAGTATATTTTCAACTTCATTGCGATGCCGCCCTTAGTTAACACGAAGCTATGTAGGTACGGGCGATTGATATCGATCACGGGATGATGGTTATGGTGTATGACTGTTCGCGACTTACATGCATGTTGTCATTTCATATAAGATCTTGCAGCTAGGTGTCTTAATCTGGCGGCAGAACTTGTTTGAGTCAAGTTCAAGTACCAGAAATTTGTCTCTTTACCTTCTCTTGAGTGTTGCACCCGACCTTACGAGCACATTGAGGCATATGTTGATTAAGAGGATGGTCAGTAAATATCAGTGACTATATCCGTCACTGATTCGATGTTTGGCAATGTCCTTTGGTCACCTCAACGGGACAAGAAAGTGCGAGGGTCTCACTGCGCGGATGCACATCAAACGTTCCTGTCGACTACATTAATGGGGGATTACAGTTATTCATCTGTTTGAACCGCCTTCGCCATTGGCGACCCGATACCCTTTTGTCGGTTTGGTCTTTACATTTGCTGATATTGTATGGATACTGACAAAAAAGGGGCAGTTGATAGATTGAGAAGCCGCTGTCTTTTCCATCATTTGTAGCGAAACATTCCGTGTATTTATGAATACAGGTCTAAGCTGTAGGCTGGTAGGCCTTGCTAAATCTTGTGAGCAAGCTCATAGGCAAGTCCATTACAAACACATAAAATTGAGTTATCAGACACTTCCCGCAGATGGTTGAATCGAAAGAAAGAGAGAATAGGAAATAACTCCATGGTAAAGGTACTATCTGTACCATTGCAAAATGAATTTATCATCGTGCTTTTGTCCGCTGGCAGATTGATCGGATCCGACATATCGAAGTATGATAAATGTGACATCCAAACCAATTAGCGTTTGGCCCTCCAAAGACTCACTACACTCGACCATAGATATTCCAGTCTGCTTCTATTCCAGCAACGCACTGACAACAGAAAAAAAGTCTGGTAAAATGCTACTCCCGAAATAGCAGGAGCTTACTGTAAATAAGCAATTCAGCTTTACTTCAGCGCTTTTAACAATATGATTCCGTCGGTTCGTATTTATCCATTAATTTTTAAGCGTTTTTTAAACTTTCGTTAGAATTAATTCATGAACAATAACGTGCGTCATGGAATTGTTATTGCACGTTTATTCTTGATTAGCTTTAACAGGTTTAAGATGTCAATGCAGGTAGTCAACATTGTATTCTTAAAGTTAACGAATATTAACAGTGCCTTGTCAATCACTTATTCTTCGTTTGCTGCTTAAGAGGTCAAGCGGGTGACTCGCCTCCACAAGCATGTTTATAAACAGCTTATCAGCCCGCCAGCAGTTTTCGACTGTGAATAATCATCATTCAACTTCCAATGACACTTATTGCACACTCAAACTTGTCGCGTTTTCAGTTATATGACTTATTTTTTCGGGGTGGATCCGTAGTAGCACAGCTATAAGATCTTTGAAACAATATAAAGGGATAGAGCTAAGTTACCCGTATTGGATAAGTTTGAGTCGTTCACTGCTTTGACAATTGCTACAAAATTGTCATGTAGATCGATGATCTTCAGGCGGCGCGGTACGAATGTCCGCGCTGCACATTTCTTGGCCCTTAGCAGGAGACCCCTTGACCAGGTTCATCACTGATACGCGAGTTTCTTACTAAAAGCTCATCAATGCAAAGTGACTGCTCTAAGTGACAGCTCACCTGCTATGGCGCATCATCAACACATGTCTGCTCCCTATAACCTAACCCGTGCAAGAGTACATGTTTGATCAAGTCATGATAGCTCTCGGTTCAAACTAATATGCGGCGATGAGTGACATTATATCAGTATTTCTTCTACCAAATCAAATTACGTGTTTATGAAAAATATTGTAGAGTAGATTGCGCCAAAAATATTGTATACTATGTGAACACTTTAGGTGGTAAACATATAAGTGTTAGGCCTTATGTAGTGGCTAAAATCTTTCGCTTGTGCTGCAGCAAAAGCAATCACTGAGCAAATATAACAGGCTACAAGTTGGACAGATCCAATATAATACCTTCAGCAATCCGACCCTATCATTCTCTAGCCTGTACTTTAATTAACTCAGCAGCACGTCATAAACACCGGGCACCGCGGCAAGATACATGTTGACCTGAATTATTACCAATGCAGTTTGACAGCATCCGTTTCGTAAAAACAAATAGGCATTTACATACATGCTTATAATCTTAATGATTAAGAAAAGTTTCAAGCGACGCATATCCCGCAAGCGGTCAAAGTACGGATGACCTTGTTTGATGGCTTGAATTGACTATATGTGACAGCGATATACCTATCCAGAAACGTGACGAGAGTACAGTAACAGCGTTCAAACACAGACACTCCGGTAAGCTGAGATTGGGTGGATATTATGTTCTCTATAATAGCATTTACACATCAGGTGTTCTTATTGTATCTTGGCAAAATTTAGTCAATTCATTATCGTGCAAGCACACGATCGAATCAGTCGATTTTGCTGTTTCAAAAGGTTTACTGAAAAATATAAACAATCGCAGTAGAAATGTGGACGAAGATTACGTAGAAATCATTAATACTAATGCAGATATATATATATATATATACATATATATATATATATATATATATATATATATATATATATATATATGTATATATATATATATATCTATGCAAATATATATATATACATTTATATATATGTGAATATATACATGTATATATATATATCGATGTATATATATATATAAATATATATATATTTATATTTATGTATATCAATATATATAAATATGTATATAATATATATATATAAATACATATATATATACATATGATTATATATATATATATATATATATATACATAAATATATAGATATGAACATATATATGTAAGGTGTGTGTGTTTGTATATATTTATATATGTTTTATATATATAAATATATGTATAAATATTTAGCAATGCATATATATGTATATATATATATATAATTTATATATAGATGTATATATATATATTTTATATGCATGTAGATATGCATATATATTTATGTGTGTGCAGTTACATATATATTCATATATATGTACATATATGGATACCTAGATATAGATAAATATATTTCTCCATATGCATATGCATATCTATATACATTTATAAATGTTTTTATAAGCATATTTCATGTACAATCATATAAATCTACATATATTAATATATACATATGTAGATATATAGTAATATAAATATAAATACCTAAAACGTATATATATATACGCGCATATATTTATATATATATTTATGTAGTTATGCATGTTTAGTTACATATGTGTATAAATTCATATCTATGCATATTCTATGTCTATATATGTATATATACATTCATATCTATAATATATGTCTATATATGTATATATAAAGACATACATATATATACGCAACTATATGTATATATATAGATATATATATATACGCAACTATATTATATATAGATATATATATACTATATTTATATATATATATGCATATATATTATATATATATATTTATATATATATATATATATATATATATATATATATATATATATATATATATATCTATATATATATATATATATATATATATATATATATATATATATATCAATACATTGTAATTTGTCGGAGGTCGTTTCGCGTTTTTTGGATTTTTTATCGTTTTCAGCCATCTTGTGACCGATCAAACCCGATTGTTAATAGTTTTTGTGTTGGGGGCTGCTCGCGTACCAGTCTGGAGCTTGTTTTAGTTTCCTGGCAAGGACGATTTGAAAAAAAACAACGGAATGGCCAGGTGCTAAGATCGCGAGACAAATGGCCAGGCCAGGGCAAGTACTCGTTTGTGTGCTCGGTTCATTTAACCGAGGATTGTTTTGAGCAGGCACCGACACTTAGAGAGGAGTTGGATATCTGGTTGGATACCAGATGTAAGCAGGTTTTGAAGCAAAATGCTATGTCTTCTCTTTTTGCGAAGTCCTCTGCTGTCAAGCAAGCAAGAGAGAATGGTGAGGCGAATGAACCCCTCCCAAGAATAGCAGACCTTATTTTATCAAGAGAGAGAAGCAGAGGGTGAGACTCGATGACTTTCTTGTTGCATTAGTATTGAATAAATAGTCCATTGTCTGGTTAAACGGATTCAATACATTTTGATCATGCAACAAATTCATGGATCTATATCAATATGATAATTCCAAAGAGTGATTTAGTAAATTGCCCAGTTTTAAGCCTTTACAAGTTTTAGGAGATGCTTATGTCAATTTATTCTACAAAATACTGCAATGATCGAGCTACCAAATTAAATACATAAATTGGATGTAACAGGCACTCATGTAGCTGTTAAGCTAGAGAAGTTGGTCAACAACCATCTGCTCTGCCAGGATTGTCGCAAACTGTCAGGCGACTTGCAAACATCATCGGTAAAAGACTTCCATAGTTTGGTTAACCACTTCGCCCCTAAGATGCTGGTCGTCTTCTATGAGGGTAATATAATTTTTTGCTTTTTGCAGTGCTCCTTCATAGTGTTGTTTGTATATTACTAATTAAACTTGTTTACATTCGCTGATATGCCAAATATATGTAGGTCACGCATAAATGGTTCATTGTATCACAGATTGAGACTGGCTGCCCTCGACTACAATGAAAATGGGAGAAGAGAACAGGCGACAAGAGAAGCTAAGGAATTCCGTCTTCAAGCTAAGATATCTCAAGTTTAAGCAGGGGCATGTTGTCACTAAAGTAGCAACCGAGGCAACATTTGGTGAATATTTTGACTGATATATGAAATGTAAACAACAACAAATTCAATTACTATGAGGATATTATGTTATAAGCGACAGTCCGGTTGTCAAGCTATGACATGATTCCTGTTATGTTTGTCGAGTATGTCGAGTGCCTGATGGCTGAGTTCTTGCTGGATTCCCATAAGCCAACCCTGCCCAGATCGACGACAAACCATTGAGGCACACCAGAGTAGGTTCTGCATGTATCAAGACAAGTCGTAGGTGAGTTGAGGTTAGAGGAATCTTTGATAGTCTGGTGCTGGGAAGTTATTTCGTATTGCTGTAACGGCGCAGGCTGGTAATGGAACTCTTGTCTTTTAACCCAGATGTCCCCAGCACCAGCGAACAAACTGTATGTATGTAGTATACCTGTAACGCCTGTAAAATAATCATGTGACTGCTAGCCTTTGTACAGATTTATTTGTAAATAATAGAAAATACCGTCACCTGTACATCATTATCTGACATGTGCCCGTGTTGTTGTCTGTAGGTAAAATATGCCACACAGCACGCAGATACTTCCATCTCTGCCATTGGCTGATAGTAGCCACACAAACATATGTAACATGATGTAGTGATGGGATTATTAATGTATGTAATAAAGTATGACAGATTGTATGGCAAATATGTTTTAGCTGTGTACATTAATAGAAACTCGGATGTAACACTGACCACGATGATAATATAATACCATAACCTTAATTTCCTTAAGTCAAGTTATACATTCATTTATGAGCTAAATGAAAATTCTATAAGAAAACAGCTGTCGTATTTGCTCTCCTATATATGTTCTAGCTCAGAATCAATCTACATCAATTACTGAAAACTGTATAATCAGCCTTTGATAAGTCTTACTTCATATCAAAGTGCATCTATATTTATTAACAGAAGCTAGTCAGTAATCAGTTGTTGTTTGTTTACAATTCGTGTGGAGGAGCGCTAAAACTTACATGGTACAAATTTGTAAACATACGCTCATGCATCCATTAAATCACACAAAAACGTTGTGATATCTCATGTCTGCTGTTATATGGAGGAATTATTTGCTGCATTGGCTGTTGTATACTGTTTGGAAAAGAGGTAACATATTTAGTTGGTGATGACCCGCGTGAGACCCAGACGCAATAGTGACATCGCCGGTGTCTTTTTGCACTTCATTGGAGTCTGAATCGCTCATGTCCAGTTCGAATCTGTAAGGCAAAATTAGCTCTGCCGAAGCAACGATGGTCTGCAAATGATCTGTGCCATCCTTTATCTCTTCGTCGCTCTACTGAAGTGATGAAGTAGCGAAATAACCAGCAGCAATATTCGCTAATCGTAGCACAGATCGCGCCTCGCAACAAAAACATTGTCGGAGCTGACGTCACGCGGAGGCGATTAATTATTCATGAGCTCATCGTCTCGATAAGCCGGGCCAATCTTTAATGTTGTAGTTCAATCCGAAAGCGCGCACTTTGACGACTGATACATAGACAGAATAGGTACTTCTGGGTTATATATCCGTAATTTGGCGTAATGTATATATGATTGTCTATATATACAATCATATATGTGCATATATGTTTATAGATTGACTTAAAAATCTACATATTTATACATAAATATATATTGAGTGTCTCTGTGTGTGTATTTCTGTGTGTTTGTCTGTGTGTATGTTTGTGTGAGTGTGTGTGTGTGTATTTATGTGTGTATGCGTGTGTGTGTGTGTGTATAAAACAGACCAGATTATTCTGCTAATGGAATTAAACTATAAACCCTTCAAGTCGCTTAGCTGCTTTTCATAGCCATCGACTTGCTGTTCATTAGGTATGGCAAAATCACGTCGTTCAGTAGCTTGTTATTTGGCACATGAATTAAATCCTGCGTTTTATTGGCGAGCAGCTGTCAAGCACCACTGAACCAGATTCAACACACGTCATAAAATAAAACGATATCTAATACGTGGTCCATTGCTTCGGTGGTTTAAGGAGCAGATGTACGCATTCCTAACACAATAAATATGGTTTACGTGCCACAATGAAATATGTTTTCGATTCTGTCTATGGTAATCCAAAATTGTGTCATGGTAGAGCCCTACTGCTGCGCCGATCTCCATACCTTGATGGGGCAAGAAAGAATGATGAAAACCGCAACACACATCTGGCGTTTACCCTGTGAATTCGGGCGCAAACGTTGTTTAGGCTCCGGGGGTTGCAGTTCCTCTGCGGAATATATCACATGTTGCAGTCATCTCAGTTAATTTCGCTTTGGTGCTCTATGGTAAATGCTTGAACGTCTGCGTATTGACAGCAATCATTTAGCTGACATGATAAACGTGTACAAACGATTCGTCAGTATTGCAGTGATATTCCGAAATGCAACCATATTTCTCATCATTTTATGCTGCTAAAGTACTAAATAATCTACAAGCTTAAGTTGTCCTCATTGAATCTTTATAGTTAAACTGCCATAATGGTATAAACGCATTTCTTCTGAATACAATTCACTGTACTTCGAATGAAAGGACTGCGTATCAAGCCTAATATGTACCTTAGAGCTTGACTTGTCTTTAAGTGATGCCTTTAACAGTACAAAGCATGTGTTGTTTTAATAACCTGAAGTCCATCGGATATACCAGTTGACCAACAGCAATTCATTGAGAACTTTGGAGCGTAATGACGAGATATACTAACAGCTTCAGCTAATGCTCTACTAAGCCTTAAAACTAGAGGAACGCATGCAAGTACGTGCTGATAGTACCAAATGCGAAATATTCAAGCATGACCACCAACGTATTTATTATGTCAATACGACTGCATGACCATCACTACGTGTAATTAATTTGGGTTCTGTGATAAGAAGGCCATTTCTTAATATTAACGCTTAGTCAGAATACTACAACAGTTGTTACTCACGTTAACGGTTTTCCATAGGGGCAGTGTGAATCGGGAACAGAAAGTTGGTTTTTGAATGTGCTGCCTAATATCAAGTGTATCCAACCACTCCAAATTGCTATGCCATCCCTAAATACATCATAAACCGCCCAATATGTCGGCATTTAAGAGGGTTTAGAAAGCTGGGTACATCCATACGCACTTAAACTCGTTTCAGAGTACGGTGACCGAATATATCAGACAGATAGCCGCCCTTTAAATGACAAAAGCCTGTTTGGCTACAATAGCTCTCTCTTTCCTTGCTGCGTGGCCACTCTGACACGCAAGCTTTTATTATGGGCATGTAACTGGCATCACGCTGTCAATCACTGGCAGTAATGTACAATTTCGCTAACAATGACGACTGACGTGGTGGCTTCGATGCGACCATTTCTCGATCAAGAGTACTGCGTCAGCATTCGTTATGATGATGTTACCTGGTGTTCTGGTTATACGTTGGAACTATGTATATCATTTAAAAAAGAGTGAAATGCTCAGTATCAAACAAATAATATTATTACAAGCTAAGACATTCGCTGTTCTTCTATGGTCATGCTAATTGAAGGCCATTGTTTTGGTCATTCTATTTTGCAATACTAATAACATCCACCTGTTACATCAGATTCAAGAGAAATTAGGTTACCATAAAACAAAACAAATAAAATAATTAGAGCCCATAACACAAGTTGATAGTTATATTTGTATGGTATATTGAACCTTTATATAAAACATAAAAACGGGCTGACACTTACTCACCTTTAATGATTTCATGCGATATTTTCGAGTCAAATCAATCTAGCTACAGTTCTTTGCACCATTAGCACTTAACAATTCTCCTTGAAGCATGCATGCAGTAAGACACATTTCGAGGATTGCTTTTACGCTTATTGCAGTGTAACGGTAAGGGGGGGGAGTGATGTCTCAATGTAGGCAGTGGGATGGATACAAAGTACGAGGACAAGATGGGACGGGCGATTGAATAGAGTCTCTTTGGCATCTTAATACATTGTTGCGAAAACGCACAGGATATGACACGGTTAGTTAGGGAACTGAAGAATGACGTTCAGTTACAATGGGATATCAGTCAGAACAGTGAAGTTACTTGTACTCATAAACAGAGTCACAACTTTTTAACATAGTGCACATGGGAAAAATAACCATTTATCACGCTGCATGGCAACACTGTAAACTTGTACGGAAAACTTTATGCGGACAATAAGTTTAGGGTCCACCGAAACCCATATTAGCATAAAACATTTGAATAACACAACGAAGCAGATCAGCATGAGGTATGTTTTGCTTGAATCTACTATCAATGAACGTGTAATGGTTTCCTTGATGTTCTCAAATAACACATCCTGGCATTAGTACGGACTATACTAAACATGATGCCCGGCTGAGACCTCCTCTAAGCAACTTGATCACGTCCAGCCAATCTCATTACATAGCAAATACAACTTCACCTAATTAAGCAGCAGACACAATAGCACGAATTTTGCCAATCGATTGTTGTTTGATATGCAAGCTGCTAAATAACAATAACAAATTATTGCATATATCAACTGAACGATAAGCTCAGAGAGAACGTAGATAATCAACATGTTAATTATGCAACAGTCTATCGTAAAACAACTTAGTAAAGTGAAGGTGTAGCAATAATGGTTTGCTATAACGGGCGACTGATAATCACGAAAGCCGCACTTAATGAATACTATTGGCTATCCGACACATTGGACAATGCATTCAGATTTAGCCGTGTCTGGTAGGTAGTGACTTGAAGAACGCGAATTGCGCCATAACATTTTTTGTGAGAGGACATTGTACCATTCAATAATCAGGTAGCTAGATTCTGACTGTAGTAAGTGTATACAGCTAAAAGCACGCGCTTGGTTTGAGCACGTCTTGGATTCAAAAGACCTTCTTTATAGGGCCCTGAACTGTAAATTAGATAAAGCGCGTGGGTCAAATGTCGTGCTTTATGTGATATAGGCCCATGCATACTGATATAATATATGCGTCAAAGCCTACACTATGACATTGAACTATGGATTCTACCACTTATGCAGTGTATATGCTCATCGACTTCATAATGCAAAATTGTTTAAGTGCACTCAAGCAATAACGATTAATGACATTTCTTTGTCCATATCGGATGCAGGTAAGCTTATTTACATATAGCAACTATGTCGCTTAATGCCGGCCGTTTGATCTTATGCCTTTATTACAATACAGGATAAGGCACCGATTTAGAGTAAATATTTTGTCTTTGCTTTATCTGCATATCGGCAGAGAAGGAACAATATATCGTCAACGGGGACATGCAAAGGTAGTCGTTGAAGGTTTAATTGCCTGCTCAGACAGTTATTGCGCCATTGCTTTTTGCTATCTCAGTCATATTCCTAAGCCAAAGAGAGTCATCACTCAACTAAATAGATAAAGCGAAACTGTTGTGCTTATGTACTTAAGCGAGAACCCTCGTCTCAGAGTTAAATGGCGCATATAAGTCTCATTTATCTGCCATTCTTGTCTTTGTGCCCGGGAGAAAAGCTCTAGGAGTCATTGGTCAGATTAACAGCGTAATCAGACTAAGTATTAGGAGTTGCAGCTGCACGTAACTATGCTAGATTCATCTATCTTCGTATTTGCTCTGTGTCCGCTACGCTTATTCCCAATAATGTGTACAAGGCATCAGTTATAGTGATCGATTTTACACAGAAGTTTTGCGCAGGTGATGGAATTTGCGTGCATAGTAATACTTCGTTGATGTGAGCTTGGATATATAACACCTCTAATGAGCTGCCCCATTGTAAGTACACACTGATGAACGTTTGAGTGTATGTACAGCTAAAACTACTGGTGCATTAACAACCACATGTAATTACCGAGTAGCTAAGTCAATACGCCGTCAGCCTGAGATGCAGACCGGTGGCATATCGAAGCATAACACAGGCTTATTAACATATCATTGCTGCTTAAAGTCAGCTATGACTAATGAGCTACAGTAAGATGAAAAAACAGCGAGCCCGAAGAATAAACGTAAAATATATTTTAACAATAATAGCATTTGTCGAACCTACAACCTAGCCTAAGGTTTCTCATATGTACAAAGCGTAGTCCTTTAACATCCCTTTAGGAACACATACGTCTAATAGGATAATGCAAACATAGTTTATCGCCGCGGGAAACAATCGACACCTGGTCAGTGAAGACAGATGTGACTAAGCTAATTCTCCCAAGTGAAAGCTGTCGGGCGATCGTGAAAACATACGTAAAGCAGCGCGAATATGAATCTTGATCGTGGTGCAAAACTTTACGCAACGAATATGTCGCAATGTAATGTGATTGAGGAAGGAACATGGGCCAGTAGCAATTACGGCGCAATTCGAGTTAATGTATATTTGTCCCTTTAGCTGAAAAAGGTAAAATACTTTAGTGATGAGCAGCAGCTGATGAGGATGACTCGCTCTTGCAGTACATTTTTATTCTGTCCGCATCAAATTGCGCATGAGCAGATGTAATGCTGCCATAATCTGTCTATGGGACAAAGAAAGTCATTAACGGGATAATTTTACAAAAAAACTTCCAGGCGGACCCACAGGGCAGGCAAATCGTACAATGGTATTTCATGAAACTTGTTGCCATCTTGCATTCATTTCATTCGGCATTGTCGTCAGTCTTGTGATAAATGCCTTCAGTTTATAATAAGTATGATAGTTCGAAATGATTTAATGGTATAAGCTAGTGGACAGAGTTAGCATGCGCATGGATGTTATATTGCTAAGCCTCAGCGCTTGGCTTTATTTCCCTGACAATAGCCTTTTCAATCGGAGCATCTTGGTGCAGTCATCTTTGGCTTCTGACGCTGCCGTATCATCCATCTTACATGTGAATGACGATAACAACCAGGCTCATAATACACATAGTCGAACTGATTCCAATGCTCGCAGTCCTAACTGATGGTAGCATCGAAATATGCTGAGATATGTGAAATAGAAACCGCAATCGGTAAATATATCGAGATGTTGTAGGTGTTGGTTCCGAGAATGTTGGTTCAGAGCCCATGAATGACACAATCATAACGTCAATTTGCACAGTTAATGGAGAGGGATCATCGGCGAGGTCGTCGCTGGTATGTATTATATAACTTTTGAAGGAAATTACCTTTGGTGTGATGTCATCTCTCAAACCTGGTCGTCCCTGTAAGTCTCTTATAATTTGCAAGCTCCGCTGTGCTGAAAAGTCCATACCAAAACAATTCATTGATTTTGGTTAAACATAGGGTAATGTCGCATGCTCTGCATGTCGGTCCAACCTCGGAACGGGAGTGTACCCGACCTATTCAGTTAATAGTATAACGTTAGACCGCCCGCAGGGCAGCTTTGGCCTAGCGTGCCGTTCAGGGTAATGACTTTGTGACAAGAGGGCGTTAGCACTTTAGGAGAGTTGTCTAAGCAACACGATCATTCCCATCAACAACCAATCACCATCACGTTTGTGTGTCCCCACAATGGCAAAGGTTAGCATGTTTGTCTTAATAAGGAAACTGTGTCTTGTTAAAAATGCAAAATTCGGAGGTTTGTGAGAAATTTTTTGTTAATTGAGTTCCCCAACAAGCTTCCCAAGTCTGTTACGGAGCTATAAAGCGATGAATGACCCACGGCAGAAGCTGCCAACGACCAATCCGTAGTTAAACGCAAGCATACCCACGGCAGCAGCTGAATACAGTCTCGGCGTCGTATAATAGGCTTGCAACAAATAAATAACGCTGGTCCCTTGTCAAACAATGAATGCATACCTGCAATACAGTAGCTGCGCAGTTCTGTTATGCAATATATCACATGGCCACAGAGCACTGCTTCATTCGCCGAAGCAAGTTGGTTCGTGACCAGTAAAAGTACTGATGAGGAGAATTGTTGACATTTCCAAACAATCTGGAAACACTTGTAAATGTCTCTTTCACTTTTGTATGGTCCGTTTATATTTTATAGACGCATGTCATCTAATTAAAAAGGCATGCTTTGAAAATGCCAAGAACAACACCAAGAACAATTATGTCCTTTCGATCGCCACATGATACCTCCTTAATTCGCATCAGCTCTCAGATTGATGAACCAATTATGCGTCTTTGTAACTCAGAGTGTTTATCATTTATATGCAGGTGGAATTTATAAGTAATGTTAAAAATATCGGTGTTTAAACGAACAAGTCAAAAATTTATGTGGTTACATTACATACATGTATTATGTTAAAGGCCAATTTATGTGGCTCTGTTTTCCAAACGAACGCTGCATTAGTTGTATATGCTTGGAAATATACAAATGAGTTGAGACTGTATAATGCAAAACAGTAGCATATACAGTCTCTTGTGTGCAATGAAGTTAAGAATGCAACCGCAATTTCGGAAATATCTAACGTATACGAACTGTTATAGATTCCGTATGAAGGCTTATATTTATCATGGGATATTTAGGCAGGTTCAGATATGATTATCTAGAATATATTAACTGATCGACAAGCCTCCAAAGTCTTGGCATTAAATATGCATAATCCGTCAAATATATAGCTGGGAGTTATCTGCTACTGATCTGTCCAATAAGGAAATTGAATAGTGTTATCCTCACTTACCGAGAGGAAAAATGAATTTTGCATAATGTATGAATGTGGCCAGCTTTCATCCAAGTTCGCACTTATTCAACAAACCAAACATATTGCAGTGCGACTTTGACAGCTGCAAGCTACAAGATACGCTTTATTGAGGTTGTAAATAAGTGGACAATGTAATATGATCACAGTCACGCATATGTGTACTGTGAGAGAATTCCGTCTGCTGGAACACGGCTGGTTTTTTTGGGGGGTGGGGATGGTTTACGGTTATCGTTCTCTAAACGAACAGTGCTTCCTCGAATAACTTAAATTCACCTGCAAACCTCCGATTATGTTAACAGCGATTTTGGGAAGCTAATCGTGCTTCTTTATTAGTCCATTGCTAGCTGGTTTAGCAACTGTTATGTTGCGAAATAATAACGCATATACGCACCCAAAAAAATTATGCAATCATACCGACAACTGTCTTTTGGCATAGTTATTAACTTATTAAAGCCAAATAAAGTTGACTGCAATGGGACAACGATACGCATGGTTATACCGGATGTGAAAGTAATCACGTTTTGATCCATTTTATCGTACCCGCCCAATGCTTCGCTGAAGTTCACAGCTGTGTCTTGAGGTTTAACGGACAATTCGATAATAGTGCACTCTATGGCGATCGTGATTTTACTGATGTGCAGCTACTTTCGCTAGCAACATAGTACCTCTTAAGCATATATACTACCAGTTATTTACCTGAGGCAGTTGCAAACAAACATGTTAATGACACAATATATATATATATATATATATATATATATATATATATATATATATATATATATATATATATATATATATATATATATATATATATATATATATATATATATTATATATATATATATATATATATTCCACATATAAATATATTTTATATATATATATATAAATATATTTATATTTATACATATATATATATTTATGTATATATATATATTATATATATATATATATATTATATATATATATATTATTTATAACATGCCAATGTTATCATTCGAGTATACTGCATTGTAATCATGAACTTTGACCTAATTCAATAACCTTTATAATCCTGAATGTCATGTTTTAGCCACAATCGCGCTCTATAACCTCTATCGGGGCTATATGTTTACTTTGATCGACCAGTTTTTCAGTCACTTTACCCTTACACAGCAACTTAACCTTCAGCCCTACCAGTTCCTCGAAAGGGCGAAGCCGTACTCAGAATATACAGCTAGTCGTCGTTTTAGAAAGTCTATAGCAATACCACGACAGATAGTTAGTACCCGTTTGTGTGATAGGATGTTTAGTAATTTCGCTATCCAGAGTAACCAATTTCGGTGTAATGCTTCTACATGAGGATGAATGACATAAGTGGGTTGAATGTACATATATTGCACTATAATGTAGCCACCGATGTTCGACAGATACTGAGTGGGGCATACAATGGTAATGTGCTAAACCATAGTTGATTATTTTGCAGATAAACGTCACGGAGCATTTGTCCTTATAAGGAAGATATACATGTGCTATTCGACCAGTTGATCCGTTGTTAATTAACCACACATTAGAAGTAATCGGGAGCAGATGTAGAGCTTAAAAGAAGCACGTTCATGGCCCGAACACATCACTTCTACAAGGTCGTATTTTGGATTAGAAGCGGCTAGGTATTTAAAAATATGAAAACATTAATGTGGGCTTTAGTGCGTCATTGGCTAGTACTTATACGATCCTCATGTATCAGAGTCAAATGGGTGGTTTATTTTGAATATAACGCTAGTATGAGCACTTTATACATCTGAGTCCCTTTACGATAGCACTATGCTGAATTATTCACAAAGCCGAAAATTGGTTAACTTGTAATGGCTTACGTCGTTGGAAGACATGCTTGATGCAGCGAACATTATAAACAGCGTCC
Source organism: Urechis unicinctus (assembly GCA_034190875.2). Classification (NCBI taxonomy): domain Eukaryota; kingdom Metazoa; phylum Annelida; class Polychaeta; order Xenopneusta; family Urechidae; genus Urechis; species Urechis unicinctus. The sequence continues at coordinate 36,282,477 of CM067351.1, read as the reverse complement.
CTAATGCGTGTTCACAACTAAGCTAGGTTTTGCCGTCATTGAGAAGATTTATTGTATGTATCGTTCGAACATGCCTTTTGATGGTGTCGTCGATTGTCAATCTTTTATTTGCGATGTGAGCTCATGCACTGCCATTCTCCGTTCTGTTTGTTGGAGATAAGTATTGATGGTTCATGACAATCCTACAGTAATATCCCTAAGAAGACTTGATCAGTGATTCGTCTAGCGCGATAATGATACCAGCTAATAAAATCAAATACGTTTTAGCCAATAACACGCTGACGTTATTACCAAAGATATGTAATTTGTCAGTACAATGATATTAAATTTTCCAATGACTTCCACATTATACATTAAATTTGCCATAATATTATGCGATAGTTGTGCATTTCTGGAATATAGATGCTAGAAATAGTTCATGCGGTGCAGATAACCGGTAAGTTATCTCACTACATAGTACCACCTGTAGCAAATTTCTAACAGTTCAGGTTTTGAGAAAACTTTGACCAAGAAATAATCAGCACAAAAATGTCTCCCAGTTCCCATTTGAGTTTAATGTTCAGTAATTCTTGTACATGCATAATACTCATGATATATGTGATACCAATTACTGTATAAGATGTTTCTTTATATATCCATGGCGGACGATATGGCGAGTGCAAAGAAAACAATGAAGTATTGACATCTCTATGGGATATTTCAAGCATCGGTCCGGGCGAGTGATGTGATAAGTCGTAGAATGTGTCCGGTCAATAATTTCGTCAATAGTAAATCCGCGAAAAGTCGTTAGTTGAAACAACCAACGAAGCTAATTGGAAATGTCGTACACACCACTCAAACAAGGAAATACATCGCCTATTAGGACATATGAAATTCATTTTGTTTGTTAGGTCTGTTGTCCATCTCCCAGTGATGACATCCTTCATGATGGTCTTCGGACGCCTCCAACGTATACCACCAGGCTCTTATTAAGCTAACCATTATGTTATCTCTCACTAAAACGTTCTATTGAGACATTTTTCACCAACACTCTGAATGTCAATAAGCTTTAAAGGGATTGCTAGCCAATACTAAAGAGGGTGTCAACATCACGAATATGTCATCATGTGTGCGTTTGTTTATTCATCAGTTATCAAGGGTGTGGTCTCTACTGCACATAAGTGATTCAATGGGAAACAAAGTAAGACTTATCTTAGTCTCAGGGGTAGTGAGTTACCATTCCTCGTCATCAGTACCATCATAATCATAACCAATCGTATACGTGGCATACAAAATCAACATTGCAATCTTTACACCATCTGTACCATTATAAAAACAGGTGTTTATACTTGGTCGTGATATTAATCTATTAGTTGACATGTGTCAAACACTTAACTATGAATGTTCTGTAATAAATAAACACCTTCTCCAGTAACTACACGCTTTAAACTTAACAATTTTAATATAAAGAGTTACATGCTGATTGTATATCTAGATACTTCATGCAGCCGTTTTCCCAAGCAACCTCATAAAGGTTATCAGCGCATATGCCTTCAATTTGCATGTGTCTTTCAAAACGAAGAGCGAAGAGGGCATAGTTGGGATGTGAATATCAGTGGTGCTGAAACCACATATATATAATATATTATAGGGTGTGATACATAAATTGAATGTACCAGAGGAAAGAGAATATATGCACAGTATTCAGATGTTCTGCTGTAATGCTATCATTACCTCCTGAACGGATTGCATTGCACAGCAAAGCAGCACTCAACTAGCCTGGTTAAAAACCAGTAAGTAATCGCATTCCAAGTTGTTTCCAATAAAGAGCTGTGACAATCCATGTGCAAGCGGCGTATTGAGCGTTGTAACCTTTGCACGTGGCTGTGTCTGGTCGGTTTTGCCGACAATAAATCGTGTTAGCCCCTGAAAAACAAGATGGCGGCATATAACAAAATCATTTAATCGCTTTTTACCTAGTGGCTGCAAAAAAGAAATTGGCTGCAACGGCGCATCGCCGGGTATATCATGGTACATTGACTGGGGTTTACTTACACTTGGACCCATGCTGAATTTCTTACAATAATCCTCTCCGTTCGAAACATATGTGACAAGTCTAAAATAAGTCGAAATAATGTGTTTTGCATGAATATGCTCAATATGTAAATAACCTACAGTCATTTGCACTGGATAGTGGCATGTTTGTTTATCGGCAGTAATGAAAGCTTCCTTGACAGATTAAAGAGCCTTACGATTTTTTTATATAAATTACACATCTGTTATGTCGAATCCGATCAGTGACGCAAAATATTATCATGGCGTTTGTTTATTTTTGGCGGTATGGAGTAGCTATTACATGTGGCTGGTAACATCCGATACGATCTGATATGGTGGCTTTGGGATTGCGTGTAACTCGACCCGTTTGCCACCGCAGTACGTATGTTTGAAAAGTAAGTTTCCAGGCTTCTATCAAAGCCCTAATATCGATGTATTATCAATAATCTTGTGCAACTTATGCCCCTAAAAATCCGATCGTGTTACTCTTGTTATTTAAGGTCGATTAAGCAATCCTTAAAGCATATTAATGAACGGGAGTGTCGGTGTAGTATTTAAGTGAGCTAAGTGGCAACAGGTGAAAGTGTGCGCCGCTTCCAGGCCCAGGCCATATTTATGACAAAACCTAGGGTTAAAGTGCGCTTATTTAGGCATACACATGTAATCCAATTATTGTCTGGTGCACCATACCTGTGTAATGGAAGTGCATCATCACCTTCTTTGTTTTCTATGTAATAACGTGCTACATGTTGTTTATGCAACAATTTGAACGACTAGGTCTGGGAAAAACATTGTATAGTTATCAAAAGTGATTAGGCATACACATGTAATGTCGTGGTAATCCAATTATTATCCGGTGCACCATACCTATGTAATGGAAGTGCATCATTGCCTTCTTTGTTTTCTGTGTTATAACGTGCCATGTGTTGTTTATGCAACAATTTGAAATAGCCTTCGGAAGAACAATGTATAGTTATCAAGAGTGATTCTAGTCAACGTTCCTCAAGTTGATCTATGTGAACTCTATACGACGGTAAAACTTTGTTATCACTACGAATATGTACAATGAGCAAAGGATTTATCAAATGGAGTACAACAAGTTTACATTATGATTTGAATCATCAAGCCTACTTATCAAATACTTGAAAAACACCGTAGATGTTTGCTTTCATATGTATGGATGATGATAAATATATATATATAGATGATATATATATATATATATATATATATATATATATATATATATATATATATATATATATATATATATATATATATATATATATATATATATATATATATATATCAATCATGTGAATCCTCACTCGCTATAAAAACTAGCAGCTTGCATCCAACAGCCGATAGTACCCATATGTCCTGTATATTTCATCATCTTGAAGTACTTTCGACTCTCCTGCAAGAAATAAATACATAATGAAATGTCTTTCGTTAGAGCATCGGATATATATCGCTAAGACTACGTAAATTATTATCTAGCCCTATGTTCTTGCGCAGTATTAGTGATGTGTTCAAACGTCTACTGGTCAGTATCAGATGTTGATATCATCCCTTATTAGGAAGCATGATTAACCCACCAGCCCACATCTTGCTAGAGATATGGCGAATTTAAATCTAAATAAATTACACAGGCATGTTATCCTGCTCAATTTTGTTTCTTATTACTCACATAGATTCTTCAGAGAGCTTACAGCAGAATTTATTTCAAAACACAAAGCGATTATAATCGCAGTAGGGTTCGACATATGCTGCATAATATTTTGCTTAAATCGAAACTCGCCATTCAACCTACCGGAGCCACCTGAGCCGTCGTAAATCTTGTAAGCATTTGTTGATTGACCAGAGCTCTGACGTAGGGATGGTTGAAGAATGATCCAGATAATATTATGCACTTGGTGCCCTCTTTGATTGCATTCAGATCCGTCAATTGAACCAGATCCATGACAATCAGTTTGAACAGCCCAGCTGCTATATCATCTTTATTATATCGTCCTGAGCACGCAGTGAAAGGGAGGTTAAACTTTCAGGCATAAATAATAGTTAGGAGGCTCTAGAGCCCCTATGATTCATAAGCATAGACTCAATTATCAACTCACCATCGAAATCGGAGTCGAATACACGGCCGAGAGTAAATGCAACCAAGTCATTCGGTACAGCCACGTAAACGTTTTTGCCAATCGATGAACGAGGGACGAGGTCCCCGCCCATGCTATCAATATTATTTGGGTTGCCTCTGCTAGCCATCTCTGCGATTTCGTAATAGTCCTGCATAGATAAACATAATCGACGTAATTTGGTATGAACATTGATCAGCACATAAACGGTCATGGTTAGCGAAGTAACATAAACTAATGGTCGGCATAGTTTCGTCTTCAGGGAAATAGAAAGCATTCTATCGTCTTAACGCTCTCTTTTGCAGCATCCAAGTACTCACCGTAGTGCCCAACACGAGTTTGGCTAGGCCTAACAGCGTGCGCCCCCCTCGATTCGATATGTCAGTGATTTTATACTGCCCGCTCTGGTTAAGCTTGAGCAAAGAAGCCAACATGCGGATAAGTCATGATGTGTCATATAACCGTAAATTGCTGTACATGTCATAATACATGATAATCATGGCAACGGATGCTTTATCAACACACACGCTTACTCCATGTGACACTTATTCAGTGACAAAAAGTACCGTCAAAAAAACAAAGGCAGATCCTGCAATCGTCAACGTTAGAGGCCAAGTCACTGGGCGTTCTGTGTTACTTTTTACCAAGGCGTCCACGTCATGGAGTGCTAGGGTTGCTTCAAAGGCGTCCCGTACTTCAGTTGGGAGGCCTTCGAATCCTTCTGGCCCTATTGACGGGAGACTCAACATGATTTGAGTATACGCTTTGATTGACTTCAAAGCTGGTACACACTCAGTCGGTGGTAGCGGATAAAACACATCCGACAGCGGTAGGTTGTTTATCAATGTGGTGACGGCCTTTGAAAAGCAGTCGAATTCAGCGAGAATCGTGGTCCTAAAAAGAGAGTAAATTGTAACGTGAGCTGGAACAAAACTGTCACGATTATGAATCACAGACATAAATGATAATCAAACATTTTATTTGAAATACAACTTGCTTCACTCCCAGAACACGGTTGATTTCGTCCTCATGCTCCGTGATTCCAATGCCAGTCAAGTAGGCAGTAGGCATAGCCACTTCGTCCGGTTTGCGGATGATATCACAGTTCTCGCGGAGAAAAATAATTAGTCCTTGAACGTCGTTTCGAGGCCAGTATTTTAGCCGAAGAGTCAGCTTGTCATTTGGCTGCACGCAATATATATGGATTTATTTAACTCACGGATCCATGTAAATATGTATAAATTTCTAAATATATTCACATATATATGCATACATATATATTTATATATATATATATATATATATATATATATATATATATATTTTGTATATATATATATGTATATATGTATTCATCATTTAAACAGCGCCAAAAAATAATATGCAGATTACTTTACTATGATATAACCAGATAGGTAACTTGCTGGTAACTTGCAAAAATGAGTAATTAAAGATAATGCATGCACTAATGAAACACGGTGGTCAGTGAACCTTTTCATGGGCCTTAACCCCGACAGAGTGAATTGTGTCATAGATTGGTATTACAAATGTTCAATCTTTAGGAGGCATAACAAGTGGCCGGCTGGTTCACACAATAAGCAAATAGCGCTAAAACTGCAAAAATAGAATAATCAGGCGTTCATTAACGCAAGCAGCCGACCAATGATTAGCTGTACTTAACAAATTTGAATATGATGATGGGCGCAGAAACTAGGCAGCCGCCTGCTGCATCCAACTTCAAATCGGGGTCAAGTAAAATGTATACGTAAATATATATATATATATATATATATATATATATATATATATATATATATATATATAGATATATATATATATATACATACATATATATATATATATAGAGATATATAGATATATATATAATATATATATATTTATATATATATAAATAAATATATTATATTTTTATTTATATATATATATATTTGTATATATACATATATAAATGTATATTATATATATGTATATATATATATACTTATATATGTATACATATATATATAAGTATACATATATATATACCCCTAATGGTATATACTTAATCGATTACATATACTTATATTTGTATATATATATATATATATGTTCATACAGATATATATATATATATATATATATATATATATAAATATATATATATATATATATATATATATATATATATATATATATATATATATATATATATATATATATATGAATATATATGTATATATTTATCTGGATATATATATCAATATTTTTTTATTCTTATATATATATCGCTTAAATATGTATGGATCTATATATATATATTTATGTTAATTTATATGTTTATACATATATATATATATATATATATATATATGACCATATTTATTAATATATATATATATATATATATACGTATATATATATATATAGTATATACCATATATAGATAATATATATATATATATATATATATATATATATATATATATCTATACTCTATATATATATATATATGTATATATATATATATATATATCTATATATATATATATATATTATATATATATATATCTATATATATTCTATATATATATATAGATATATATATCTATATATAGTCTCTCTCTCTCTATATGGGGCAACGATATATATATATATATATATAATGACTATATTAGAGATATATATATATAGATATATATATATATATATATATATATATATATATATATATATATATATATATAGAGAGATATATATAGAGATATAGAGAGATATATATATATATATATATATATATATATGTGGGTGTGTGTCTCTATCTAGAGGGCAGATATAGAGAGAGTATATATATATAGAGATATATATAGAGAGAGATATATATATATCTATAGATATATATATATATATTATATATATATATAGATCTCTATATATAGTATATATATATATATATATATCTCTATATATATATATATAGATATATATATATATATATATATCTGTCTATATATCTAGAGATATATATATATATATATATATATATATATTTCTATATATATAGATATCTATATATACCATATATATCTAGATATATATATAGTCTCTATATATCTCTAAAATATATATCTCTATATATGTATATATATATATATATATGTGTGTGTGTGTGTGTGTGTGTGTGTGTGTGTGTGTGTGTGTGTGTGTGTGTGTGTGTGTGTGTGTGTGTGTGTGTGTGTGTGTGTGTGTGTGTGTGTGTGTGTGTGAGTGAGTGTGTCTTGCGGTGGGGCAGCGCATGTATGCATGCGTCCTAAAATTGGTGATGTGTCATTTGAAGCAGTTTTCCGTACCGTTTTAGGTATTCCGCTCATAGAATCTTCTCTCGATCGGAATAGTACCTTAATTGTTGATCCGCCTATAACAATAAAAAGGGTGCATGGTTCAAAGTAAACTTATTGGATACTACCTAAACATTGATTTTTACGATCAGCGTTGATTGATAGTAAGAATTGGCGATAATGTAATTGATCGCGATACGAAGTAAGTCAGAGTGTGAGTATGGCAGCCTGACAGTGATTGGGCTATTGAGAAAGCGATCAATTGAGCATGTGAGTGAGCGATTGATTGATTGAAGTAATGTGTGAGCCAGCAATTTACTAAAAACGAGCGAGAAAGGAGTCAATACGCAAATGTAAGTTATGGGTGGCGAGTGATTAGAGGAGGTAGCAATCCACCCAATGACGTGTGTATGAAACTATTGAAACAAGCTTGTATAACGGAGCATTTGAACTTTTCTTGTGTCTTCTTTAGGAATGTTCATCCTTATGTCAGGCGTCTATTCGCAATATCAACTTGATCTTAAATCACACAGTATCCTTTTACGTCATGCACTTTGTGTCGTATTTTCGGGTATCTAGAGCACTATATGTTGTGATATACATACCAGCATCTAGACTGAAGCCCGCAGGGTTGTCATGTGATTCAAATGAAGTTTCCCAAACAGACTCCGCCATAGCACTACTAATCCAGCCGTTCAACAAAGACGGAAAAACTTTTTCTGTATAAAAAGCGTTAATTTGTAGCAGCAGTTGCAAATAGCAATTATCATATAACTGTAATATCGTTTTTAGTAAGCGCGTCAATCGATTATATATGTGTCTCAATGACACATTTAACTTACGCACCTGAACGATGCAAAGTCATAACATGAATATAATGGCAAAGTATGCTATCGCTAAATAATATAAGGAGGGCGCATACCTGTTACCGAAGAAAGGCGTAGAAATAAGCTACTTCTCCAGCAGGTTGTTGCAGTAAACAAGCAATGTCACGCGTTACTTTGTGGTGCGAATATTGGACTTAGTTCATCGATTACAATCGTTGTAAAATATCAGCCATACTTTATGTCGCAGCATGGGGCAGTAGTACAAAGTTTAGTTGACAACATGCGCACATTTGCGGTTGTTTACCTGCTAGGTGAACGCCAGTTTTGAGACATGCCTCGGCGTACCACTTTGGACCATACTTAAATTGGCATTTTATCGTCTCACACAGCCTTAATCTCTGTATCGGTAACAGACACGCACGTGGAGAAGTAAGGTTCCATCAAGGCTTCGTTCTTTTGCCAGCTCATTTTAAGTGGCTACATAAGAGCTTGAAAGGACCGCTGATTGTGCAGGTGAGTATATTTTGTAGAGAAAAAAATTAATAGAGAGATAATGTTTTTATGTGTGATTGAGTAGATGTTGAAAGTGAAAGAAAGATAATATGTCAAAGCGAGATAATATTATGATATGAGTGACAACATAGATATTGGATAGCGAGTGTTATAGATATGGATTACCGGAGAGAATGTTGGAGAGAAGACGTTTTAACTTAGCAGGTTTTAGGGAGAAAGAGTGTCAAAGTGAGTGAATGAAGCGATTAAGTAGTTGTTGGAGAGTGAATGTTATATGTAGATATTAATGGACAGTGTCAGAGGGAGAGAAAACTTTTTATAAAGTGATTGAGTGTTGGATAGATAGAGTGTCATAAAGAGAGAATATTTCAATGGGTGACTGAGTAGATGTTCGGCAGTTGAGTGTCATGGATAGAATGTGATATAACGGGCGATTCAGTAAATGTGATTGATTTCCGTAGTACGTGGAAATTAAATAAAATCATATCTTATGGCTATACTGACCAAAGTTCCGGAACAAATAAAATATGAAATGTTAGATATATCATGCGTATTGATTTGGCTCCTGTCGTGTGCCAATAAACAGCAGTTCTGAACTTAGTCACATTATTATATATTGTAGTTCCCTCCTTCCATAAGGCCAAACATATCAACTACGGACCATACATACATATACACACATACATACATACATACATACATACATACATACATACATACATACATACATACATACATACATACACATACATACATACATACATACATACATACATACATACATACATACATACATACATACATATACATACATACATACATACATACATACATACATACATACATACATACATACATACATACATACATACATACATACATACATACATACATACATACATACATACATACATACATACATACATACATACATACATACATACATACATACATACATACATACATATACATACATACATATACATACATACACATACATACATACATACATACATACATACATACATACATACATACATACATACATACATACATACATACATACATACATACATACATACTTACACACATACATACATACATAAACATATTAATCCGCACATACATTCTCCATGCATTAACACAGGTGTTACCAGGACCACTATCATACTATTAGCATGTAACTATGGTGTACAGTCTAAAGCTGCGTCACGGGCTATATAGAACCACTTTCTGAATATTTGTTTACCTTTTAAGACATAATAATGCATTGTGTTTTACCAAGGGCATATCGCTGGCGTGTTAGCTAACGATTGGCCTATGGTCTCTCAAAAGAGAACACTGTTAACGACTTTTTAATTGAATATCATGCAGGCTAGGCGTTAGGAAGGGGTGGTTTATACAACACATTCGACGGCGGTAAACAAGTGCCAGGTAAGGCAGATTAGGATGGGATAGCTTGTGAATTGATTCATCACAACTCCCCGAATCCCCGAATTATGAGTTATGATGAGACTAATTTCCATCAGTATAAATAAATGACGTTACAATAAGCATGTTACTGCTATGAATATGCGGCTTGCATTGGAAGTATCCTATAGTCTTTAAATTCGAGAGTATTGGCTCTAATATGTGTCATCTGTCCGTAAATTAATCAAGACTTGAAAGTAAGTACAACTCGGCAGTGGATAAAAGAATCCAAGCAAAATTGATTGTCAAGCGCTCGTAGCCTTTTAAGACAACTTTGGTTAGGCTAAGCACTACAAAAACAATTAATCAAAGAAAATAAGAAATAAGCTGCAAACCAGGTGGGGATGTCTAACGCGATGATTTAAGGAAAAATCATGCAATCATTGTGTAAAAGCACTCAATGAAACCCTTGTGGACGCTGCTCACGATGAGAAATTAGCGTGTTGTGTAAGGAGAAGTACTCAAGTTACAAAATGCAATGTTACATGAGGAAATATATTACCAATACATATAAATGTCCATCGATCCCGTATATTGCTGCAAGACCAAAGAGTTAGCTTCTAAGCACGTTAAAATCAATCACGTACTTAGATGCAATGATGATTAAGTAAGAGAACACAACCAATTAATGAAAAAGATAAGCAATACGATTCCAGGCATCATTTTCAGAAGCGTTCATACATATCATCCCACCACCACCCCTCCCCACTTGGCCATACAGATAGTCTGCCGATGATTTTTCACGCTAGGCCGAAGAGGTTTGTGCTTGCGGTTCTGTTTACTTAGCATGATCTGATTATTGTACACGAAAAGTTCATTGCAGCTTTGGAATTATCTGTTCCAAATGAATTAGATCATATAACGTATGGTAAAGTGGTTAAGATGTATGTGGAAGATAGTAAATGAAATATGTTTTTCAAAGTGATCGTCACATTGATCTACCTAAAACAGGAAAGGAGATGCGGTATAACCAACAGACAATGATCCTGAATTGCCAATAATGAACAGATGACTCAGCTATATGGTGACATAATTATACGTGGTGTTTCCAGTGACAAACTGGCATTATATCTGTCTTGAACGAGCAGCCGTCAGTGCTGTAAATGGACGGCCTTCTAAATTACCCAAGGGAGTCCCAAGTAATTCTAATATGTATAATTTGCGGCTGGCTATCACAAACATAAAGACGTGTATTCACTAGCGATACAACAAAGCATTATGTTGATGCAAACAGGTTCGCTAGTTTGTGATGGAGCTGCAGATAAGTTCAGGCTCCAATGCCGTTCAAAGTACACAATATTCCTGTGCACCGCGTTCAGCGCCAAGTAGACATTAATGGTGGACATTGGTATTCGTCTTGATTGCCGTTACGATAGCACGAATCATGGGCAACTTAAGAACAAGAGGGGAGGCGCTCTTGCATTGCAATCATGCACACTCCGGCAAACGCACGAGAAGCCAATACGTTTGTGCCAAAGCTGCGCAACATCTCCGTTTAGAATCGAGAGCTTTAATACTCAAATCATTATTACCTTTGATTATTCCAACAAGGTATTAACCAACCAATGAAACAGTTAAATAGAGCTGATTCAATACTGTCAGCCCAATAATCGCAACGTCATCCGAAAGAAGAGAGTGAGATTCGGGGAAATCTATCAGATTTATGGCTTGTATGACACTCCGTGGCTGCACAACATAGCGATTTTTATTGTCTCCGCCTTAACCTGCTGTCATTTATTGGCGTTCTCTCATAATTAGACTGTTTATTTGAGCAAGTAACATAGGTTTATATTAGAAGAATCAATAACTAGACGCGAGTGATGGGCATGCGCACAATAAGTCGATTATGGCACCATTAATTGTGTCAGTTCATCTTAGACATTGTGGTGTTGGTCCTGAATTAATAAACGGATTGTGCAGCTCGGCCCCTGTGATCATAATACGTTCCGTTCATGGGCATCATTTTTCCTTCTCATCCGTGCTTCCGCTGCTGTCGCCAGTAACTATGACTAACTTGGTCAGCAGTAAATCGCCCTGATGTTGACCGGGAGTTAGGCCAAATAGTCGATTTTCATGAGACCGTCGGCACAAGCAGTCGGCAATCGGTCAAAGGTTCGCATGGATAAACCGGATGTTAAAGTTATAATATTTTGATCCATTACATTGTGCCCACCTCATTGAGTCGCAGCCGTATGCAGCTATATTTTCAAAGTCATTCCGAGGCCAGTGTTTTAGCCGAAGTGTTAGCTTTTTACTTGGCTGCACTCATATGCGGAATCATTTAACTCGTACACACACAAAGATATATATATATAAATATATTTGGTTATATATACATATGAACTTTTATATATACATACATTTATATATATATATATATATATATATATATATATATATATATATATATATATATATATATATATATATATATATATACATATGATCTTTTATATATATACATACATATCTATTTATTGCCGTCAATCTACTTGCTGTTATATGTCTTACTGGAATAAATATTATCTACCATGGGGGCGAATGACACTATGTAACTGGCTCGAAGCAAGGAACGCAGGGTTGATAATGATAATAAAACATAAACCGAATCCGGTCGGCAATAGCAGACTGTGATATTGATATGGTCCCCTTATAATATTATTGAAGCAAATTTCCGTTATCGGTGGGCCATCGTTATAATTAGTTCCGCGCATGGCCATAGAACGCAGATCCATTTTGCAGAAATGCCGTTGTCTTTATGCATTGAAGGATGTATGGCCCAATCAAGCTACTAATTGAAAGCAATTATTCAAGATACGACCAGATGCAATGTATAATGAAGACCTGCCATAAAGAGCCGTTTGTCTAATTGCAGTTCAAACTAGCCGATAAACGCTGCATATGAATAGCAAGCGGTTACCTAATACTTCCATTTTGAACACTCTCTCCCAAGAAAACTCTAAGCGAATTCCGTATCATTAAATATTTTCCGTTATCATGTGAGGGAAGAATTAGCGACGCTTAAGACTGATAATATGAATCGGAGTGATATTTGTTGGGTACCAGACCTGAACTCTTGTTGGAATTCAATATTTTAAAATTAATTCATCAAATGGGAAATTCTGTTATCCCGCTACAGCATCCCATGTTTCTTCGTGACGACAGCAATCAAAGAGCCAAAGAGCGCACATAGGCTGAAATATTTGCTCTTATTAACCAACCTGCATTCACATCATGACATGGTAGGCACCATCCTTCTGTGTTGGCCGTAGGGCTTATAACTGCCAAAATTATCGCTCAAATGTTAAACTTCTGACTGACAGTATAATTTACTGTGCCATATTACTGTCACAATTATCATTCAATAAAATGTAATTGAACAATGTCGGTGTAACACTTAGCTGAAGTGTATCAAAATCCATACAAACGCAATGGCCTTAGACAATGGGCCTATGGCGCGTGTCACGCCGGGTTTGCAACGGAGCGTGCAGTATTCGCTGCTGCTTGCGCCGTTCGACAGCAGTCTGGAAACGTCTCTCTGAGGGGAGGGAAAGCTGCCTTGGAATCGTCTATCTTAGGGGGCGAGAGGTTAGTTAGTTATTAACGTCTGAAGAATTATATATATATATATATATATATATATATATATATATATATATATATATATATATATATATATATATATATATATATATATATATATATATATATATATATATATATATATATATATATATCATATACATCATATGTCTGGCCAATGATGTAGGCCTTTTTCAATAATTGTTGGTAATACGTAATCTTGACCATTGACATAAACTAAAAGACAAATAATTGCTGACGAATTTCATTGTGAAAATTGTTGCGGGACCACCTTGCATGCGTTTGAATGTCCGGTAATAAAGTCGAAATCGGGATTCAAGTAATCATTTAATCTGCTATTTGGTAGCGGATATTAGCATCAGCCAGCCCCTCAATGTTAGCAAAGCAGGTCGTCAGCAGTGTTTACATCTACCTTACCGATGTTCGCTGCTAATGCCCACGGAGTTGCGTTTGACGTAATCATTGGGCGACACCAGGAGTGGCAACTCAGCTTCTGCAAATTAATGTATTGGGAAATGCTTGAGTTTACCTACGCTGCCCCCTAGCGTGCTATCCTAAAGTGTTACATCGCAGATGTAGAGGATTTGATTCTATCGAAGTTAGTTTGTCTCTTTTATTGTTGATCAGAAGACTGATCGAATATTGTCCGGTCGTACTGGCAAACAAGAGCACTTGTCACCAGATTGAAACGATAATGCTTTATGCGGTAAGGGAAATTATTTTTCCGCGACTCTACTACTGAAAGGAAAATAATGGCAGTAAACCTGCTACACAATATAATGTTTGCAAGGGTCTGTCGTTTCATGCATGTGTGCAGTAAATCACGACTGAAAGTTTACTTACGGTGAAATCTCTCATTATTAAAGCGTTTTTTAACCATTTTAACGGCATGAAGCTAAATCATCGGTATTGACTTTGCTGGTACAAACAATGATAACATGTCTTTGATTATCTAGACATCATCATTATTTGTACATACATTGTACGCAGCAATACACTAGGTAGCGTCATTAATAACGCGTACCTCCATAAAAAAGTAAACTCAATATATCTGCCAAAGAACACGCAGCGTTGGATACTTATACTAAGATCAATGTTGATATGTAATATACTGTAGAAGTCCAGTATTTAACATACATATCCTCAGTATTCGAAAGGCCATGTGCGCTATCGCCGAAGATAATATACCAGCATCACTGAAACATGCATAACAAAACCGATGGCCGTGTCCAAAACGAAATTAAGATATATCATGTTCTTCAATGATATAGGAGCAGGTGGCCAGCCTTATACAAAAGATCAGTTGGGCATCTATTAATTTGATGCATTGCTTATTGGTCTGTTATGTCGATATAGTTATTGCAAGGGAGCTTACTTACAATGTCGTCCATAGGACTATAAACATATCATTTCAACCCGCTTTATAAATCCCAATAATCCTTCCATCGGCTATGGATATTTGTAACTGCATTTCAATCCAATAAATTGAAACCAAAACGATCCCGGCTAGACTTTTGCATCCTTGCCAAATGATTTATAGCTTTCTCGCATATGTTGGCGCAGCTTATAGATTTGCATATATCTGTCTGTTTTAGTTAGCAATGTAAAACTATAATTTGCCTTTCTCATCAGAAAATGATTACCTGCAAATTTATAGTCCCAGTCCTTCTTTGTCAACAATGAAGCCTGCAAACTGTAAACTTGTACACTGATAAAGTTTAACTTTAGGTAGCTCCAAATGTCCTTGCTACAATTATGAGTTCAAAGAGAAACAAGATGCATGCATGCTCGAAATGTCCTGGCTACAATTATGAGTTCTAAGAGTAATAAGATGCTAGCATGCTCGAAATGTCCTAGTTTCAATTATGAGTTCAAAGGTAACAAGATGCACGCATGCTTTAAATGTCTTACTTTCAATTATGAGTTTAAAAGAAAACAAAGTGCATGTATGCTTCACATGTTATAATCTAATAGCTGATGCTAAATAGTGCGATATGATATTTCGTTAATTTTAGCATATAATGGACAAATGTCTTCTTATCTGACGCGTGGCATGCTTATTACGATCGGCAGTCGCCAGCATTCACAATTAAGTCCAACACTGCGTGATTGGCGTAGTATATCCTATTTGCAAATACACAGAAGTCTGTGGTATGCACATACATGTCAGCGAATGGTTAAACGAAAATCAGCAGTTGTTATTTCGGACATATAAGCCAATGATAATGAAACCAATGGATGCTTTTCCCTTCTGTATCAGCTGGCTGTGACGTTAAGCTTATGATAATAACTTATACTCATTATCTTCTCCCATACAGATGATTGCATAAGTTAAACTAAATGAAGATATCGGGTATGTTAGGGTGGGTTAGATAATTGTTGGGATTAAGGAGATAAGATAGACAGATAGGGATTATTGGTCACCGTTAAACGGAAATTAGAAACGTGGCTCATTTATAAGATACTGGCTGATTCATAAGGCAATAACTTGCAGATAAAATCGTAGCTAGTTAGCTATTACATATTTCGCTAATACGGAAATTCATACATTGCATCGTAGGCGGACGAAATTGGCACTCAACCGTCTCGGTAATATGCTATGGGGATCTCAGGGATTTCCAAATGTGAACAATTACGGGGATGTATTACTGACCTGCTAGGTGGGGAATTAAGGAGTCACAAAAGAGGTACAAGAATCGCGGCAGGGAAATCAGAAAAACAGAAAAACCGCAACAGATGCAAATCACATCGTTCGCCTGCCAAGAGAAAATGTTAAAGTCACAAATGGGGTTTAATCAGCATTGCGTATCACAGGCCAGCTTAGGTAAATTCAGGAATTTAGCGGAATGTGGGGGTAGGGACGAGAAATACGAATGTGTAGGTTTGCAGTGAGGAACGTTTAACGGATGGCAATTTTCAATCCGGTTCAACACCACGAAAGAAAAGTGAGTTGGTAGGTGCAGAAAACAAACCAGAATCCACAGACGCAAGGTTCATAGAAAGTTACTACATGGCATTTGCATGGGGGCCTGTTCAGAGCTTCCCACAGAATGGAGACAAATAGTAATATTGCATCAACTAGTTCATCGTCTAAATTCAGCTTGCCTGCTTGTAACAACCAGAGTACAGGCTGTGGCAGAAATGATCTAATTCCGTAATGAGCACTCAATACCTCAGACCTTACCTTTATGCACCAACAAATGCGACCAGGTGTGCTTCGTCCATCCAATTGCATAATGCTGGGCTCCAGCGTCCTCTATACAACAACCAAATCAAATACGCATTCGGTACTACCTGAACATCTTCAAATATTGTTTGACAAATCTAGTCGGCATATTACAAACTTTGAAAGGCAAGAGCTGATGCGGGCCGACCTCTCAAGGCTGCTCAAATTATGAAAACCACCGAAGCGTTGGCCAGATTGATGTAGTAACTATACCAATATAAGCTGAACCATTGGGCCATTAGAAAGCATTCTGATGCATATGCTCTCCAAGAAATTTTTCTAAAAGAGGGTAAATGTGATGCCTACTTCGCTGTTTTGAACCTTCGATGCTGCCCTAGAGTGTGTTTTCCAAGAAATTTCGCTTGTACCGTCGGAAACCATTTTGAGTCATGATGTTGGCGCGGAGTCAGTCTTGAAGAAAACTGCACCATAGCACCTGGGGGTAGTTTGGCTGAGAGGATCATCAATTCGTTGCTGTACAAGTGCTGGTCTGAACTTGAAATAGTACAGTAAGGGAGGGGGAAGTGATGGAATGTCCCTGCAATAAGGTTTTCTTGACGAACAAAAAAACAGATCTGCTTTGGATACCCGCATTGTTGGGGTTATCTGCGGTGGAATTGTAGCAGCTACAAAATAAACAGTGGGTTCGAAATTGGCCGTCTATAGTTAGTTTGGGCATGCTGTGAAAACAAATCCATACAGACTTATAGAATCCCTGCACAAAATGACGAGCTACCTGAATATATTGGAGTGCTCATTTTACATCAACATCCTTACTAAACGGTTCACATAAGATATGTGCTGACTGACATAACGCCGGGGCACACACCCGAACCCCCCTCCATCCTCCTTCACAAAAAAACAAATTACACCGTAAGGCCTACTCAAATACCCCCTGCCCTACCATGATGTTACTTGTGAACGCTCCCACAGATAATGAAACGGTATGTGGACAGCGTCTTCCCTTGTTTCGGGCAGTCAGCGATAAGCTGCCCACTATAAAGCTTTGAAAGCAGCTTCCTAAAAGCAGCACTTATCCTTAACACCGTAAGTCCAAGAGATATAACAGAGAAGATAAATGGACCGACAGGGGACTAATGCATAGTCTCAGAGTGCCAGTCTTAATGCGCATATTTCACCTGACATCTTCGGGAATTGGAGGTTAATGTTCACTTTTATGGTCCTATTGCAATCGCAACAGCCATAAGTGGTCCTAACAATACGATGACCTCGAAATGTGAATGAAGCAAGGGAGTGGGCGTTACACCTTTGTGGCAGTGCTGGCCGTTGAGCCACCTGGTGTTGAATATAGAGCATTTATCAGGTATTTCCATTAGGACCATCTCCGGCACACTTGAGAATGCATTCGCGACTCAAGTTAACAGAAAACGATCCATGCTCTAAATCTGGCGAAGTAAAGCGCCGTCAAGATGTCCCTGGCCGCAGCCAACTACCTCGACCCGGTAACAGATCGAATGTTCAATCGAAATGATACATTTGGGACGAACAATGTGCTTTTCACTGCTGGGGTTAAATCCAAATACTCAATAAAACTAACACGGAAAACGAATGTTTTCATAAATCACCTTTGCTCGAGTTGAGTTTTAGGAGTGGATGAGGATGGGTGGTACCAGTAGTCCTCTCTAAATAAAGACGGCAACATTAGGAGTGAACACACACACACACACACAGACAGACACACACAGGCACACACACACACACACACGCACACACACATAAACACACACACATACATATATAAATAATTATATTTATATGTGTGTGCATATATAAATATATATTTACATATATATATTCATATATATATATATATATATATATATATATATATATATATATATATATATATATATATATATATATATATATATATATATATATATATATATATATATATATATATATATATATATATATATATATATATATATATGTATATAGCAGTTAGTCGTTCATCACACGTAGAACGAGCTTGTCATTTGCTGACTCGTCATAAGCCACCTTGGGTAGCAGTTGAGATGATAACGTTTTATATGATTAAGTAGTATAACATCAAATTTTGCACACAGTCGTAACTGACTCACGACTCATGTGAGAATATCTACTTGTCGAAATCAGCAATCGATGTAGTTATCGAACATTTCGAGTCAGGCTAGCTTCAATTGTTCCTCTCGCAATGTTGGAATAATGCCATGACCATGTTGTAGCAAATGTATGTTGCTAGATTAAATTACCAGCTTCGAGAAAAACACGACACGCTATAATTACATATCCCTCGGACCAAGATTTGAACGCGAGTTCGCCTGCGTTCGATTTTCTTGTTCGAACTACAAAATGCTAGCAGTGGCAGAACTATGTAACTTGCAGTAATCCGTTTAACATTTTCTCTTTGAACTCAAGCTGCAGTGAGCCGCAATTTGTGCGTGTGGTTATTAGCATACGACTGCATCTTATTTATCGGAGCTAGTAAAAGGTATTTGACTGGTCAATGTAAATGCTTTATGCATGGAACAGCCCACCCTTCAATCACAAGCATTAAGGCTATTGTAATCAAAGCAGTCGACACAATCTTTATGCAGATTAACGTCTTACTGACTACTTGATACGACCGATATGTTGGTAAGCTTACCCGATTCGATCCACATCTGCCCTTTACAATGGCCAGGTAGTTAGAGCTCGTCCACAGTCTCGTGACAGCTACTCGCTGGAAATCATGTACCTCTGGAAGCCGGTTTGTGTGGTTATTCGGGGACGTCCATACCACTTTTGGCAGAGCTACGCATTAGGTTCACATTCTTGTATTAGGTGGCAGCCTTCATTTACGTTAGCTTTTCACATTCTCTTTGGTGCTATAAAAACCAATGTTTTTGCACCTCTTTCACGTGTAGCTGCTGAGTGAATTTGGAACACCGAGTGTCGGCATCGTTGGCAAGTTTCCTAACATAGCTAAATTGATTATCAGGAATTTCTTCTCTCTCACAGAAAATGAAGATCTTAGGTATTTACATCCCAAGATTTACACCGACAGTCATCTAAGATCGTTAAACAGGTGGCCAGGCCAAGCAGACTTATAAACTGCTTATTGTTTAGCTGCTAACTATATATTGACGCAAAGTATGAATACAGTATTAACCAGAAATAACAGGTTAAAACATTAATTGGCCATATTCATACATTCGGTTTTGAAACTGCATAGGATCTTGGTGTCAGGTAAGATGTTCGATTGGGTTTTTAAGTTCGATGCAAGAAGGTGCTTGCGACATTACCCTATCTTTAACCAAAACGAATGAATTGTCCTGGTATGGACTTTTCAGCACAGCGGAGCTTGCAAATTATAAGAGCCTCACAGGGACGACCAGGTTTGAGAGATGACATCCCAACCAAACGTAATTTTCCTTCAAAAGTTATATAATACATACCAGCGACGACCTCGCCGTTGATCCCTTTCCGTTAACTGTAAAAATTGATATTATGATTGTGTCATTCATAGACTCTGCACCCCGGGGGTGGGGGGGGGGGGGGCACTTAAGTGTATAGAGGTAGTATATATGTGCCGCGCGACGGGGTATGTTTTTTCGGCCTCTCGACTTGTATGACCGGTTTTTGGGACTCATACTTGTACGACGTGGTATGTTTTTCAGCTTCAATGTGTACGACGGGTTATACATTCGCATAATACCTTGTACGACGGGGTATGCTTTTGGCCATTTTGACCTTGTAGGACGGGTACGGGTTTTCGAGGTCCCGCGGCACACCCCTATCCATAATAAGGCCAAGTGCCCCCGCCCCCTCGGGCTCTGCACCAACATTCGCGGAACCAAAACCTACAACTTCTCGATATATTTCACACACCTCAGCATATTTCGATGCTACCATCAGTTATGTCTGAGCCCATTGGAATCAGTTCCACTATGTGTATTATGAGCCTGGTTGCTATCGTCATGCACATGTAAGTTTATGAATTATACGGCAGCGTCAGAAGCCGAAGATGACTGCACCAAGATGCTCCGATTGAGCAGGCTATGGTCAGGTAAATAAAGCCAAGCGCTGAGGCGTAGCAATATAACATGCATGCGCATGCTAACTCTATCCACTAGCTTATACCATTAAATCATTTCGAACTATCATACTTATTATAAACTGAAGGCATTTATCACAAGACTGACGACAATACCGAATGAAATGAACGCAAGATGGCAGCAAGTCTCATGAAATACCACTGCACGATTTGCTTGCCCTGTGGGTCCGCCTGGAAGTTTTTTTTGTAAAATTACCCCGCTAATGACTTTCTTTGTTCCATAGACAGATTATGGCAGCATAACATCTGCTCATGCGTAATTTGATGCGGACAGAATAAAAATGTACAGCAAGAGCGAGTCATCCTCATCAGCTGCTGCTCATCACTGAAGTATTTTACCTTTTTCAGCTAAAAGGACAAATATACATTAACTCGAATTGTGCCGTAATTGCAACTGGTCCATGTTCCTTCCTCAATCACATTACATTGCGACATATTCGTTGCGTAAAGTTTTGCACCACGATCAAGATTCATATTCGCACTGCTTTACGTATGTTTTCACGATCGCCCGACAGCTTTCACTTGGGGGAATTAGCTGTGTCACATCTGTAATGCTTCCATTGTCTTCATAGACCATGTGCCGATTGTTTCCCGCGGCGATAAACTCTGTTTGCATTATCCTATTAGCTTTATTTGTTCCTAATGGAATGTTAAAGGACTACACTTTGTACATATAAGAAACCTTCGGCTATGTTGTAGGTTCTGCAAATGCTATCATTGTTAAAATCCATTTTACGTTTATTTTTCGGGATCGCTGTTTTTTCATCTTACTACAGCTCAGTAGTCATAGCTGACTCTAAGCAGCAATGATATGTTAATAAACCTATGTTATGCTTCGATATGCCACCGGTCTGCATCTCAGGCTGGTGGCCGTATTGACGTAGCTACTCGGTAATTACATGTGGTTGTTAATGCACCAGTAGTTTTAGCTGTACATACACTCAAACGTTCATCAATGTGTACCTACAATGGGGCAGCTCATTATGGGTGTTTTATATTCAAGCCCACATCAACCAAGTATTACTATGCAGCGCAAGTACCACCACCTGCGCAAAACGTCTGTGTGAAATCGATCACTATAACTGATGCCTTGTACACATAATTAGGAATAAGCGTAGCGGACACAGAGCAAATACGGAGATAGATGAATCATTTCTAAGTCGTAGCATAGTTACGTGCAGCTGCAACTCCTAAT
Organism: Urechis unicinctus; assembly: GCA_034190875.2. Classification (NCBI taxonomy): domain Eukaryota; kingdom Metazoa; phylum Annelida; class Polychaeta; order Xenopneusta; family Urechidae; genus Urechis; species Urechis unicinctus. The sequence continues at coordinate 36,260,040 of CM067351.1, read as the reverse complement.
ACTTAGTCTGATTACGCTCTTAATCTGACCAATGACTCCTAGAGCTTTTCCCCCGCGCACAAAGACTAGAATGGCTGATAAATGAGATATGCGCCATTTAACTCTGAGACGAGGGTTCTCGCTTAAGTACATAAGCACAGTTTCGCTTTATCTATTTAGTTGAGTGATGACACTCTTTGGTTTAGGAATATGACTGAGATAGCAAAACGCAATGGCGCAATAACTGTCTGAGCAGCCAATTAAACCTTCAACGACTATCTTTGCATGTCCTCGTTGACGATATATTGTTTCTTCTCTACCGATATGCAGATAAAGCAAAGACAATATATTTACTCTAAATCGGTGCCTTATCCTGTATTGTAATAAAGGAAGAAGATCAAACGGCCGCCATTAAGCGACATCCGATATGGAAAAAGAAATGTCATTAATCGTTATTGCTTGGATGCACTTAAACAATTTTGCATTGTAAAGTCGATGAGCATATACACTGCATAAGTGGTAGAATCCATAGTTCAATGTCATAGTGCTCAAACCAAGCGCGTGCTTGTAGCTGTATACACTTACTACATTCAGAATCTAAGTACCTGATTATTGAATGTACAATGTCCTCTCACAAAAAATGTTATGGCGCAATTCGCTTTCTTCAAGTCACTACCTACCAGACACGGCTAAATCTGAATGCATTGTCCAATGTGTCGGATAGCCAATAGTATTCATTAAGTGCGGCCTCGTGATTATCAGTCGCCCGTTATAGCAAACCATTATTGCTACACCTACACTTTACTGAGTTGATTTACGATAGACTGTTGCATAATTCACACATTTTGTTAATTATCTGCGTTCTCTCTGAGCTTATCGTTCAGTTGATATATGCAATAATTTGTTATTGTTATTTAGCAGCTTGCATATCAAACAACAATCGATTGGCAAAATTCGTGCTATTGTGTCTGCTGCTTAATTAGGTGAAGTTGTATTTGCTATGTAATGAGATTGGCTGGACGTGATCAAGTTGCTAAGATGATGTCTTAGCCGGGCAGCATGTATATTATAGTCCGTACTAATGCCAGGATGTGTTATTTGAGAACATCAAGGAAACCATTACACGTTTATTGATAGTAGATTCAAGCAAAACATACCTCATGCTGATCTGCTTCGTTGTGTTATTCAAATGTTTTATGCTAATAAGGATTTCGGTGGACCCTAAACTTATTGTCCGCATAAAGTTTTCCGTACGAGTTTACAGTGTTGCCATGCAGCGTGATAAATGGTTATTTTTCCCATGTGCACTATGTTAAAAAGTTGTGACACGGTTTATGAGTACAAGTAACTTCACTTTTTTGACTGATATCCCATTGTAACTGAACGTCATTCTTCAGTTCCCTAACTAACCGTACCATATCCTGTGCGTTTTCGCAACAATATATTAAGATGCCAGGGAGACTATTCAATCGCCCGTCCCATCTTGTCCTCTTGCTTTGTATCCATCCCACTGCCTACATTGAGACATCACCCCCTCTTACCGTTCCACTGCAATAAGCGTCAAAGCAATGCTCGAAATGTGTCGTACTGCATGCATGAACTGTAGCTAGATTGATTTGTCTCGAAAATATCGCATGACGTCTATACATATGCCAGAACGGTAGGTCTGGCTGATCTAAGCTCTACCGCCCATATTAGCTGCAATGACATTTCAAGTGCTATGTTTCATTGCCTATACGAGCAAAGATCATGGTTTTATGTGCCGTTGTTCTATAGGTAATGCCCAAGTACTTTTTGCATAGCACACTACAAGACGAGGACCAGTATGCTAACTGGAGTCAGCTTGCTGAGGGCGTTAGTGCCGGGCGTTAGCGGATTAACCTTCCACTTAGGTATTAACGTACATGCAGCGGCGCATTGAATTGAGCCCTAATGCCAGCTAAGGATAAGCGCAGCTATCTCGTGTGTAACTATCTACTTGTGTTAAGGGCTCTAATTATTTTATTTGTTTTGTTGTATGATAACCTAATTTCTATTGAATCTGATGTAACAGGTGGATGTTATTAGTATTGCAAAATAAAATGACAGAAACAATGGCCTTCAATTAGCATGACTATAGAAGAACAGCTAATTTCTTAGCTTGTAATAATATTATTTGTTGGATACTGAGCATTTCACTTTTTTTAAATGATATACATAGTTCCAACGTATAACCAGAACACCAGGTAACATCATCATAACGAATGCTGACGCAGTACTCTTGATCGAGAAATGGTCGCATCGAAGCCACCACGTCAGTCGTCATTGTTAGCGAAATTGTACATTACTGCCAGTGATTGACAGCGTGATGCCAGTAACATGCCCATGATAAAAGCTTGCGTGTCAGAGTGGCCACGCAGCAAGGAAAGAGAGAGCTATTGTAGCCAAACAGGCTTTTGTCATTTAAAGGGCGGCTTTCTGTCTGATATATTTGGTCGCCGTACTCTGAAACGAGTTTAAGTGCGTATGGATGTACCCAGCTTTCTAAACCCTCTTAAATGCCGACATATTGGGCGGTTTATGATGTATTTATGGATGGCATAGCAATTTGGAGTGGTTGGATACACTTGATATTAGGCAGCACATTCAAAACCAACTTTCTGTTCCCGATTCACACTGCTCCTATGGAAAACCGTTAACGTGAGTAACAACTGTTGTAGTATTCTGACTAAGCGTTAATATTACGAAATGGCCTTCTTATCACAGAACCCAAATTAATTACACGTAGTGATGGTCATGCAGTCGTATTGACGTAATAAATACGTTGGTGTTCATGCTTGAATATTTCGCATTTGGTACTATCAGCACGTGCTTGCATGCGTTCCTCTAGTTTTAAGGCTTAGTAGAGCATTAGCTGAAGCTTTTAGAATATCTCGTTATTACGCTCCAAAGTTCTCAATGAACTGCTGTTGGGCAATTGATATATTCGATGGACTTCAGGTTATTAAAACAACATATGCTTTGTACACGTACTGTTAAAGGCATCACTTAAAGACAAGTCAAGCTCTAAGGTACATATTAGGCGTGATACGCAGTCCTTTCATTCGAAGTACAGTGAATTGTATTCAGAAGAAATGCGTTTATACCATTATGGCAGTTTAACTATAACGATTCAATGAGGACAACTTAAGCTTGTAGATTATTTAGTACTTTAGCAGCATAAAATGATGAGAAATATGGTTGCATTTCGTAATATCACTGCAATACCGACGAATAAAGATAGTCTGACAGCCACTTTGTACACGTTTATCATGTCAGCTAAATGATTGCTGTCAATACGCAGACGTTCAAGCATCTACCATCAAGCACCAAAGCGAAATTAACTGAGATGTCTGCAACATGTGATATTCCGCATGGGAACTGCAACCCCCGGAGCCTAAACAACGTTTGCGCCCGAATTCACAGGGTAAACGCCAGATGCGTGTTGTGGTTTTCAACATTCTTTCTTGCCATCAAGGTATGGGGATCGGCGCAGCAGTAGGGCTCTACCATGACACAATTTTGGATTACCAAAGACAGAAACATATTTCATTGTGGCACGTGAACCATGATTATTGTGATAGGAACCTGTACATCTGCTCCTTAAACCACCGAAGCAATGGACCACGTACTAGATATCGTTTTCGATTATGACGTGTGTTGAATCTGGTTCAGTGGTGCTTGACAGCTGCTCGCCAATGAAACGCAGGATTTAATTCATGTGCCAAATAACAAGCTACTGAACGACGTGGTTTTGCCATACCTAATGAACAGCAAGTAGATAGCTGTGAAGAGCAGCTAAGCGACTTGAAGGGTTTATAGTTTAATTCCATTAGCAGAATAATCTGAGAACTACTTCTTTTGTCTGAGTGTTAGGGGGCAAATACACCTGTATTTATCATAGTACGGTTTAAATAGGTGGAGCACCATAAACAGAATTTAGTTCATGGCATTGTTGTATTCGGTTGCCAAATAATTATAAAAACGGCATATAAGTCAAAACAGACTGTCATTGGTTGGTTAATGCGAGGGTATTATTTACATCCTTCATAAAAGGTCGCTACATCTAGTGAATACGGCTCAATTGACGATTTAAGTCTTCACCAAGCGATATTATTTGATGCCATATTACGGAATTAGATTGTTAGCATGCAAATTGATTGAACTTTATCATGCACCTGTTACAATGACTGACTAATATTTCCGTTGATGTGGCAAGGACACCTTAGAAATGGTAGGTCCCTGGTAACGTTGTCGTCATCATACATGGCGCGGTTTCATGCTCGTTTGGTTTAGTGCGGTGGCGACTGAGAGGAAGCAGACATTTGCTAGAGCACGAGTAATACAATGCAGTCCGAGGGTTCGCGGTGGTTTTGTTCATTAGCTCATAAGACAACACTCGTTACAAGTTTGCTTAAAATACACAGACATTCATATTAACTCTTTAGGCTTAATAAATCACTTTTTGACGGGCTATGAATCCATATGCTAGGTAGATAGCGTTTGGTTGTTACTGTGGATGCAAAGCTGGCTCGATTGCATGCCTGGAAAGGTCTAGAGCATGGACTCGCCCTTGTTGCACTAACATAAAGATATTTATTGAACCAAGAGTTCCGTGACATGTCTGCAATATATTTCTGTCGAAATAATATTGAGTGCAGGCTAGATCAAAGCTGCTGGCAATCCAAGACTGCCAGTCGCTCTTTGTAGTGAGTAAATTAATGGAGGCTGATGCGGACTATCTTGTCTGTTTTATACACACACACACACGCATACACACATAAATACACACACACACACACACACACACACACACACACACACACACACATACACACACACACACACACACACACTCACTTACACAAACATACACACAGACAAACACACAGAAATACACACACAGAGACACTCAATATATATTTATGTATAAATATGTAGATTTTTAAGTCAATCTATAAACATATATACACATATATGATTGTATATATAGACAATCATATATACATTACGCCAAATTACGGATATATAACCCAAAAGTACCTATTCTGTCTATGTATCAGTCATCAAAGTGTGCGCTTTCGGATCGAACTTCAACTTTAAAGATCGGCCCGGCTTATCGAGACGATGAGCTCATGAATAATTAATCGCCTCCGCGTGACGTCAGCTCCGACATTGTTTTTGTTGCGAGGCGCGATCTGTGCTACGATTAGCGAATATTGCTGCTGGTTATTTCGCAACTTCATCACTTCATTAGAGCGACGAAGAGATAAAGGATGGCACAGATCATTTGCAAACCATCGTTGCTTCGGCAGAGCTAATTTTGCCTTACAGATTCGAACTGGACATGAGCGATTCAGACTCCCATGAAGTGCAAAAAGACACCGGCGATGTAACTGTTGCGTCTGGGTCTCACGCGGGTCATCACCAACTAAATATGTTACCTCTTTTCCAAACAGTATACAACAGCCAATGCAGCAAATAATTCCTCCATATAACAGCAGACATGAGATATCACAACGTTTTTGTGTGATTTAGTGGATGCATGGGTGTATGTTTACAAATTTGTACCATGTAAGTTTTAGCGCTCCTCCACACGAATTGTAAATAAACCACAACTGATTACTGACTAGCTTCTGTTAATAAATAGAGATGCACTTTGATATAAAGTAAGACTTATCAAAGGCTGATTATACAGTTTTAAGTAATTGATGTAGATTGATTCTGAGCTAGAACATATATAGGAGAGCAAGTACGACAACTGTTTTCTTATAGAATTTTCATTTAGCTCATAAATGAATGTATAACTGGACTTAAGGAAATTAAGGTTATGGTATTATATTATCATCGTGGTCAGTGTTACATCCGAGTTTCTATTAATGTACACGGCTAAAACATATTTGCCATACATTCTGTCATACTTTATTACATACATTAATAATCCCATCACTACATCATGTTACATATGTTTGTGTGGCTACTATCAGCCAATGGCAGAGATGGAAGAATCTGCGTGCTGTGTGGAGATTCCGCGAGTCATGACCCCAACAGACAACAGCACCATTCCCAATGGTTGCATAACCCAGCCTCCTGGTTTCAGACCGATCTGTTTGAACCCTTGGGCCTTGCAAGTGGCATATTTTACCTATAGACAACAACACGGGCACATGTCAGATAATGATATACAGGTGACGGTATTTTCTATTATTTACAAATAAATCTGTACAAAGGCTAGCAGTCACATGGTTATTTTACAGGCGTTACAGGTATACTACATACATACAGTTTGTTCGCTGGTGCTGGGGACATCTGGGTTAAAAGACAAGAGTTCCATTACCAGCCTGCGCCGTTACAGCAATACGAGATAACTTCCCAGCACCAGACTATCAAAGATTCCTCTAACCTCAACTCACCTACGACTTGTCTTGATACATGCAGAACCTACTCTGGTGTGCCTCAATGGTTTGTCGTCGATCTGGGCAGGGTTGGCTCATGGGAATCCAGCAAGAACTCAGCCATCAGGCATTCGACATACTCGACAAACATAACAGGAATCATGTCATAGCTTGCACACCAGACTGTCGCTTATAACATAATATCCTCATAGTAATTGAATTAGTTGTTGTTTACATTTCAGATATCAGTCAAAATATTCACCAAATGTTGCTTCTGTTGCTACATTAGTGACAACATGCCCCTGCTTAAACTTGAGATATATTAGCTTGAAGACGGGATCCCAACCTTCTTTTGTCGCCTGTTCTCTTCTCCCATTTTTATTGTAGTCGAGGGCAGCCAGTCTCTGTGATACAATGGACCATTTATGCGGGACCTACATATATTTGGCATATCAGCGAATGTAAACAAGTTTAATTAGTAATATACAAACAACACTACGAAGGAGCACTGCAAAATGCAAAAAATTATATTACCCTCGTAGAAGACGACAAGCATCTTAGGGGCGAAGTGGTTAACCAAACTATGGAAGGCTTCAACCGATGATGTTTGCAAGTCGCCTGACAGTTTACGACAATCCTGGCAGAGTAGATGGTTGTTGACCAACTTCTCTAGCTTAACAGCTACATGAGTGCCTGTTAGAGCCAATTTATATATGTAATTTGTTAGCTCGATCATTGCAGTATTTTGTTGAACAAATTGACATAAGCATCTCCTAAAACTTGTAAAGGCTTAAAACTAGGCAATTTACTAAATCAATCTTCAGAATTATCATATTCATATAGATCCATGAATTTGTTGCTTGGTCTAAATGTATTGTATCTGCTTAACCAGACAATGGACTATTTATTCAATACTAATGCAACAAGAAAGTCATCGAGTCTCACCCTCTGCTTCTCTCTCTTGATAAAATCAGGTCTGCTATTCTTGGGAGGGGTTCATTCGCCTAACCATTCTTTCTTGCTTGCTTGACAGCAGAGGCCTTCGCAAAAAGAGAAGACTTATCATTTTGATTCAAAACCTGCTTACACCTGGTATCCAACCAAGCTCCTCTCTAAGTTTCGGTGCCTGCTAAAAACAATCCTCGGTGAAATGAACCGAGCACGCAAACAATTACCTAACCGGGCCAGGCCATTTTACTCGCGATCTAAGCACTTGGCCAGTCAGTTATTTTTTTCAACCGTCCTTACCGGGAAACTAGAACATAATCCAGACTCCTGCGCGAGCAGCCCTCAACACAAAAAACAATTAACCATCGCGTTTGATCGGTCACAAGATGGCTGAAAAACGATAAAAAAATCCAAAAGAAGAGAGACGAACTCCGACAAATTACAATGCATTCATATATATATATATATATATATATATATATATATATAGAGAGAGATATATAGAGAGAGAGAGAGAGAGAGAGAGATATATATCTATAGAGAGAGAGAGAGATATATCTATATAGATATATATAGATATATAGAGATAGAGAGAGATATATATATATATATCTATCTCATATATAGAGATATAGATATATATATATAGATATCTATATATCTCTCTCCTATATATCTGTATATGTATCTATATCTCCTCTATATATAAATATATATATATATAAATAAATATTTTGAATATAGATTTATATCTATGCTTTTAAATATATGTATATATATATATGTATATATCTATATATATATATATAGTTGCATATATATGTGTGCGTTTATATACTTATATCTATGTATCAATTTGTATATATACATATTTAGACATAAATATGCATAGATATGTATTTATACACATATGTGCATAAACATGCAAAAAACTACATAAATGTATATATATATAAATATATGCGCGTACATATATATATATACGTCTTAGGTATTTAAATTACTACATATTTACATATGTATATATTTATAGATGTAGATTTATATGATTGTATATGAATATGAGTGTATAAAACATTTTATAAATGTATATAGATATACATATTGATACGAAGAATATATTTATCTATATCTAGGTATGCATTTATGTACATATATTTTCACATATCTATTTGTATTTATATATGTATATATATACATATTTATGTATGTATAATGACATAAACGTATGTATATATATTCATGTGTATGCACATATATACACAAATAAACATGTAAAAATATAAATATGCATATATAGTTACATATCATTATATATGTATGTATAAATGTATTTATATATATGAATAAATGTAGCTGCACACATATATATATATATATGCATATCTATATATATATATATAAATTTATATATCTATACATGCATGCATACATATACATATATGCATTGCTAAATATTTATACAGATATATACATATATATATATATATGTACATACATAAATATAAACAAACACACACACACATTACATATACATGTGCATATCTATATATTTATGTATATATATAATCATATGTATATATATGTATATATATATATATATTTATATATATATATGTATATATATATCTGCATTAGTATGTATGATATCAAGGAAATCTTCGTCCACAATTCTACTGCGATTGTTTATATTTTTCAGAAAACCTTTTGAAACAACAAAATCGATTGATTTGATCGTGGGCTTGCGCGATAATGAATTGGTTAAATATTGCCCAGATACCATAAGTACAGCTGATGTGTAAATGTTATTATAGAGAATATAATATCCATCAACTCTCAGCTTACCGTAGTGTCTGTGTTCGAACCCTGTTACTGTACTCTCGTCACGTTTCTGGATAGGTATATTGCTATCACATATAGTCACTTAACGCCATCAAACAAGGTCGTCCGTACTTTGACCGATCGCAAGTTATGCGTCGCTTGTGACTTTTTGTGTATGAATATATTGCTACGGTTATATATATAAATTCTCTCAATCATTAAGATCATAAGCATGTAAGTAAATGCCTATTTGTTTTTACGAAACGGATGCTGTCAAACTGCATTGGTAATAATTCAGGTCAACATGTATCTTGCCGCGGTGTCCGGTGTTTATGACGTGCTGCTGCGTTAATTAAAATAGAGGCTAGTGAGTGATAGGGTCGGATTGCTGAAGGTATTATATTAGATCTGTCCAACTTGTAGCCTGTTATATTTGCTCAGTGATAGCTTTTCCTGCAGCACAAGCGAAAGGTTTTAGATTCTACATAATGCCTAACACTTATGTGTTTACCACCTTAAGTGTTCACATAGCATACAATTTTTTAGGCGCAATTTACTCTACAATATTTTTCATAAACACGTAATTTGATTTGGTGGAAGAAATACTAATATAATATTACTCATCGCCACATATTAGTTTGAACCGAGAGCTATCATGACTTGATCAAACATATACTCTTGCACGAGTGAGGTTATAGGGAGCAGACATATGTTGATGATGCGCCATAGCAGGTGAGCTGTCACTTAGAGCAGTCACTTTGCATTGATGAGCTTTTAGTAAGAAACTTACGTATCAGTGATGAACCTGGTCAAGGGGTCTCCTGCTAAGGGCCAAGAAATGTGCAGCGCGGACATTCGTACCGCGCCGCCTGAAGATCATCGATCTACATGGCAATTTCGTAGCAATTGTCAAAGAAGTGAACGACTCAAACTTATCCAATGTGCAATACGTGTCATTGGAAGTTGAATGATGATTATTCACAGTCTAAAACTGCTCGCGGGCTGATAAGCTGATTACAAACATGCTTGTGGAGGTAAGTCACCCGCTTGACCTCTTAAGCAGCAAACGAAGAATAAGTGATTGACAAGGCACTGTTAATATTCGTTAACTTTAAGAATACAATGTTGTCTACCTGCATGGACATCTTAAACCTGTTAAAGCTAATCAAGAATAAACGTGCAATAACAATTTCATGACGCGCGTCATTGTTCATGAATTAATTTTAACGAAAGTTTAAAAAACGCTTAGAAATTAATGGATTATTACGAACCGACGGAATCATATTGTTGAAAGCGCTGAAGTAAAGCTGATTTACTTATTAACAGTAAGCCCCTGCTCTTTCGGGAGTAGCATTTTACCAGACTTTTTTCTGTTGTCAGTGCGTTGCTGGAATAGAAGCAGGCTGGAATATCTATGGTCGAGTGTAGTGAGTCTTTGGAGGGCCAAACGATAATGGGTTTGGATGTCACATTTATCATACTTCGATATGTCGGATCCGATCAATCTGCCAGCAGACAAAAGCACGGTGATAAATTTATTTTGCAATGGGACAGATAGTACCTTTACCATGGAGTTATATCCTATTCTCTCTTTCTTTCGATTCCACCATCTGCGGGAAGTGCCTGATAACTCAATTTTATGTGTTTGTAATGGACTTGCCTATGAGCTTGCTCACAAGATTTAGCAAGGCCTACCAGCCGACAGCTTAGACCTGGTATTCATAAATACACGGAATGTTTCGCTCCAGATGATGGAAAAGACAGTGGCTTCTTAATCTATCAACTGTCCCTTTTTTGTCAGTATCCATTCAATATCAGCAAATGTAAAGACCAAGCCGACGAAAAAGGGCATCAGGCCGCCAAGGGCGAAGGCGGTTCAAACAGATGAATAACAGTAAACCCCCATTAATGAAGTCGATAGAAACGTTTAAAGTGCATCCGCGCAGTGAGACCCTCGCACTTTCTTTTCCCGTTGAGGTGACCAAAGGAAATTGCCAAACATCGAATCAGTGACGGATATAGTCACTGACATTTACTGACCATCCTCTTAATCGCATGTGCCTCAATGTGCTCGTAAGGTCGGGTGCAACACTCAAGAGAAGGTAAAGAGACAAATTTCTGCCACTTGAACTTGACTCAAACAGGTTCTGCCGCCAGATTAAGACACCTAGCTGGAAGATCTTATATGAAATGACAACATACATGTAAGTCTTGAACAGTCATACACCATAACCATCATCTCGTGATCGATATCCATTGCCCGTACCTACATAGCATCGTGTTAACTGAGTTCGGCATCGCAATGAGTTGACAATATACTTGCTGAACAGCACAACCATTTTCCGCGGCAATTCATAGTTTCACATCATTTCACATTCAAATATACTTTCTTCACAGCAAAGTGTGTTGCCATTTGCAGGTTGATATTCACGGTTTCAATATATAGCGTATGTTCGATATACAGTCGACAGTTCCACGACAGCATCATCTGAGTGAAGGGAGTGTTGTTTGTCACTCTGGACAAAGGCTCCTATTGTACGTTGGCACAAGCCCACAGGCATTTAATATATTGACTTGAATCCAGCTATTAATATTTCCCAAACAATAGACGCACCGACGTCGTCATTGTCTTAGATATCATCTGCTTGGATGGATAGGCGTTTGAAATCTTTATAACATACGATGGCCGCATACATCATCATGATGACGTGAGCCATGCAATTAATGACAATATCTGTGCAGCCATTATTAGCATTCTGTGTCATTTTAGCTTTAATGATGGAGAGCTACAGCAAGTGAATCACTCACCCGTTACGTCATACATACTCTCCGGTTGAGTCGTTTCAATTCGTTAATTTCTTGAGGTCCATTGGGTTCGGTTTGCCTGGGTCTGATATTCAGACTATTTAAGCAAAACAGCAACGTTGCATCAAGCTAGAATGGTATGGGATAATAAGTAAGGTAACGTCTAGAATAATTTGGCGCACATGATCACAACATAGTTGTGTTTTTTAGATGTGAAACGATAATACAATGCCAAACTGAGATCCATGTCTACTAACACACATTATTGTTTTTCTCGGGATAGTGATTACAAACGGCATTTAGTGGCCACTCCTTTCCCCTTGCTATCATCCATAACACTGCCATGAATAAGGTTGCATTAATTGACATCCATATCATGTGCACTTATGAGCATTATTAAACAGGAAATACGACAGAACGCATCAACACTCAAGCTAAGGCTTAATTTTATCAAGTGACAACCAGATGAACTGTGTTATGTACAAAAGCCATAATCCCTCCAGTTAATGTGTATCAGTCCTCGAATTTAACTCTGAGATTATCACTGCGTCATTTGGCGGCATAGCTTAAGTGAATAATCACAGAAAACAAATGAAATGTGATCAACCCCGCTGCGCATGCGCATGGAACGTATTTATCGTCCCACCACCTATATCAACACGTGATCACTTGATTTGGGCATGAACCCAAATAGATTGACTTTATAAAGTTTTATGTAAAAGCTGACCAGCTCTGTTTATTCAAGTCATTTCCATTTCAGCAAAACTTTCGTCGCTTACAAGAAAGAATTGCCACTTTTGGCCGGATATTGCGGTTTGAGGACCCCTTAATATCCCGTTGTCGTGTTCTATTATTTGGGAAGCGAAGCGTGTTCTGTCATTTTACATGCATGCCAAAATTGTCAACGCGAAAAGCTCACGTTACGATGCGCACGACTTATAGAGACTGACACGTGCCTTCTGAATATTCGAAACTAGCAGTGTTAATTTGTCCTCATAAATATCGTGATTCATGTCACGTTGAAAGTATCTCTAGCTTAACGCTCTCTTTGATTTCTAGTGGTCTTTTTACGTTCGTCATTTTTGGCACGGTTTTATCAGCAAGTTTACTATACAACATATTCCCATGTTAGTTGCCCTGACAAAACTAGAGTGCCCGTTGCGATCGACGAATCATTTCCATCTTTCCTGCGGCTGAAATGTGATATTGGATGTCATAGCCGGTTCATGAAAGCGACACAATTATTAATCATACCAAATGTTATGCATGAACACAACAAAGGTTGTGTCCCCTTCCTGAACCTTTACAGTCACATCACAGCTACATCCACCAGGCTTTGTGCGTCTGTGACATCAATATATTAGTTATAAACAGACGTTTTATACCCCTGTGATGGACACATTGCCTGACAGCCTATGATAGATTAAAGCAAAGATGATATTATTCCTAAGATCTGTCTTCTGAAGTCATATTTGTCCTCTTGTCTGTTGATATGCAACGTCATGGCGTTAGTATACGAACAAACCAAAGCGCATTTCCCCACGGCAGACCGTTAACTGATATGAAGGAGGAGCTTAGCGCCAACAAGGAGTAGGTGTGCTGTCGTGTATTGGTGGGCCGATGGAATCATGCATAAACAGCCCATACAACTGCATGTAAAAGTATGTCATATGTAACAACCGGGGACTTTCGATTACACAAGCAACATGGCAGGCTACATAACCACGGTCGTAAGTGTCTGTTATATTCGCTTATTGTTATGACCAGTATAAAATCATCTCATTATAAGACGTGAATCGACACGTGTAGATGGCCCACGTGCACAAAGTTTTCGACGACCGCTTTCCTACAGTAACAAAATTCATCACACACACACTCATCCACACTCACACACACACATTCATTATCCCATCAACAAATAATGTCACGCGCCCGACAAACAAAACAACCATTTACGTAGAGGGTTACCGAGGAAAGCACCTAAAAATGTCAGAGTGCAATTTTACTCAAGATTGTCGAAATTTTCCCAAATCTGAATAAGATAAACTTGGTGATTGTCAATGACATACTGCTGAGTATGTCACTCAATGACTAATATGGACCAGCCGATTAATGTTCTGTGTTGAACGCACATGAGCAAATTGACATTATGTTTATTATCTTCCAAGCCAATTCATAACCAGTCTAATGCGTGACTCACGCCCATGATTCACGTATTAGTTGCGCTTGCTTGCAGAAATATGAAAAGGCTAGGCTATATCAGGTTAAACAGAGTTAGCCACGTCATTTTGATATATGGTGTTTGAGTTTATCGGTACACACATTATAAATTGAATTCGCTTTTATGTGTGATTTGGTTTTTGTCATGGCTGACAAAGACACCAAGGTGGCTCACGATGACAATACATGCATACATGATTAGGGTTCGGACTTACGCGCGTAAGAGCATTTCACATTATTAGCATTGCACATAAACTGCACATTTTGGGGAGCAGTTGATAAGACTAGACAATAAATAAATAAATATATATATATATATATATATATATATATATAAAATATAAATAAATATATATATATATATATATATATATATATTTAGCTGGTACGTGTTGACTCTGCATTTGATGATTGCGAGGCTGTTCGATGTGTTAGATCCCAGGGGCTTTTAATTAAGTCTTTCTTTGTCACCTAAGTGGCCGTTATTTGACGTAATCGAAAACAAACCACTGCCTTAAACCCCGACCATTGTGCCTGATTTTATTCAAGCCGTAATAGATGAGTCAAATGTTAGTGATTTTAACCAATATAGGATATTGCAATCTCGATATGCTTAAGAACCTGATTATTAGATGACAAAAGATCCTAAACGGACCTACATTGAGTCCAAGAGTACATTAATAAAACTCTCGACACCGTTGGAAATCACGAAGCTACTAATCCCCAATGTGTTGCGAGGGCGGTCGCACTTCTCGCAATCTTTGAAGCCTTGCGAATTTGTTATAAGTCAATATCCAAATACGATAAGTACGCTGTATGCCACGGCATGCAATAGCTGTCGATTAATTCTGAGCTGATCAAGATGTGGGGCGAAATGAGTTGCGATCTCTGATTGTGGGCAATACGCACTGGAACGCGACAGGTCATTAAGTATTAAGCATGGTCATCAATGTCAATATCTTAAGCATATTACTTGCAAGGTGACATTCGAAATATATTGCAAATCTCTATTATGTATACTACAGCAACACTTGCACTAAATTACGTAATTATGCGTCTTCATAACAAAACGAGTGCGCGTTATACGTTTATCTGATAGAAGCCGAGCGCTAGTAGAGTGGGTGTATATGCTAAGTTGAATCCCAAGAATAGCTTTTAATTAAGGTCGGGATATACATCTGTGGTCTCTACGTTTTCCGCATCACCTCGCTCACCTAAAATCTTACTGCCCACGCTTACCCGTTGTTTGGTAAAGATCTGTCAACAAATACAAAGTACCCCACACTTCTATGCTGATGAACCTTTATTGCCAACCTCATCTCGTGCAGGTAAAGATCCCTGCTTCGCTGGCCCAGGGGTGTTATGCGTATGATTACCCTCAACTCGTTATGCATAGCCAACTATACTTATACCTCACTCATTGTCAATTACATATTTATTTGCAGCGATTTCACTCATGCTACTTTCAAAAAGACACTCATCGATTGTATGTGATATTACTAAGAAAAATAGCGTAACATTTGTTATTCATCTGCCTTAAATTTTCCCCAAATTCATTGCGAAGGTTATTGTGAACACCATGGCGCGCCGATAATTAATCAATGAATAGTAGACATTTATTTTGCTTGTGCAAACAAGGTGAACCTTTTACTAAATGCCATCAAAGGGCAGTACGTTGGTTGGCTATGAATGACGTATTTGTAGCATGAATATGCGTCTAGGGTATGACTAGTAAACATAGTGAGACCGTTTATAGAGCGATTCCAATGATTAGATTTGTTTATTCATATCCTTATTCAATGTTGTTGCGCTTGTTTAACCACTAAGACCCAACGCAATTCAAGCCGGCACAGCCAGCGAGCGCCATGTTTTGACATCACATAATTCATTAACGAACCGAACGGAATTCTGCCGTTCGATGGCACCATTAGCAGCACAAAATGAATAGTGGGGGGTTACTTTCGAGGCAGCTCACAGCGTCCGCACAGTTTACGTTACTCGATCTCGCATGTCCGCGCTGTAGATGGTGGTTTTAGATTGTCAATTACTGTTTGGAGCACGGGAAGTGGCCTTGAGTAGGCATTAACATTTGTTGGCTTGTCAGGGACATGTGAAGGTTTATAGCTACGCTAAGCTGTGTGGGTGATTATGAAATGACACGAAATACACTCCGTCATCAGGCGACAATACCGTGATATAGACAACCGCAGCCCATGGGAATGATGATTCAACGTCTCGGGGATCGGCGTCTATTGACAGTATGGAGTCATCTGATTGATTGAGGTTATTTTTGTTGTTGGTGTTGTTATATCAATGTAAAGCAGTTCGGCAACTATAGGCTAACGTACTGCTATTGATCGAGGCGACCACAGCTTCAAATTAAGCAGAGAATTTCACGAGGTTTTAAGAGAGGCTAAGACAAGACGCTTTGACAAAACGATTCAGTTTGCAGGTGGCGTCTTCGCATAGTTCCTCGGGCAAAAGACCTGAGTGGGTGCTCTGAGTGAAGCTATAAACTCTTTGATGATAGATCTAATGGGTAAATCCAAAAACTCGCATGCGTTTACCTTGCACAAAGTGCAGGCAACATATATTTTGCAAGAGTTTGGAGATCGTGAGACCATCCACAAAACTGCCCATTCCTTATAATCTTTTTGTGTAGTCATCAGTGACGACAACTAATCGAGCATTATTGCAAGCATATGAGAATAGTTACAAGGTGGGTTCCGATAAAGATTGAGCATCCAGCTTCTATATGACCTTTGTCATAAAAGAAGTGACAGATCAGCGGTTTAGCAAGATAAATATATCAAGGAATCTTCATGTGCGTAATATACGGCAGGCAAAGTAGAGGATATAACACAATACAGAGAATATTGACGTTAATGTCTTTGTGACATAAGTGAATTTCAAATATTCTTTTGTCATACGGTACAATCTTATTGTCGTTAAGTAGGGTGGGCTTTACAACCCGTTAATGTTTATTTAGCAGCTAGCGGTAATCAAAATGTAAATAATTTGAGTTGATGGCGTTTCTGTGAGATAATGTAGCACTTTAAGTGCATCACCTTGTGGTTATTGTCTTGCATTATCTTTCGGATACATAGTAGCCATCGTTCGATGCGTTGCTTGTATGACGAGATGTGTTATCAAACACGATGTGTATTGTCTGCAGCGTGCCTGTATATATATATATATATATATATATATATATATATATATATATATATATATATATATATATATATATATATATATATATATATATATGATATATAAATTTATATATATATATATATATATATATATATATATATATATATAAATTAACATATTTATATAAGTATGTGTATATGTATCTATATATATGTGTATTTATGTTAATGTAAATATTAGTGATTATATATAATTATGCATATATATCATCAATATAATTATATATATAAACATATATATATTCTAATATGTGAGAGATTTATATGTAAATATAAATATATGTGTATATATGATATATTGACTTATGTTTTAATATGTATATGCATATACTTATATATATCTCATATATATATGTATATATATATATATATATAATATATATAATATATATATAATATATATATTCACATATATATATATGTATATATATATATATATATATATATATATATATATATATATATATATATATATATATATATATATACATATGTATATATTTATATACGTATATGCATATACATATATGTTTTTACTCGGATTCCAGGCCATGGACCATATGCTGTAAGGAGCAGAACCTTGTCCGCATTAATGTCAGAAGCAAAAAAATAATGCGACAATTGGCATTAACAATATTCTAACTTCAGTTATATAACGTTCTGTACATTCGTTAAATAAGCCATTCTTCCACGTCATGACAAATAGTGACACTGCTTTTGTTGTGAATAAGATTTGCACTTACATCCAGCAGATTTTAATCTTTTGTCTTCGGGAACCCTACGCCAATTGTTACCCTCGGCTATACCCTTTGTTTGCTTTATCCTGTTACGTTTATGTACTGTGCAAATGTAAATGCATTTGCTATATTCTAGAAACCTTTTAGTAAAATAAATGACTCTTTTATTTTGCCGCCTCCAGCCATTGCCAAGTAATTTTACTTGCTCCCTGGCGATTATATATGTCTCACGATACATGGAGAGCTTGTCAGGCCTACTGTGTTTTATATGTGTATTTGTTTAGTGATTCCCATGTGCCAAGTGCGTAGATTATACTTTTATATGACACTACTTTACAGCTACGACAAATGGTCGATTCATGAAATAAATGTGGTAGGTGGTGAAACTGTTGTTTTTCACTATAACCAACTACCTGACGTGGATCGAGGTACGATCGTTATATTCATACACTATTACAACTTAAAGTAGCTCAGTGGTTTCTAGTGCACTAGTGATAACCTCATATATCTCTATATTTTAATATACATCCATCTGGAATCGAATCATACCCACAATAATGCATCTTTGTCAAGCAACGTCTATGCTTTATCCCCATATATCATCGTATACTTGAAAACATGAAGTTTGTTTTATATGGTGATGTGCGCATCGCATTTATAATATTACGCTATTGGTTACTCCCCATTACGATTGGATTCACACTCCTTGATGCACTTAAACATACACACAAAAGTACACAATAATGTAGAATAGTTTTTTGCGATTGGCCGCAGGCGTCTCCTAAGCAAATAACACTTGGCGCTATCAAACATAATATTCTTAAATATGTGGGCTTGTCTTTTAATTGTCGGGCGCGGTTGAACTGTATTGTACGGATACGAGTATGACGGGAGTGGATCGTGAATAGTTGTATGAAAGGTTGTCTCGAGGCATAAATTTTATGTATTTGTTCCCTTCGTGTATGATTGTGAGTGTATGATTTAGAGAGGGCTGTTTGAAAACCAGTGTGTCTTGTATTGAGAAAATGGACATGGAAAAAAGCTGTATTGAAGTCGAGTGATTGTTGGGGAGTTTCATTATGCTAGTCGGCTTGCGGAGGGAGTTTTATGAAAAAATAAATAACCATACGATAGGTCGCTTCTTCTTTTGCTTTCACCTGTGACAATTACATTTATAGGATCATTGCTGCTGATATCAATGAAGTTATTAATCTCATATCAAACATATCGTTGATTGTCTATTGGTTGAGAAGGATACTGCAGTACGCTGTGTTGATGCACATAATGTAGATACAACCATCCACTCGCCATTGCGTTTGCGGGTCATAATATATTACATCCTGCTCAAATTCTGCCTCCCTTTTGCCGGTACAGACTTACTTCCGCCAGTTGGTTTGCTGGCATTTCTATTTGTGCATTATTATCAACGTATGTATCGTAACATTATGCACAGTCTACACGATGCATACATGAGAGGATAAAAGGCTCTATTTCTTGCTCCTCGATGTGAAAATATGCACGGCCATATATAGCCCTAAGTTATTGGCGTTCCACTTTGTAGCAGTGTGGAAACTGCTGCTAAGTGCATCATTCCGATTTTCTATGTTTTATCAGTACAGTTAACGTTAATTTAATCCAATTGGGTAAAGCCAAACAGCTGTGTTACAGTCATATATATTGGACTGATGGGCACAGAATGTAGTTAGCATATTTACAGCATATGTCTCGACGATGTTGACAGGTACTTAAACGATCAAAGTCTAAGTTACATCTAGCCAATGGCAAGTTTACCATCATATTGCATTGGGGCACATTGTTTATAGTTGTAATGAGTATGTATTTTTTCACTATCGCCCTGTAGCTCACTTAGTATTATTGGCTTTATTATATCTGTTTGCTTTATCCGTTCAGCCATATGCCTTCCTGCATATGTTAATCAGCGTTCTTAGATTTTTGGACCAATGACAAGTGCGCAGTGTGGTTTATCTAAAACCTTTGCACGTCAGTCTCTGATTTTCGACGGACTACCGCTTGGATGAGGTCTTAGATGATTTATACATTACCAAGGCATAATTAATCCCGTCTAGCTGTGAATGTACTTCATCATGTTTGTAATTCCCACGCTTAGTATGAGGCTTGTTAAGAGGATGACTAATGTTAGTGAGTAACACGTTTATTGCCAATGATATACGCGACTACTGCAAATGAGGCATATATTAAATGGCAAGGCCTGTTGTGTTTGTTCTTCTAGGGTATTGCCGAAATGAGTGCAAAATGGAATTGAGGCTTGTCCTTTCCCAAGTTGCTCTTAATCAAGCCGCCTTAAGACGTTGGAAGACATAAATGGAAAGATAGATATGAACCGAACATTGGAAGCATTACCACGGCGGTTAACACAGATATCCCCGGTTGTCGCTCAATATTTAATTACTTGATTATTTTTGTAGCCGTTGGTTGGTCATAGTTAGTAAGAGGGGTGCTAACAAATCAGCTGTACCCGTCTGCTACCATTCACATGCTTCTTGTGACCTTTTTAAAAAGAACATTATACATAATGGAGAAGTACATTACATTTGAACTCAATATCGACGTTGCCGCGTTTATGTACATTGATAAGCACGTCCACAGACGTACGCGGCCAATCATACAAGACACGTCTGTAGCAGTCGTTGAGGGTGACGGTGCGGTGTACATCTCGTAAAGGAATTCCAAGTGTAATATCGGCACGTGCTTTTGTGAATAAGAAGACTAGATGCACAGTCAACGTCCAAACTCCAACAACGAGTTCTGCATCGGTACGTCCTTTGACGTAAATAGGATGCCAATGGTTTTCGGTCGTACAACAGCAAATGCAATGGAGTTGATGATTATCTAACGGTTCACTAAAGCACACTAAACAGGCGGGTATTGTCATTGACAACTAAACAACTCGTCACATGAGCCATGTGGCTACTAACGACCGAAGATCGGGATTTCCTCTGACATTCATCCAATCTCTTTGTCTTTCTTGTTCAAACGACTAAAAAATTTGCTGTATCTGGGTGGACATGATTGAGTCTAATAGTCGTTTGTGTCGCCTGATTGAGTAGCAATGCAATAGCATTAATAAAAACGTTCTCTGCGGAATTCACTGACTTTTAATGTGTTGGCATGATTAAATAATACCATGTTTCACATGCTATGTCGTGGGTATCTCTTGGCCTTAGCAGGCATGGTATACATAGTGACCTCCACATCATACCAATGTAGATGCTCGCCAAACAACAGATCGTTTGAAGAGACCCACAAAAAAGTTTAATGACACTGAGAATGTATTATCGAAATATATATGTTTGCAGTCTTACTGTAGCGGGCCTTGTACAATATACTCTTACTCGGAGGATGATTCTGCGCTACAGCACGAACGCCTTTATCATTGATTACTGATTGCAGATAAGATTCTAGCCACAACAAACTCTCAATGTTGGTGTTGTTACTATAACTGTCCGCCCCGGCTAAGCATTCGCCATCACCAATATTATGCACATGAAAACTGTATTTTGCTGCTGTACGCGATACTGGATTGAAACCATATCGACATAATAGCCGAAACCGAATGAATAACATTGTTACAATTCTGGAACAGCCATTCGGAATTTACAAAAATATTTTTAGCAGCAAAGCAGTTTGAGCTTCCATTTCAATTTCATCAAGCTCGCCCGATGTACATTGTTTACTCACCGTCATTCAGCGTCGTAGCGTCGTAGCGTCGTTGAGCATTGTTGTAGAATGATTACCAACGGCGCCATGGGCGACCACATAATAAATTGAAGTGTATGTGTGGTGAACATGCAATTATATATACATGTCACATATGAATGCCTCGAGAGACCCATCAGCAGGTATCAGCTGTCATGCATGTACGGCTATAATTAGTGGCATCATGGTTAGTCAAACTGCTGCTAGGTTTGTCGCAACGCTGGGTGCTTTAAAACAGGAATGTTTAACGCTAGTATGTCTCTTTCCTTGACCGGGATCAGTGGAAAGGGATTAGCGGTTATATCACCTTTGTTATATATAAACAGTCTTAACAGGGAACGGTAACATCAGTAAATACAATTCTACCCATTATTTTTAGTTCGTCGTGTAGATATATTCCACATATCATAATTGGAAGAAAACGTAAATTAGCATTGAGTTTAGTTTGTACAGAGATTTTGCGATTATTCGTTACAAAATCATCTCTAAAACTACTTGGGCCATCGCTCGACATGATGCTCTTTTTCAATTCTTCGTAGCCGTCGGATAGCTTGGTTCAATTATGGTTTCGTTGCCTGACGTGATGCGCACATGGAGTGCTATCATGTTAAAGTGGACCATATAATGATGCAGGGAAACAGATACCTTTTTGAAAATAGAGGGAGATTAAAGAACGATCGCATCAGTCTCCATTATATCACTTGCCTTAAATAGCGACAGGCTGCTGGACAGGACAATCAGCGTTGATCAATTGTGCCATAAATTCAATACAGTTGACAGAAACACTGCAGATATCTCGTCAATTTTGTTAGACACAAACGCAATATAACAATCACGAAGTTCGTGATCGAATCTATATACTGTCGGCACGTTGAGGGTGTGTCCTCTCAATATACCGTAGTGGTCACGCCATTGCGATATCCAATTAGCTTTGTGCAGCTATTACATAAATTTAACAGGAAAAACAAACACTTAATGTCCAGGAAACGGGCTCATTGCATGTCCACAAGCTATTGAAGAGCCGTGCATTCTGTAGCGAGAATTGTTCTCACTTAGCTGTTAACACGCCTAATTATGAGGGTAGCCATCTAGCGAACAAATAAACTAAGAAACCAAACATGAGTGTTTCTTGGCAAGGAGGGTATAATTCCAGCGAAGAGGAACTTATTTGCATCTGTGCGTCGATTGAATGTTTAGGTTACTCGTGCACAGACAACTCTCCAACCTGCACCCATTCATCTGATACCATAGCAAGCGATGCTTCCAGATATACACGCAAAATAATTAGATTCATAGCACTCTGGGGTAGTATTGTTGATGTAAGTGGGTTATTGAGTAAACCTTTACCGCTTTACCTTATTTCAATAATGTGTGTAATGTACCACACGCATTTCGTCTGTGTGATGCAACTTATCCGTGTGCTGCTTGTCCGTGAACGTATTGGGGAGGAAATGAGACTACAAACCGCTAACCCACGTTGTTATAAGGGATTTTGATGCTACTGAACCTTCAGCGCTTTTGCCAATATAATTTTTTTTCTCTTCGTGCCTAAATGAGATCAAATGGTAGCTGATGATTAAACGATGGCCCATAAGGATATTGTTGGCACCACATCCCTAGCTGCGTACGTTATGATTCACGATGTTCAAACTGAGTCAGACATAGCCATCGATAGTAATGCAAACAACGATATGCATGAATAATATGCGCGGCTCGTTCTACAGATAATTGTTCAGATCTAGCCATAAATTGGTGTTTATCCATGTGCACAAGGTATGATTTTCTGATGGCATCAAATGAATTAGGTGGGCAGGTGGTTGTCAAGAGGGTCGAATCGGTTCCAGTGGGTATGGTCACACTGGGCAATGTGTCGCCACAGTGGTGATGTGACCAACAAAGTAAGTTGATCTATCATTACATTATAAGCCAGCACCCCTTGGCGGCGACTGCGTGTTGCTTCTGACTTCTAGCCTAATTCGCATACATGTACACCAACAAAATCGAGATGTTTTACATAAGCAGGTATAGCTCATCATATCCAAGTCAACGTACTTGTAGCAATATTATCATTGCTGTTTCATATTGCAAGTGGATCATGCCCGTTCTAATGACGCCAGAATTGTATGACAATAGTGTCCCACATGAGTTACAATGTACATCAGAACGTGCAGCAAAAGTTCAAAATAGAACGTTTTACAGACTAAGATGATCGCAGCAGTCTAACAGGGCAATCAATTTAAACACCTATTGAATAAATGTTATCGCATGTGTAATTCTGCGAATGTGCGAGTGTGAGGTTCTAACCTTGACCGTTGATTAGATTGACGACTGCGGTAGAAATGCCGAACACTCATATGGTGTGGCTGTTGGGAGGGGGAACGTGCTGTGGATTGCTTTGAATGTTACCTCTGCTGGGTTGCTGCTTGTAACCGCTGGAGACTATGGATACGAGCTGGTTTGAGCAATTCACATATGCTGTCATGTGTGGAGGTTACATACAGGTAGTTTGCCTTTCGGCTATAGTGGTCCCCACAGTAGGTCCAGAAATGCAGAATGAACTAAGAAAAAAAGAAACATGGAGTTAAATTGCAGTGCATTTACCATAGGCTACTAGGTTATATAACGGGGATGACAACAGCAGCAATTACTTACTACGAATGCAAATCACGTACTCCAATTTATTCTTGACCAAAGCACAATGTTGTAACTAGATTTCTGTTCCATGATTTTTCCGCATGATGAAAATGAACGTGACACCGTTGATAAATTGGCGTACTGCCGGGTGATCACGGAAGAACGAAAATCAGACTAGTTTTTGAATCTCTGTAACACATTGACTCTAGACTGAAAACAAGTGAAGAGGCTTTCCAGGTTTCTGTGGAATATAAATAAGAGAAGTGTTTCGACAACAAATCTGTGGAATGAGCAGTGCTTGAGGTTTACTTTGCCCTTCCTTTGAACGCACTGAGAAATCTTTCGCCATTTTACCGGTATCATGTTTGAGTTTGCTAACTCATGGATCAATTTAGCCATCACGCCATTCCATCACATTTAATCAATGTTGCAGCGTGGTGGTTCGATATTCTATCGGTGACTTAAAGCGTGTTGCAAGTAAGCACGCTATATCAGGTGACCACCTTGATACAGCAGATGAATTGCTCTGGCTGTTACCAAGCCCCGATCACTCCCTAGATTTGATTAAAACCGAGTCTTGTGATCAAGCGAGAATAAACAAAGAAAGGCACTTCATCGACCCGGATCGTTTATAACGCTTGCAAAGATGTTTGTAAACAGCGATCGTTCTGGGATTGACATGTTCACAGCCCGCGTGAAGGAATATTGCAAACATTTGAACACATAAGATGTTGACTCAAACCGTGCTAGCAAAATATCAGCTTGGTCTGCCAAGAGATACAAAAGTGATTCAAGACTATCCTGCGCTCCCTCAAACAAACACTATTTTAACAATATCGACCTGCAATGATATATCAGAATTTAAATCGGTGATACGAACGTTGTATAATATATTGAAATGCAGTTACTGCTAGATAAATAAGCGCCTCTTGTGGCAGACGTTATAATTGTGAACGGTTATCCTTAGACTATAGACTAGTTGTATATCGCAGCCCAGTTGCACCAGCTATATCAACGCTTTCATTCTTGGGTGTGTTTTGACATTATGGACCTGCTTATCGCCTTGCAGTCGTTTATTATGTCCTTCGCTTTTAACAATAATTGTAATTTGGGCGTTGAATGAGACGCATTGTGTTGTCCTGCACCACTAATGAAAAATTAATAATGCAGAGCTGTCAATTTGCTTATCCCGGATGATATTATGTGCGTGTTTGACCGGCGAGAAAGCAAACGTAAATGACAATTGATTCAACTTACCGTTGGAACTTGTCGAGTCAATCCATGCGACTGAGCTCATAATTGAGGCAGTTTCGGTCCGGAGGCAATCTGGCAAGTTTTGTTTTTCCTTTGTCGTCAAGTTGTCATAATGTTTGGATCGTAAGAGCCATTGTACTGCGTTGTCAATGATGCTTATCCAGGAATTTGTCAATCGGATTGGTCGAGTAGATTGACTGATCGTCTTCAGTAAGGTGCTTGTCATTGAATTATGCTGATCAATTCCACTCGTTCAGACCCAAAACGATATACCCTTTAAACATGAGGATGAGGCCATTCTACTTGTCCATATACAATGCAACACTGATGAAATATCCAACAGAAAGTCATATAGACCGTCCAGAATCGAAATTGTCCCAAAACTTTTATCTGTATTCTAACAGGTGTTAGGATACCTTTTACGAAAATTTAAATATTAATGCCTGATTTGTAGTGCAGAGTGATCGCTGTTCCCAAACATGAATTCAAACATCATAAACGACCTATGTCGAACAAGTGCCTTTACACATATCGATCCGGGAGCTGGATGACGTGAGTAATTTTGGATTGGTCATGTTTATAACAATGCATTAGTAGCATTAAGTTAGTCGCAAGATATAGAATGCTTACCTATAATGAGGCATGGCGTCATTAATGGCACGCGCATACAGTTACGCGTAAGTTGTTGGTTGGCAAATCTATTTGCAGAGATACAATATTATAACACATGAGCTGTTGAGTGGCGAAAGTTACCTCTGCTTTAATGGAAGGACAATGGAAACTACAAGCACGGCTCGTTCATCGGGTATTTGATGGTGTATTTCTTGATTTTCGTACAACAGAAATATTTAGCAAGCTTGTAGCTTTTTTGGTCTGCAGTCACTATAACCCTAGTGAGACCCATATTACAAAACTATAGTTTGATTAACATTCTTTCCTTGTAGTCACACATGAAGGACCCATAATAGATAATCAAATTGCTTGAAAACCGTGAAATAAGCATTCAACCGTCCTATTCAAATTCTGATGATTGATAATGTTATCATGTCAAAATATAATTAAATTGACGATTCCCAAAAATATATCAACTGAATATCATAATCTTTCGGCAACTTTGGTGCCCAAAACCAAATGATGATTTGCAGAAGGTAACTATTTTACAACATTCGGAGACATCTGCCCTGCAACAGCGTGATGAGGCACAATATTACAGCCGCTATGAAACGAATCATCGTGACTTGAGCAAGCAAGCATTACCATAGATTCGCATATATTACAAAAGATGGCACAGGTTATGATATTTGCTAATGCGCTAATACATTGTCGTCCCCGTCCGAAGTGTGATGTGGTTGTTGCAGTCATGAACTATAAATCTGTCTTGCGAGGTTGTGGGCGACATAGACGTTATTGATACACGAAATTGATAGTTACAGGCTTTGAAAAACATGGATTACACAGTCACGCAGTCAGGTTTTAAACCTCTCTGTTGCTGTCTTAAACATAAGAGCCTTGCTGACAAACCTATACATATACCCTGGTTGAATAACCTTTAACTGCCGGATATCATGCTGTTCCTTATTTCCGCCAGTGTTGAAAGATGTTGATCTGTGTAATTACATTTCATTACTACAGAGCAGCGAACTCATCAGACATTAATGCCGCGGCTGAACTTTGCTAACCTTGACAGCTGATATATTGCTTATTTCGATGTGTTATTGCACATTCTAGAAATGTAGATGCTTGTCTCAGCGAACATTTACCATATTTGTCATGGGACAGGTGAGATGTAGATGAGATCATAGCTGGTTTACTACCGAATGGTGCTTCTTTTCGCATAAGAAAACAGCAAAATGGTTTCGTATGCTGCCCAGTAAGAAACTTCTGGCACTAAATGGCCCTCCCGACCATGCGGAAAAGATTAATTGCCACTTTTGGGGTACAGTAATATGCATCACCTGCTATCAGCCATGATTCAACAAAGAAACATACATTACTGCACACGCTAAATTAACACGCTGATGTTATGTATTCTGTTTATTCGTAACTAATATCATCAAAAGCCCAATAGCCAGAGGCAGCTGTGCTTGGCGGTCAATGGTACAATAAGGGGTCGTTACCGGAAGTAATATAAATATCAAAGAATTCTGATAAGGAAATTTACATCTGATCGTACATCAACATATCCCATAGCGCCGAAAATGATGCCAAAGTTATGACGTACATTTCGCAATTTGCATATAGATGATCCATACAATGTATCATTACCCTTTAAGCCGAACATTGCAGGATCCAAAGGAGAGCAAAGTGTTTGTCGGCGCCAAATATCTTAGCTTCCATTTTTTCCATTTCCCTTTTTGAATAATGAGACATTGCTGTCAATCATGATACAAAGTTTAGCAGCAATCAGTGTGATGCAAATGATTGATAAAACATTGGCAAGGATCATAGTCGATTGGCGCATGTTCTTGACATATCCGCATACATTGAGGATCGGACTTTATAGCGCATGTGGTAAGAGGCGGATTACTCCAGGCTTGGCAATATTACAATGATGGATATCAGGGTTATTCCCCAACAAATATGTTGTACCGCGTTGCCCGCGTTCTGTCAAATTCGAGGTCACGGTACGTAGGTAAGCAGCCGGTATGCATATATGCACTTACTAAGGGATAAAATAAAACTTTTGGCGGGGATAATTATTTAAACAGATATGATATTGTACTGCTCTAGGGAGTGGCTGGTGGAAGTGATCCATATAGTCACTGATTAGCCGATGCGATACTGAAGCGCCTATTTTGGAATGTCGACAAGCAAAATGAGCCGATTTAGGGTGAATGGACTTCTGTTGTTTACTCAGTTTGTCTGCCTCCAAATGTGTGACGTAATGTGCAACTATGGTAGCTTGCTTTGTCGCAACTGCCAAGCAGATCTGACTGTCCACATTACCTGGCCCAATGCGAGGTCGCTGACGTCTGAAGAATGCGTCGATAACAGTCACAGTGCAAAGCAATAGGCAGATTGGCCGTACTTCAATGTCTGCGAGAATCAACAGGTTGAATCGTCTTATCTCTTAATGTCGCATGAAAACAGAACATTCAGTTTTGGTTCTAGCATAACCAAGAGCATACCATTCAATATAGTTACTAAGTCATAACAATATCAGATTTGGTAAGAGTTAGCGGCGGGTGTCGCTTGTGATTTTTTAATGGGTATTTTGAGTCGGTTTCATTGACTAGCTGCTCTTTTATTCATAGAACGTTCCGGTTTAAGACAAACTGATGCCGCCATTGTTCGTACATGCCGGTGTCAGCGTGGCGTCGATCCACCAAGTTCCATGTTCTCAGTAGCACATGGTTAAAACATTTACAAAAAATAAATTTAGTGCGCGGGTCTGTCTGAAACAGCATAAGTAACTAACGATTACTAACGGGTTGCTTTATGCAGTAGCAGTTGTGTATGAATAACATGTAAAGAAATTGCCTTCTTTCATGGTGATGCCATCATTGTCGAATATAGTCTCACCATTCCCCGGCCACACTGAAAACTCATTTATAACTAATGTATGTATTAAGAGGTGTAGCTTACATCGACTTAAAAAAAGGTTGAGGCAGCAGTCAATCATACCGAAATTTAGAAAAATTTTGCTCATGCAACGTAGTGACATGTCCACGACGAACTGATCCTATGGCCTATTATGTCAACCATATAGGGTGTTTGTTAATTAGTTACTACCATTCACCTTCTAGACTGGCCTGTAATTTGAACATAGGTCACTCTGACATTAACACTCACAAAGCTGTCTGGACATTGGCAATTGAGATCTCCGGTGAATAATGGGACTTTTATTGCATTACGGAGCACATATATGGGGATAGACATTACGATGCAGTATGAGTATTACGGATTTACCCGTTGCCATTGAGGGTTTTATTGCAAAGCTTGCAGTCTCATTTTATTAGGCGTAGGAACCTGATTCATCTACTCTTCGACAGATTGAATGCATCCCTGCTAACATTAGCCGTCCTACCAGGGGACAATTTGATAATAAGCTAGGCCATTATAAACCTACCACCGAGCTCATATGCAACAGCGACACGCACATCATGTCGCACAGGCTGATATAAACCCCACAGAAGAGCAGTAACGTGTCAAAATTAATTTGATCTGGCATGTTGTCATAGAGAAGAGGTCAAAAAAACAGTTACCCCTTTAACTATCTACGTTCCAAATATTGAGTAAAAACCTTCCATCAACTGCATCAGCAACGGCCGTTATTGCAATTTAGGGGATGTGTGAACGCATCGACAATGGCATCAATTGGGCTAAGGCATGAGCGGAACTGTTATATTCCTATTGGCACCGAAAACTATGTAAGAGGAAGTAATGTGATTAACATTACTATTGATTCGGCATAACGTGAATGCACTATGTCATATTGTTTGCCAAACAACCTCAAACGTGAATATATACTTCACTGAAACAGCAAACCATTAGTTTGTTGATGCTACACAGCAATTTTGGCGCTAGTTTCTGCGTTTAAAATGAGTATTCAAAATATACTCATCTGGCGTAATCTTGCCGCCTCCAACCATTGAAGTTTTGCAGCTACTACTCTTGGTACAGTCTGTGGGAAGGCCTGGACAAAGCACGGGATTTGCGAATCCTTTGTAGTTGAAGATACATTTAGTCGGCTCAGACAAACTGCGTTAACGATTAGAGCATCGACCGACCAATTTCATTACAGCACGGTGTATCCTTTTGACTAAGGATATCCTTTACAAACAGCATGCATAGGCCTTTGCTTCAAATCGTTCCTCTTGTCAGTTTTAAATCATTTTATATTCCTCCAAGAATTATCAAAGTATAAATTTTCCCATTCAGTACATTCTTAAGGCTGTCGCTCATTTAGTTTATTATCTCGACTCTATCTTAATATGCCTACCATCAAAGAACGAAACATCACATGAAATGTACTGTTTGAGTTCCATGTCAGTGCCGGTGGCACTCAGCAGCCCTAATACTAACAGGCTTTTACGTTGCGTAGATACAACTCACTTAGCAGATTGAATTACTATGTCAGGTATATAAACGGTATCAGGCCAGCTACGCGGTAATGATCATCCGCAAAAATACATATGTGGCTCGAGCTTTTTTGGGATGCGGTTGTCGTCCACAAACTAGAATACAACATTTTGCCTATGTAATGCCTAAGTTTCATGTCACTAATGGACTGTCTATGGGCTGTCTGTTGGCTCCGTATGGCCCCAAACCATGTAAGTCCGTGCGAGCCCACGCGGCTGTCGTGCAGACCCGTGCAGGGCCCGTACGATTGTTTGGAGATTTCGGACACTTATGGAGCCTCGTAGAGTGCCATCAAAACATGCGATGAAACCAAATAGCTCGCCAGGTTTTATACGTTCAAGGTATCTGTTTGAATAGTGCATTTGTGCAATGAGGTGGGATCGAACATCGTAGTACGTCTACTCAGGCGTCCCGTAGGTCTAGAAACGAACCTTCGCGTATCATACCCCCGTTTAGATGTAAGAGCAAGGAATGCTGCTTCAATGCAAACATTGATCGCTTTTGAAAAACGTAGGACCTACGTTTGCATAATCAAAGCAAATAATGCTATGTTTAATTAAAAGAAATACCATGAAAAATATTTGATTTGAAACGGTACAATCAAAATGCGCTACAAAAAAAAATGTGCATTTTTCTTCAAGCTCCCTGTAAACCTTCTATTTTCCATTCGCTGACATTCTTAACGCTATTTCTTCATCTCTGGTTTGAATTTTGACGAATTAAGTGTTCCTTATATCAGACAGCTTGGTTTCTACAGTTACTTTATGTCGTATCGAGGTATTGTCTGAGGCTCACAATTGTCCCTCTTTTTGAGATAGGGCAAGTGTCACTTTTCTTACATATATTTGCATTGACAACAAATATTCACGATGCCGACGAATACAAAGTACAAAGCACCTCGCGTGGCTTGCAGGAATTCTTGGGTTGTGCCTTGGGTAGTATACGAGGTTATATGTGACCAAATTGTCCCAATCTTACTGTGCGTAACGTCTCTGGTAGAGAAGATGGTTAGAAAAAAGTACTTTAGTCATCGGCAGGAACACCTCATGGTGGAAATAAAATACAGCTGATGACACCAGCAAAAACTATTTAAGTCTTCCAGGCCTCATGCCTCTCGCAGACGCACACGCGCACGCACACACACACAGCAAGTAAGTGATGCGTGTTACTAAAATCAGCCACAGTGCAATTATCCCCCCGACTTAACCGATTGATGAATTATGACCCCGTCCAAAATAACCACAACTTTTGTCCAAGAAAAAAAAAATACCTATGTTGAACATGATGACATACATCCACCGCAGTTAGTCAATGACGCAGGTAAATATCAGCTGTTTGTCCGTGACGCACCACCGAGGGCGTCAATCGAATGTTTATATTTATCAGCTTTCGCCTCGATATTGACCATTATCAGGAGGGAGCAAAGATGAGCAAATTGACATTGTGGCTATCACTTTCCAGACCTATTCATGACAAATCTAGTGCGTCATTGCGCTTATGTTTCAAGCAATTTTAACAATCAGGCGCCTAGCAGCGTATCCGTTTGAACACACTCGATTGGCAACGTCAGGTTTTATCACCTTGTTGGTCTAACAGAACAACCAACTATTTAATTGTCGATTCAGACACATCATGAAAGAACACACCACTTTTTTCACGAAAAAAATGCATGCGCGGTTGAGTTTCATGCGATCAGTGTCGAAAGTGATAATTTAGTTTTGTATTCCTATCGCCAGCCAAAAATATATTTGTGATTACTTTCCAAGTTCACCAGTGATATTGCCTTCCGATATACAAGCGTGGAGGCCGTTAACCCAGAATGCCCCAGAAACTTCCGATGTAAATTTGACGGGGAGAACAAAAACTACAGATGATCGTTCCTGTCGCCATTTACCCTAGTTTTTGTTGTTTTCTTCATGATTCGGTGTGGTATTTTTGCACCAGTGAATGTTTTTGGCCTTTACTACTACATATATATATATATAGATATATATATATATATATATATAGAGAGAGATATATAGAGATATATAGATATATAGATATATAGATATATATATATAGAGAGAGGAGAGGGATATATAGAGAGATAGATAAAGATAGATAGAGATAGAATCTATAGATATAGAAATCCTTATATATAGATCTGTATATAGATATATCTTTTTCCTATGTATATTTATATATATAAACATATATTTCTACATATATATATATGTATATATCTCCATATATATATATATATCTATATATATATATATCTATCTATCTATATATATATATATATATATATATAAATATATATATGTATTTACTTAAATATCTCAATATGTATATCAAAAAATGTACGTATGCATTTATATAAATTTATTTATAAATTTGTATATATATATAGCTATATATATATTTATATATATATATATATAATAAATTAGTATGTAAACTTATACATATATGTTCACATATATGCACCTTTTATATTATATATTCAGGTATATATATATATGTGAATGTATATTCATATATACAGATGTTTATATATATGTAAATATGTATTTATATTTATACATATATAAATGTAAACATAAATATTTATATGCATATATTTATTCTTATTTATATATAAAACATGCGTATTTTGAGCATACATATATGTAAGTATACATGTATATTTATATTTATATCTATGTATATTTAAACATATGCGTAAAGTTAAATATATACGTATGGTCATATACATGTATAAATATACATGTTTATATATAACTGTTATACAAAAATAGCATCTTATATATATACATATATGTACATATAGCATTAACGTCTGAAGAATTATATATATATATATATATATATACATATATTATAGAGGTATAATTATATATAGAGAGATATAGAGAGAGAGAGAGAGATCTATAGATATATAGAGAGATAGAGATATATATAGAGAGATATATATAGATAGAGAGAGATATAGATATATAGAGATATATATATAGATATCTATATATATATATATCTCTCTATATATATCATACATATATATATATATCTATATATATCTCTATATATATATATATATATATATATATATATATATATCTATATATCTATATATATATATATATATATAATTCTTCAGACGTTAATAACTAACTAACCTCTCGCCCCCTAAGATAGACGATTCCAAGACGGCTTTCCCTCCCCTCAGAGCGACCTTTCTAGACTGCTGTCGAACGGCGCAAGCAGCAGCGAATACTGCACGCTCCGTTGTAAACCCGGCGTGACACGCGCCATAGGCCCATTGATACACGTCAGCTAAGTGTTAGACCGACATTGTTCAATTACATTTTATTGAATGATAATTGTGACAGAAGTTCAACTTTTGAGCGATAATATTGGCAGTTATAAGCCCTACGGCCAACACAGAAGGATGGTGCCTACCATGTCATGATGTGAATGCAGGTAGGTTAATAAGAGCAAATATTTCAGCCTATGTGCGCTCTTTGGCGCAGCTAAGTCGATTGCTGTCGTCACGAAGAAACATGGGATGCTGTAGCGGGATAACAGAATTTCCCATTTGATGAATTAATTTTAAAATATTGAATTCCAACAAGAGTTCAGGTCTGGTACTCAACAAATATCGCTTCGATTCATATTATCAGTCTTAAGCGTCGCTAATTCTTCCCTCATATGATAACGGAACATATTCAATGATACGGAATTCGCGCCAGGTTGTGATGCTCAAAATCATAACGTGCTTAAAGTTTTCTTGGGAGAGAGTGTTCAAAATGGAAGTATTAGGTAACCGCTTGCTATTTATATGCAGCGTTTATCGGCTAGTTTGAACTGCAATTAGACAAACGGCTCTTTATGGCAGGCCTTCATTATACATTGCATCTGGTCGTATCTTGAATAATTGCTTTCAATTAGTAGCTTGATTGGGCCATACATCCTTCAATGCATAAAGACAACGCATTTCTGCAAAATGAATCTGCGTTCTATGGCCATGCGCGGAACTAATTATAACGATGGCCCACCGATAATGGAAATTTGCTTCAATAAAATTATAAGGGGACCATATCAATATCAAAGTCTGCTATGGCCGACCGGATTCGGTTTATGTTTTATTATCATTATCAACCCTGCGTCCCCTGCTTCGAGCCAGTTGCATAGTGTCTTTCGCCCCCATGGTAGATAATATTTATTCCAGTAAGACACATAACCGCAAGTAGATTGACGGCAATACTTAGTATGTGCCCAATAAATTGTATTGATCACGCCCCCATCTTACAATCGCAGATTCCACCAAATACTTGTGTCTTTGTCCGCCTGGTCTTAGTGATTTGCTCATTTCGTTGATTAGCGCACAACGATTAAAAATCCTCCGGCATCAAACTACATAGAGTGATGAAGTTCTGGCGCTACTGGTGTTGATTATTAATGACTTACTAACCATAATATATTTTGGACGGGAAGTGAACAATAATTAAGCACAACATCAAGTTACTTTCATAGTAAATATAAGTAAGCTCATTCCAGCTTAAGAATCGGGAGAACAGCACTGTTTGAGCAACACAAATAGTCAGCATCTCAGTCCTTCGATTGAACACTGAGTGACTGTTTAACGAATGGCAACCTCATTAACTGCCTTGTACTTACAGCCTGATAATTATGCATGCATTGTGCGTTTAAGCCTGATATTTCATAAAATACTTGGCCGTGAATACGTCACTCAAAATTGTCGAGCAGAATTCAGTTTCTGATGGAGGGATTGACGGATACAGGTTCCAATCGCAGAAATTCCTCTTTCCCTGTGCATCACTCTAAGCGGCAATTAACAGCATTTCGTCAATTACTAAGCAAGCGCTGTGCATGCTATCACGTGACTTTGTCGGCGGCATGGCGTCTGTCGTAACGCCAAGCGTACTAAGGAGCACTTTGACGCATTCATCACAAGTCATGAGCAGCAGATAGAATAGAGACATTATTACAGAAAGGTCAAACGATTTACCTGCCGAATGCTTCTATAAAACTTGCGTAATATAAGGGTTGCCTCCTCATATGCATGCAAATTCGAAGTGGCACCTTAATGTTGCATATAATGCATTCACAAGGGATGGTCCTTACCGCGCTCGTCCAGGTCAGCTTCCAAAGTGGTCGATAGGCGTT
>CM067351.1:36219022-36221522 GCA_034190875.2 Urechis unicinctus | reverse complement strand
GTCTAGTTATTGATTCTTCTAATATAAACCTATGTTACTTGCTCAAATAAACAGTCTAATTATGAGAGAACGCCAATAAATGACAGTAGGTTAAGGCGGAGACAATAAAAATCGCTATGTTGTGCAGCCACTGAGTGTCATGTAAGCCATAAATCTGATAGATTTCCCCGAATCTCACTCTCTTCTCCAGGATGACGTTGCGATTATTGGGCTAACAGCATTGAACCAGACATGTTGCTGCTCTAGTTAACTGTTTTATTGGTTGGTTAATACTGTGTTGGAATAATCAAAGGTAATACTGATTTGAGTATTAAAGCTCTCGATTCTAAACGGAGATGTTGCGCAGCTTTGGCACAAACGTATTGGCTTCTCGTGTGTTTGCCTGAGTGTGCATGATTGCAATGCAAGAGCGCCTCCCCTCTTGTTCTTAAGTTGCCCATGATTCGTGCTATCGTAACGGCAATCAAGACGAATACCAATGCCCACCCTTAATGTCTACTTGGCGCTGAACGCGGTGCACAGGAATGTTGTGTACTTTGAACGACATTGGAGCCTGAACTTATCTGCAGCTCCATCACAAACTAGCGAACTTGTTTGCATCAACATAATGCTTTATTGTATCGCTAGTGAACACACGTCTTTATGTTTGTGATAGCCAGCCGCAAATTATACATATTAGAATTACTTGGGATTCCCTTGGGTAATTTAGTAGGCCGTCCATTTACAGCACTGACGGCTGCTCGTTCAAGACAGATATAATGCCAGTTTGTCTCTGGAAACACCACGTATAATTATGTCACCATAAAGCTGAGTCATCTGTTCATTATTAGCAATTCAGGATCATTGTTTGTTGATTATACCGCATCCTCATGGAGTGAGCCTGAAAGTCTTTCCTGTTTTAGGTAGATCAATGTGACGATCACTTTGAAAAACATATTTCATTTACTATCTTCCACATACATCTTAACCACTTAACCATACGTTATATGATCTAATTCATTTGGAACAGATAATTCTTAAGCTGCAATGGACTTTTCGTGGACAGCAATCAGATCATGCTAAGTAAACAGAACCGCAAGCACAAACCTCTTCGGCCTAACGTGTAAAATCATCGGCAGACTATCTGTATGGCCAAGTAGGGAGGGGTGGGGGGTGGGATGATATGCACGAACGCATCTGTATATGATCCCTGGAATCGTACTGCTTATCTTTTTCATTAATTGGTTGTGTTCTCTTACTTAATCATCATTGCATCTAAGTACGTGATTGATTTAAACGTGCTTAGAAGCTAACTCTTTGGTCTTGCAACAATATACGGGATCGATGGACATTTATATGTCTAGGTAATATATTTCCTCATGTATATGTAACATTGCATTTTGTAACTTGAGTACTTCTCCTTACACAACACGCTAATTTCTCATCGTGAGCAGCGTCCACAAGGGTTTCATTGAGTGATTTTACACAATGATTGCATGAGTTTTCCTTAAATCATCGCGTTAGACATCCCCACCCGGTTTGCAGCTTATTTCTTATTTTCTTTGATTAATTGTTTTAGTAGTGCTTAGCCTAACCCAAGTTGTCTTAAAAGGCTACGAGCGCTTGGCAATCATTTTTTGCTTGGATTCTTTTATCCGCTGCCGAGTTGTACTTACTTTCAAGTCTTGATAAATTTA
This sequence comes from Urechis unicinctus, assembly GCA_034190875.2. Taxonomy (NCBI): domain Eukaryota; kingdom Metazoa; phylum Annelida; class Polychaeta; order Xenopneusta; family Urechidae; genus Urechis; species Urechis unicinctus. Next base: position 36,219,846 of record CM067351.1, on the reverse strand, counting down.
CGGACAGATGACACATATTAGAGCCAATACTCTCGAAGTTAAAGACTATAGCATACTTCCAATGCAAGCCGCATATTCATAGCAGTAACATGTTTATTGTAACGTCATTTATTTATACTGATGGAAATTAGTCTCATCATAACTCATAATTCGGGGATTTGGGGAGTTGTGATGAATCAATTCACAAGCTATCCCATCCTAATCTTGTTTACCGCCGTCGAATGTGTTGTAAAAACCACCCATTCCTAACGCCTAACCTGCATAATATTCAATTAAAAAGTCGTTAACAGTTTGCTCTTTTGAGAGACCATAGGCCAATCGTAAGCTAACACGCCAGCAATATGCCCTTGGTAAAACACAATGCATTATAAGGTCTCAAAAGGTAAACAAATATTCAGAAAGTGGTTCTATATAGCCCGTGACGCAGCTTTAGACTGTACATCATAGTTACATGCTAATAGTATGATAGTGGTCCTGGTAACAACTGTGTTAATGCATGAGAATGTATGTGAGGATAAATGTGTTTATGTATGTATGTATGTATGTATGTATGTATGTATGTATTTATGTATGTATGTATGTATGTATGTATGTATGTATGTATGTATGTATGTATGTATGTATGTATGTATGTATGTATGTATGTATGTATGTATGTATGTATGTATATGTATGTATGTATGTATGTATGTATGTATGTATGTATGTATGTATGTATGTATGTGTGTGTGGTGTGTGTGTGTGTGTGTGTGTGTATGTATGTATGTATGTATGTATGTATGTATGTATGTATGTATGTATGTATGTATGTATGTATGTATGTA
>CM067351.1:36201522-36209022 GCA_034190875.2 Urechis unicinctus | reverse complement strand
TTAAAACACTAATTGGCCATTTGCATATATTCAGTATAGGATCTTGGTGTCCGGTAAGATGTTCGATTGGGTTAAACACTCGCTGCAAGAAGGTGCTTGCGACATTACTTTATGTTTAACCAATATGAATGAATTGTTTGGTAAGGACTTTTAAGCACAGCGGAGCATGCAAATTATAAGAACCTCACAGGGACGACCAGGTTTGAGAGATGACATCCCTACCAAACGTAATTTTCCTTCAAAAGTTATATAATACATACCAGCGACGACCTCGCCGTTGATCCCTCTCCATTAACTGTGAAAATTGACGTTATGATTGTGTCATTCATGGGCTCTGCACCAACATGCGGTTTCTATTTCACATATCTCAGCATATTTCGATGCTACCATCAGTTATGCCTGAGAGCATTGGAATCAGTTCCACTATGTGTATTATGAGCCTGGTTGGTATCGTCATACTCATGTAAGTTTATGGATGATACGGCAGCGTCAGAAGCCGAAGATGACTGCACCAATATGCTCCGATTGAGAGGCTATTTTCGGGTAAATAAAGCCAAGCGCTGAGGCGATGAATGTAACAATATAACATGCATCCGCATGCTAACTCTATTCACTAGCTTATACCATTAAATAATATCGAGCTCTCATACTTATTATAAACTGAAGGCATTTATCACAGGACTGACGGCAATGCCGAATGAAATGAACGCAAGATGGCAGCAAGTTTCATGAAATACCATTGCACGATTTGCCTGCCCTGTGGGTCCGCCTAGAAGTTTTTTTTGTAAAATTACCCCGTTAATGACTTTCTGTGTCCCATCGACAGATTATGGCAGCATAACATCTGCTCATGCGCAATTTGATGCGGACAGAATAAAAATGTACTGCAAGAGCGAGTCATCCTCATCAGCTGCTGCTCATCACTGAATTATTTTACCTTTTTCAGCTAAAAGGACAAATAAACATTAACTCGAATTTTTTTACCGTAGTTGCTACTGGCCCATGTTCCTTCCTCAATCACATTACATTGCGACATATTCGTTGCGTTAAGTTTTGCACCACGATCAAGATTCATATTCGCACTGCTTAACGTATGTTTTCACGATCGCCCGACAGCTTTCACCGGGGGGAATTAGCTGTGTCACATCTGTAATGCTTCCATTGTCTTCATAGATCAGGTGTCGATTGTTCCCCGCGGCGATAAACTCTGTTTGCATTATCCTATTAGCCTTATGTGTTCCTAATGGAATGTTAAAGGACTACGCTTTGTACATATAAGAAACCTTAGGCTAGGTTGTACGTTCGACAAATGCTATTATTGTTAAAATCCATTTTACGTTTATTTTTCGGGCTCGCTGTTTATTTCATCTTACTGCAGCTCAGTAGTCATAGCTGACTCTAAGCAGCAATGATATGTTAATAAGCCTGTGTTATGCTTCGATATGCCACCGGTCTGCATCTCAGGCTGGCGGCCGTATCGACGTAGCTACTCTGTAATTACATGTGGTTGTTAATTCACCAGTAGTTTTAGCTGTACATACACTAAAACGTTCATCAGTGTGTACCTACAATGGGGCAGCTCATAATGGGTGTTTTATATTCAAGCCCACATCAACGAAGTATTACCATGCAGCGCAAGTTCCACCTCCTGCGCAAAACTTCTGTGTGAAATCGATCACTATAACTGATGCCTTGTACACATAATTAGGAATAAGCGTAGCCGACATATAGCAAATACGGAGATAGGTGAATCATTTCTAAATCGTAGCATAGTTACGTGCAACTACAATTCCTAATACGTAGTCTGATTACGCTGTTAATCTGACCGATGACTCTTAGAGCTTTTCCCCCGCGCACAAAGACAAGAATGGCTGATAGATGAGATAGCGCCATTTAACTCTGAGACGAGGGTTCTCGCTTAAGTACATAAGCACAACAGTTTCGCTTTATCTATTCAGTTGAGTGATGACTCTCTTTAGCTTAGGAATATGACTGAGATAGCAACACGCAATGGCGCAATAACTGTCTGAGCAGGCAATTAAACCTTCAACGACTACCTTTGTATGTCCCCGTTGACGATATATTGTTTCTTCTCTGCCGATATGCAGATAAAGCAAAGACAAAATATTTACTCTAAATCGGTGCCTTATCCTGTATTGTAATAAAGGCATAAGATCAAACGGCCGCCATTAAGCGACATAGTTGCTATATGTAAATAAGCTTACCTGCATCCGATATGGACAAAGAAATGTCATTAATCGTTATTGCTTGAGTGCACTTAAACAATTTTGCATTGTCAAGTCGATGAGCATATACACTGCATAAGTGGTAGAATTCCATAGTTCAATGTCATAGTGTAGGCTTCGACGCATATATTATATCAGTATGCATGTGCCTATATCACATAAAACACGACATTTGACCCACGCGCTTTATATAATTTACAGTTCAGGGTCCTGTAAAGAAGGTCTTTTGAATCCAAGACGTGCTCAAACCAAGCGCGTGCTTTTAGCTGTATACACTTACTACAGTCAGAATCTAAGTACCTGATTATTGAATGGTACAATGTCCTCCCACAAAAAAATGTTATGGCGCAATTCGCTTTCTTCAAGTCACTACCTACCAGACACGGCTAAATCTGAATGCATTGTCCAAAGTGTCGGATAGCCAATAGTATTCATTAAGTGCGGCTTTCGTGATTATCAGTCGCCCGTTATAGCAAACCATTATTGCTACACCTACACTTTACTGAGTTGTTCTACGATAGACAGTTGCATAATTAACACAATTTGTTGATTATCTACGTTCTCTCTGAGCTTATCGTTCAGTTGATATATGCAATAATTTGTTATTGTTATTTAGCAGCTTGCATATCAAACAACAATCGATTGGCAAAATTTGTGCTATTGTGTCTGCTGCTTAATTAGGTGAAGTTGTATTTGCTATGTTATGAGATTGGCTGGACGTGATCAAGTTGCTAAGAGGAGGTCTCAGCCGGGCAACATGTATAGTATAGTCCGTACTAATGCCAGGATGTGTTATTTGAAAACATCAAGGAAACCATTACACTTTTATTGATTGTAGATTCAAGCAAAACATACCTCATGCTGATCTGCGTCGTTGTGTTATTCAAATGATTTATGCTAATAAGGATTTCGGTAGACCCTAAACTTATTGTCCGCATAAAGTTTTCTGTACGAGTTTACAGTGTTGCCATGCAGCGTGATAAATGGTTAATTTTCCCATGTGCACTATGTTAAAAATTTGTGACACTGTTTATGAGTACAAGTAACTTCACTTTTTTGACTGATATCCCATTGTAACTGAACGTCATTCTTCAGTTCCCTAACTAACCGGATCATATCCTGTGCGTTTTTGCAACAATGTATTAAGATGCCAAAGAGACTCTATTTTATCGCCCGTCCCATCTTGTCCTCGTGCTTTGTATCCATCCCACTGCCTACATTGAGACATTACCCCCTCCTACTGTTCCGCTACAATAAGCGTCAAAGCAATCCTCGAAATGTGTCTTACTGCATGCATGCTTCAATGAGATATGTTAAGAGTGCTAAATGATGCAAAGAACTGTAGCTAGATTTGTTTGACTCGAACATATCGCATGACGTCTTTACATATGCCAGAACGGTAGGTCTGGCTGATCTAAGCTCTACCGCCCGTATTAGCTACAAGTGTCATGTTTCATTGCCTACTGGAGCAAAGATTATGGTTTTATGTGCCTTTGTTCTATAGGTAATGCCCGAGTACGTTTTGCAAAGCACACTACGGACGTGGACCAGTATGTTAACTGGAGTCAGCTTGCTGAGGGCGTTAGTGCCGGGCGTTAGCGAATTAACCTTCTTCTCAGGTATTAACGTACATGCAGCGGCGCATTGAATTGAGCCCTAATGCCAGCTAAGGATAAGCGCATCTATCTCGTGTGGAAGGAAGTTTATTCTGACGCCATATGTGTAATTATACTGCAGTTCGAAAAAGCATTCAAGAATACAAATCATTAAAGGTAAGTGTCAACCCGTTTTTATGTTTTATATAAAGGTTCAATATACCATACATATATAACTATCTACTTGTGTTATGGGCTCTAATTATTTTATTTGTTTTGTTGTATGGTAACCTAATTTCTCTTGAATCTGATGTAACAGGTGGATGTTATTAGTATTGCAAAATAGAATGACAGACACAATGGCCCTCAATTCGCATGACTATAGAAGAACAGCTAATGTCTTAGCTTGTAATAATATTATTTGTTAGATACTGAGCATTTCACTTTTTTTTAAATGATATGCATAGTTCCAACGTATAACCTGAACACCAGGTAACATCATCATAACGAATGCTGACGCAGTACTCTTGATCGAGAAATAGTCGCATCGAAGCCACCACGAAATGCAAACCTGGTTTTATACTGACAGTTGTCATTGTTAGCAAAATTGTACATTACTGGCAGTGATTGACGGCGTGATGCAGTTACATGCCCAAATAAAAGCCTGCGTGTCAGAGTGGCCACGCAGCGAGGAAAGAGAGAGCTATTGTTGCCAAACAGGCTTTTGTCATTTAAAGAGCAGCTTTCTGTCTCATATATTTGGTCGGCGTACTCTGAAACGAGCTTAAGTGCGTGTGGATGTACCCAGCTCTCTAAACCCTCTTATATGCCGACATATTGGGCGGTTTATGATGTATTAAGAGATGGCATAGCAATTTGAAGCGGTTGGATACACTTGATATTAGGCAGCACATTCAATGACCAACTTTCTGTTCCCGGTTCACACTGCCCCTATGGAAAACCGGTTACGTGAGTAACAACTGTTGTAGAATTCTGACTAAGCGTTAATATTAAGCAATGACCTTCTTATCACAGAACCCAAATTAATTACACTTAGTGATGGTCATGCAGTCGTATTGACATAATAAATAAGTTGGTTTTCATCCTTGAATTAAGCCGCAACATACCAACCTGTGTTGAATCATTTGCTTGAATATTTCGCATTTGGTACTATCAGCAATGTAAGCACGTGCTTGCATGCGTTCCTCTAGTTTTAAGGCTTAGTAGAGCATTAGTTGAAGCTGTTAGAATATCTCGTTATTACGCTCCAAAGTTCTTAATGAACTGCTGTTGGTCAACTGGTATATCCGATGGATTTCAGGTTTATTGAAATAACATCTGTTTTGTACACGTACTGTTAAAGGCATCACTTAAAGACAAGTCAAGCTCTAAGGTACATATAAGGCGTGATACGCAGTCGTTTCAGAAGAAATGCGTTTATACCAATATGGCAGTTTAACTATAAAGATTCAATGAGGACAACTTAAGCTTGCAGATTATTTGGTACTTTAGCAGCATAAAATGATGAGAAAAATGGTTGCATTTAGGAATATCACTGCAATACTGACGAATTAAGATAGTCTGACAACCACTTCGTTTGTACACGTTTATCATGTCAGCTAAATGATTGCTGTCAATACGCAGACGTTCAAGCATCTACCATAGAGCACCAAAGCGAAATTAACTGAGATGACTGCAACATGTGATATATTCCGCAGAGGAACTGCAACCCCCGGAGCCTAAACAACGTTTGCGCCCGAATTCACAGGGTAAACGCCAGATGCGTGTTGCGGTTTTCATCATTCTTTCTTGCCCCATCAAGGTATGGGGATCGGCGCAGCAGTAGGGCTCTACCATGACACAATTTGGGATTACCATAGACAGAATCGAAAACATATTTCATAGTGGCACGTAAACCATATTTATTGTGTTAGGAATGCGTACATCTGCTCCTTAAACCACCGAAGCAATGTACCACGTATTAGATATCGTTTTATTTTATGACGTGTGTTGAATCTGGTTCAGAGGTGCTTGATAGCTGCTCGCCAATGAAACGCAGGATTTAATTCATGTGCCGAATAACAAGCTACTGAACGACGTGATTTTGCCATACCTAATGAACAGCAAGTCGATGGCTGTGAAGAGCAGCTAAGCGACTTAAAGGGTTTATAGTTTAATTCCATTGGCCGAATAATCTGAAAACTACTTCTTTTGTCTGAGTGTTATGGGGCAAATACACCTGTATTTATCATAGTACGGTTTTAATAGGTGGAGCAAGATAAACAGAATTTAGTTCTTGGCGATGTTGTATTCGGTTGCCAAATAATTATAACAACGGCATATAAGTCAAAACAGACGGTCATTTGTTGGTTAATGCGAAGGTATTATTTACATCCTTCATAAATGGTCGGTACATCTAGTGAATACGGCTTAATTGGCGATTTTAGTCTTCACCAAACGATATTATTTGATGCCACATTACGCAATTAGATTGTTGATATGCAAACTGATTGAGCATTATCATGCACCTGTTACAATGACTGACTAATATTGCCTTTGATGTGGCAACGACACCTAACAAATAGTAGGTCCCTGGTAATGTTGACGTCATCATACATGGCGAGGTTTCATGCTCGTTTGGTTTAGCGCGGTGGCGATTGAGAGGAAGCAGACATTTGCTAGTGCACGAGTAAATAATTCATTATCCTAAGACCGATACGCGGAAAAATGTAGTTCGAGGGTCAGCGATTGATTTGTTCATTAGTTCATAAGACAACACTCGCTACAAGTTCGCTTAAAAATACCCAGACATTCAGAATAACGCTATAGGCTTAATAAATCACTTTTTGACGGGCTATGAATCCATATACTGGGTTAGATAGCGTTTGGTTGTTACGGTGGATTCAAAGCTGATTGTTTGGCTCGATTGCATGCCTGGAAAGGTCTAGAGCATGGACACGCCCATGTTGCACTGACGTAAAGATATTGATTATACCAAGAGTTCTGTGACATGTCAATTTTTTTCTGTCGAAAGAATATTGAGTGCAGGCTAGATCAAAGCTGCTGGCAATCCAAGACTGTAAATTAATGGAGGCTGATGCGGACTATCTGGTCTCTTTTATACACACACACACACACACACACACACACACACACACACACACACACACACACACACACACACACACACACACACACACACACACACACACACACACACACACACACACACACACACACACACACACACACACACACACACACACACACACACACACACACACACACACACACACACACACGCACACACACACACTCACACATATAAACATACAAACATACAAACAGGCACGTACATTTCGCCAAATTACGGAAATATAACCCAGAAGTACCTATTCTGTCTATGTATCAGTCGTCAAAGTGCGCGCTTTCGGATCCAAATTCGAGACGATGAGCTCATGAATAGTTAATCGCCTCCGCGTGACGTCAGCTCCGGTATTGTTTTTGTTGCTAGGCGCGATCTGTGCTACGATTAGCGAATATTGCTGCTGGTTATTTCGCTACTTCATCACTTCAGTAGAGCGACGAAGAGACAGAGGATGGCACAGATCAATAGCAGACCATCGTTGCTTCGGCAGAGCTAATTTTGCCTTACAGGT
>CM067351.1:36171522-36196522 GCA_034190875.2 Urechis unicinctus | reverse complement strand
GCAGCAAACGAAGAATAAGTGATTGACAAGGCACTGTTAATATTCGTTAACTTTAAGAATACAATGTTGTCTACCTGCATTGACATCTTAAACCTGTTAAAGCTAATCAAGAATAAACGTGCAATAACAATTTCATGACGCGCGTCATTGTTCATGAATTAATTTTAACGAAAGTTTAAAAAACGCTTAGAAATTAATGGATTATTACGAACCGACGGAATCATATTGTTGAAAGCGCTGAAGTAAAGCTGATTTACTTATTAACAGTAAGCCCCTGCTCTTTCGGGAGTAGCATTTTACCAGACATTTTTCTGTTGTCAGTGCGTTGCTGGAATAGAAGCAGGCTGGAATATCTATGGTCGAGTGTAGTGAGTCTTTGGAGGGCCAAACGCTAATGGGTTTGGATGTCACATTTATCATACTTCGATATGTCGGATCCATTCAATCTGCCAGCGGACAAAAGCACGGTGATAAATTTATTTTGCAATGGGACAGATAGTACCTTTACCATGGAGTTATATCCTATTCTCTCTTTCTTTCGATTCCACCATCTGCGGGAAGTGCCTGATAACTCAATTTTATGTGTTTGTAATGGACTTGCTTATGAGCTTGCTCACAAGATTTAGCAAGACCTACCAGCCGACAGCTTAGACCTGGTATTCATAAATACACGGAATGTTTCGCTCCAGATGATGGAAAAGACAGTGGCTTCTTAATCTATCAACTGTCCCTTTTTTGTCAGTATCCATTCAATATCAGCAAATGTAAAGACCAAGCCGACAAAAAAGGGCATCAGGCCGCCAAGGGCGAAGGCGGTTCAAACAGATGAATAACAGTAAACCCCCATTAATGTAGTCGATAGAAACGTTTAATGTGCATCCGCGCAGTGAGACCCTCGCACTTTCTTTTCCCGTTGAGGTGACCAAAGGACATTGCCAAACATCGAATCAGTGACGGATATAGTCACTGACATTTACTGACCATCCTCTTAATCGCATGTGCCTCAATGTGCTCGTAAGGTCGGGTGCAACACTCAAGAGAAGGTAAAGAGACAAATTTCTACCACTTGAACTTGACTCAAACAGGTTCTGCCGCCAGATTAAGACACCTAGCTGGAAGATCTTATATGAAATGACAACATACATAAAGTCGTGAACAGTCATACACCATAACCATCATCCTGTGATCGATATCAATTGCCCGTACCTACATAGCATCGTGTTAACTGAGTGCGGCATCGCAATGAGTTGACAATATACTTGCTGAACAGCACAACCATTTTCCGCGGCAATTCATAGTTTCACATCATTTCACCTTCAAATATACTTTCTTCACAGCAAAGTGTGTTGCCATTTGAAGGTTCATATTCACGGTTTCAATATATAGCGTATGTTCGATTTACAGTCGACAGTTCCACGACAGCATCATCTGAGTGGAGGGAGTGTTGTTTGTCACTCTGGACAAAGGCTCCTATTGTACGTTGGCACAAGCGCCACAGGCATTTAATATATTGACTTGAATCCAGCTATTAATATTTCCCAAACAATAGAAGCACCGACGTCGTCATTGTCTTAGATATCATCTGCTTGGATGGATAGGCGTTTGAAATCTTTATAACATACGATGGCCGCATACATCATCATGATGACGTGAGCCATGCAATTAATGACAATATCTGTGCAGCCATTATGTAGCATTCTGTGTCATTTTAGCTTTAATGATGGAGAGCTACACCAAGTGAATCACTCACCCGTTACGTCATACATACTCTCCGGTTGAGTCGTTTCAATTCGTTAATTTCTTGAGGTCCATTGGGTTCGGTTTGCCTGGGTCTGATATTCAGACTATTTAAGCAAAACAGCAACGTTGCATCAAGCTAGAATGGTAACGTCTAGAATAATTTGGCGCACATGATCACAACATAGTTGTGTTTCTTAGATGTGAAACAATAATACAATGCCAAACTGAGATCCATGTCTACTAATACACATTATTGTTTTTCTCGGGATAGTGTTTACAAACGGCATTTAGTGGCCACTCCTTTCCCCTTGCGATCATCCATAACACTGACATGAATAAGGTTATATGAATATATATATATATATATATATATATATATATAGATATATATATATATATATATATATATATATATATATATATATATATATATATATATATATGTATATATATATATATATATATATATATATCTATATATATATATATATATATATATATAGATATCTATATATATCTATATATATATATATATATATATATATATATATATATATATATATATATATATATATATATATATATATTTAGCTGGTACGTGTTGACTCTGCATTTGATGATTGCGAGGCTGTTGTTCGATGTGTTAGATCCCAGGGCTTTTAATCAAGTCTTTCTTTGTCACCTAAGTGGCCGTTATTTGACGTAATCGAAAACAAACCACTGCCTTAAACCCCGACCATTGTGCCTGATTTTATTCAAGCCGTAATAGATGAGTCAAATGTTAGTGATTGTAACCAATATAGGATATTGCAATCTCGATATGCTTAAGAACCTGATTATTAGATGACAAAAGATCCTAAACGGACCTACATTGAGTCCAAGAGTACATTAATAAAACTCTCGACACGGTTGGAAATCACGAAGCTACTAATCCCCAATGTGTTGCGAGGGCGGTCGCACTTCTCGCAATCTTTGAAGCCTTGCCAATACGATAAGTACGCTGTATGCCACGGCATGCAATAGCTTTCGATTAATTCTGAGCTGATCAAGATGTGGGGCGAAATGAGTTGCGATCTCTGATTGTGGGCAATACGCACTGGAACGCGACAGGTCATTAAGTATTAAGCATGGTCATCAATGTCAATATCTTAAGCATATTACTTGCAAGGTGACATTCGAAATATATTGCAAATCTCTATTATGTATACTACAGCAACACTTGCACTAAATTACGTACTTATGCGTCTTCATAACAAAGCGAGTGTGCGTTATACGTTTATCTGATAGAAGCCGAGCGCTAGTAGAGTGGGTGTATATGCTAAGTTGAATCCCAAGAATAGCTTTTAATTAAGGTCGGGATATACATCTGTGGTCTCTACGTTTTCCGCATCACCTCGCTCTCCTCAAATCGTACTGCCCACGCTTACCCGTTGTTTGGTAATGATCTGTCAACAAATATCAAGTACCCCACACTTCTATGCTGATGAACCTTTATTGCCAACCTCATCTCGTGCAGGTAAAGATCCTTGCTTCGCTGGCTCAGGGGTGTTATGCGTATGATTACCCTCAACTCGTTATGCATAGCCAACTATACTTATACCTCACTCATTGTCAATTACATATTTATTTGCAGCGATTTCACTCATGCTACTTTCAAAAAGACACTCATTGACTGTATGTGATATTACTAAGAAAAATAGCGTAACATTTGTTATTCATCTGCCTTAAATTTTCCCCAAATTCATTGCTAAGGTTATTGTGAACACCATGGCGCGCCGATAATTAATCAATGAATAGTAGACATTTATTTTGCTTGTGCAAACAAGGTGAACTGGTTACTAAATGCGATCAAAGGGCAGTACGTTGGTTGGCTGTGAATGACGTATTTGTAGCATGTATATGCATCTAGGGTGTGACTAGTAAACATAGTGAGACCGTTTATAGAGCGATTCCAATGATTAAATGTGTTTATTCATATCCTTATTCAATGTTGTTGCGCTTGTTTAACCACTAAGACCCAACGCAATTCAAGCCGGCACAGCCAGCGAGTGCCATGTTTTGACATCACATAATTCATTAACGAACCGAACTGAATTCTGCCGTTCGATGGCACCATTAGCAGCACAAAATGAATAGTGGGGGGTTACTTAAGAGGCAGCTCACAGCGTCCGCTCAGTTTACGTTACTCGATCTCGCATGTCCGCGCTGTAGATGGTGGTTTTAGATTGTCAATTACTGTTTGGAGCACGGGAACTGGCCTTGGAGTAGGCATTAACATTTGTTGGCTTGTCAGGGACATGTGAAGGTATTGGGCAAATAGTTTATAGCTACGCTATGTGGGCAATTATGAAATGACACGAAATACACCCCCGTCATCAGGCCACAATACCGTGACATAAACAAACGCAGCACATGGGACTGATGATTCAACGTCTCGGGGCTCGGCGGCTATTGACAGTATGGAGTCATCTGATTGATCGAGGTTATTTTTGTTGTTGGTGTTGTTATATCAAGGTAAAGCAGTTCGGCAACTATAGGCCAGGTACTGCTATTGATCGCGGCGACCACAGCTTCAAATTAAGCAGAGAATTCCACGAGGTTTTAAGAGACGCTAAGACAAGACGCTTTGACAAAACGATTCAGTTCGCAGGTGGCGTCTTCGCATAGTTCCTCGGGCAAAAGCCCTGAGTGGGTGCGCTGAGTGAAGCTATAAAACCTTTGATGAAAGATCTAATGGGTAAATCCCAAAACTCGCATGCGTTCACCCTGCACAAAGTGCAGGCAACATATATTTTGCAAGAGTTTGGCGATCGTGAGACCATCCACTGCCCATTCCTTATAATCTTTTTGTGTAGTCATCAGTGACGACGACTAGTCGAGCATTATTGCAAGCATATGAGAATAGTTACAAGGTGGGTTCCGATAAAGATTGAGCATCCAGCTTCTATATGACCTTTTTCATAAAAGAAGTGACAGTCAGCGGTTTAGCAAAATAAATATATCAAGGAATCTTCATGTGCGTAATATACGGCAGGCAAAGTAGAGGATATAACACAATACATAGGATATTGACGTTAATGTCTTTGTGCCATAAGTGAATTTCAAATATTCTTTTGTCATACGGTACAATCTTATTGTCGTTAAGTAGGGTGGGCTTTACAACCCGTTAATGTTTATTTAGAGCTAGCGTAATCAAAATGTAAATAATTGAGTTGATGGCGTTTTGTGAGATAATGTAGCACTTTAAGTGCATCACCTTGTGGTTATTGTCTTGCATTATCTTTCGGATACATAGTAGCCATCGTTCGATGCGTTGCTTGTATGACGAGATGTGTTATCAAACACGATGTGTATTGTCTGCAGCGTGCCTGTATATATATATATATATATATATATATATATATATATATATATATATATATATATATATATATATATATATATATATAATATATATATATATAAATTTACATATTTATATAAGTATGTGCATATGTATGTATATATGTGTATTTATGTTAATGTAAATATTAGTGATTATATATAATTATGCATATATATCAATATTGATATATATATATAAACATATATATATTCTAATATGTGAGAGATCTTATATGTTAATATAAATATATGTATATATTGATATATTGACTTATGTTTTAATATGTATATGCATATATATATATATATATATATATATCAATATATATGTATATATATATATGAATATATATTCACATATATATATATATATATTCATATGTATATATATATATATATATATATATATATATATATATATATATATATATATATATATATATATATATATATATATATATATATATATATATATGTATATATTTATATATATATGCATATACATATATGTTTTTACTCGGATTCCAGGCCATGTACCATATGCTGTAAGGAGCAGAACCTTGTCCGCATTAATGTCAGAAGCAAAAAAATAATGCGACAATTGGCATTAACAATATTCTTACTTCAGTTATATAACGTTCTGTACATTCGTTAAATAAGCCATTCTTCGACGTCATGACAAATAGTGACGCTGCTTTTGTTGTGAATAAGATTTGCACTTACATCCAGCAGATTTTAATCTTGGAGCAATTGGTTCCGTACCAGCTGTCATACTGCTTTTGTCTTCGGGAACCCTACGCCAATTGTTACCCTCGGCTATACCCTTTGTTTGCTTTATCCTGTTACGTTTATGTACTGTACAGATGTAAATGCATTTGCTATATTCTAGAAATCATTTAGTAAAATAAATGACTCTTTTATTTTGCCGCCTCCAGCCATTGCAAAGTAATTTTACTTGCTCCCTGGCGATTATATATGTCTCACGATACATGGAGAGCTTGTCAGGCCTACTGTGTTTTATATGTGTATTTGTTTAGTGATTCCCATGTGCCAAGTGCGTAGATTATACTTTTATATGACACCACTTAACACACAGCGACAAATGGTCTATTCATGAAATAAATGTGGAAGCAGTTGTTTTTCACTATAACCAACTACCTGACGTGGATCGATATACTAGCGCTATATTCATACACTATTACAACTTAAATTAGCTCAGTGGTTTCTAGTGCACTAGTGATAACCTCATATATCTCTATATTTTAATATACATCAATCTGGAATCGAATCATACCCACAATAATGCATCTTTGTCAAGCAACGTCTATGCTTTATCCCCATATATCATCGTATACTTGAAAACATGAAGTTTGTTTTATATGGTGATGTGCGCATCGCATTTATAATATTACGCTATTGGTTACTCTCCATTACGATTGGATTCACACTCCTTGATGCACTTAAACATACACACAAAAGTACACAATAATGTAGAATAGTTTTTTGCGATTGGCCGCAAGCGTCTCCTAAGCAAATAACACTTGGCGCTATCAAACATAATATTCTTAAATATGTGGGCTTGTCTTTTAATTGTCGGGCGCGGTTGAACTGTACTGTACGGATACGAGTATGACGGGAGTGGATCGTGAATAGTTGTATGAAAGGTTGTCTCGAGGCATAAATTTTATGTATTTTTTCCCTTCGTGTATGATTGTGTGAGAGGCTGTTTGAAAACCAGTGTGTCTTGTATTGAGAAAATGGACATGGAAAAAAGCTGTATTGAAATCGAATGATTGTTGGGGAGTTTCATTATGCTAGTCGGCTTGCGGAGGGAGTTTTATGAAAAAATAAATACCCATACGATAGGTCGCTTCTTCTTTTGCTTTCACCTGTGACAAATACATTTATAGGATCATTGCTGCTGATATCAATGAAGTTATTAATCATATATCAAACATATCGTTGATTGTCTATTGGTTGAGAAGGATACTGCAGCACGCAGTGTTGATGCACATAATGTAGATGCAACCATCCACTCGCCATTGCGTTTGCGGGTCATAATATATTAGATCCTGCTCAAATTCTGCCTCAGTTTGCCGGTACAGACTTACTTCCGCCAGTTGGTTTAGCCGGCATTTCTATTTGTGCATTATTATCAACGTATGTATCGTAACATTATGCACAGTCCAAACGATGCATACATGAGAGGATAAAAGGCTCTATTTGCCCCAATTTTGCTTTCTTGCTCCTCAATGTGAAAATATGCAGGGCCATATATAGCCCTAAGTTATTGGCGTTCCACTTTGTAGCAGTGTGGAAGCTGCTGCTAAGTGCATCATTCCGATTTTCTATGTCTTCTCAGTACAGTTAACGTTAATTTAATCCAATTGGGTAAAGCCAAACAGCTGTGTTACAGTCATATATATTGGACTGATGGGCACAGAATGTAGCATATTTACAGCATAAGTCTCGACGATGTTGACAGGTACTTAAACGATCAAAGTCTAAGTTACATCTAGCCAATGCCACGTTTACCATCATATTGCATTGGGGCACATTGTTTTTAGTTGTATAGAGTATGTATTTTTTCACTATCGCCCTGTATCTCACTTAGTATTATTGGCTTTATTATATCTGTCAAGTTCAATTTATCGACCAGCGCCCGACGTTCATAGTTATAAATGTAATATCCTTGGTTTGCTTTATCCGTTCAGCCATATGCCTACCTGCAGATGTTAATCAGCAGTTCTTAGATTTTTGCGACCAATGACAAGTGCACTGTGGTTTATCTAAACCCTTTGCACGTCAGTCTCTGATTTTCGTCGGACTACCGCTTAGATGAGGTCTTAGATGATTTATACATTACCAAGGCATAATTAATCCCGTCTAGTTGTGAATGTACTTCATCATGTTTGTAATTCCCACGCCTAGTATGAAGCTTGTAAAGAGGATGACTAATGTTAGTGAGTAACACGTTTATTGCCAATGATATACGCGACTACTGCCAAATGAGGCATATATTAAATGGCAAGGCCTGTTGTGTTTGTTCTTCTAGGGTATTGAAAAAATGAGTGCGAAATGGAATTGAGGCTTGTCCTTTCCCAAGTTGCTCTGAATCAAGCCGCCTTAAGACGTTGGAAGACTTAATGGAAAGATAGATATGAACCGAACATTGGAGGCATTACCACGGCGGTTAACACAGATATCCCCGATTGTCGCTCAATATTTAATTACGTGATTATTTGTGTAGCCGTTGGTTGGTCATAGTTAGTAAGAGGGGTGCTAATTGAACTCAATATCGACGTTGCCACCTTTTTAAAACATACGTTACCTTTTTACATTATACATTTGAGAAGTCATTACATTTGAACTCAATATCGACGTACGCGGCCAATGTACGTTGATAGCACGTCCACAGACAGTACGCGGCCAGTCTTACGGTACACGTCTGTACATCTCGTAAAGGAATTCGGTGTAATCTCGGCAAAGTGCTTTTGTGAATAAGAAGACTAGATGCACAGTCAACGTCCAAACTCCAACAACGAGTTCTGCATCGGTACGTCCCTTGACGTAAATAGGATGCCAATGGTTAAACTTAAAGTGTCGTACAACGCAAATGCAAAGGAGTTGATGATTGTCTAACGGTTCACTAAAGTCACACTAACAGGCGGGTATTGTCATTGATGCATTAAATGGAGCACGAAAATATGTGCATCTTAATAGAAAACGTCCCATGCATAGTTTTCCAGTTGCCACAAGTACGCTAACCATGCATTAACAAGCACGGCACACGACAATATGTGACGAGATTTACCTGATATACTAACAACATTACATTGTTCGTTTCATGCATTGTAGCTTTAACTTTCGTCTTTTAATCACTAGATAAGCACCCTGTATGGAAAGCGAGAGGACCACCATCGACATATTCTGAAAAGGTTGTATTATCATACCAAAAGAGCTGAATTTAGCGAACATTATTACTGTGGAAAGCTGGCTTCTCTACGTTATATATATATAGATATATATATATAGGATATAGAGATATATATATATATAGATATATATAGATATAGAGATAGATATATATAGATATAGATATATATATTTATATAGAGATAGAGGTATATATCTACATAGAGAGCTATATATCTCTCTAGATATATATATATATATATCTAGAGAGGGGATAGAGACATATAGATCTCTTTATATATATATAGATCTATATACTATCTCTCTCTATATATATATATCTATATATCTCTATATCTATATATATATATATATATATATATATATATATATATATATATATATATATATATATGTATACGCACATATTCGTTTCGACATGAGTTCAGGGATTGGAAAGCTTTGCGCTGAACATCATTAATGGATTATAACACAATTCAGCAGATCCATTACTATTTTTCAATGAGTTAATTTCTTGATTAACGTAGCTAATGGTTCTCAAGATTTGACTCAGCGCGTGCAATGTCTTATTCTTACGCATTATGAAAACATTGACATTGTCACTTGTCCCCTACTTACACAACAAGTCCCTGCCTCAACAGTTGTATCTCATCGGCATTATACAACTCCTCATTGCACACCAAAATCACCGCTTCAAGTGGTTTTTCGATATAAAAATGTATACCCTCAAGTATAATCAATACTTTCTGCGTCTTGAGTACGATTCCATACAGGCAAGATGCATGGTTGTGTACTATTGAAACACAGGTTTCATGTTTGATATGCTGGGTTTCTTATAAATCAGTCATAGAGTGTAGAGTTTAATAAGTATAGTCTACATTAGGACAGTTATTCCCTCATGCAGTTTAACAAATCGTCACATGGGCCGTGTGGCTACTAGCGACCGAAGATCGGGATTTCCACTGACGTATTGTTCTAACGTGAATAACATTCATCCAAACTCCTTGTCTTTCTTTTTCAAACGACTAAAAAAATTGCTGTATCTGGGTGGACATGATTGAGTCTGATAGTCGTTTGTGTCACCTGATTGAGATGCAAAGCAATAGCATTAATAAAAACGTTCTCTGCGGAATTCACTGACTTTTAATGTGTTGGCATGATTAAATAATACCATGTTTCACATGCTATGTCGTGGGTATCTTGGCCTTAGCAGGCATGGTATACATAGTAGATGCTCGCCAAACAACTCCCACAAAAAAGTTTAATGACACTCAGAATGCATTATCAAATATATATGTTTTGCAGTCTTACCGCGCCATGTACAATATACTCTTACTCGTAGGATGCTGTGCTACAGCATGAACGCCGTTATCATTGATTACTGATTGCAGATTAGATTCAGCCACAACAAACTCTCAATGTTGAAGAAGATCCCAATATTATGCACAAAACTGTTTTTGCTGACACTCAGAATGAATTATCGAATAATATATATGAATTACAGTCTTACTGTAGCGCGCCATGTACAAAATAGTCTTACTCGGAGGATGGTTCTGTGCTACAGCACGAACGCCGTTATCATTGATTACTGATTGCAGATAAGATTCTAGCCACAACAAACTCTCAATGTTGGTGTTGTTACTATAACCGCCTGTCCCGGCTAAGCATTCGCCATCACCAATATTATGCACATGAAAACTGTATACAGTTGTCATGCATGTACGGCTATAATTAGTGGCATCATGGTTAGTCAAACTACTGTTAGGTTTGTCGCAACTCTGGGTGCTTTAAAACAGGGATGATTAACGCTAGTATGTCTCTTTCCTTGACCGGGATCAGTGGAAAGGGATTAGGGATATCACCTTTGTTATATATAAACAGTCTTAACAGGGAACGGTTACACCATTAAAGACAATTCTACCCATTATTTTTAGTTCGTCGTGTAGATATATTCCGCATATCTTAATTGGAACAAAAACTTTAATTAGCATTGATTTTAGTTTGTACCGAGATGTTGCGATTATTCGTTACCAAATGATCTCTAAAACTACTTGAGCCATCGCTCGACATGACACTCTTTTTTAATTCTTCGTAGTCGTCAGATAGCTTGGTTCAACTATGTTTACGTTCTGCCTGACGTGATGCGCATATGTTAAAGTGGACCATAGAATGATGCAGGGAAGCAGATACCTTTGTGAAAATAGAGGGAGATTAAAGAGCGATCGCATCAGTCTCCTTTATATCACTTGCTTTAAATAGCGACAGGCTGCTGCACAGGACAATCAGCGTTGATCAATTTTGCCATAAATTCAATACCGTTGACAGAAATACTGCAGATATCTCGTCAATTTTGTGAGACACAATTTACCGTCGTGGTCACGCCATTGCGATATTCAATTAGCTTTGTGCAGCTATTACATGAATTCTACAGTAAAAACAAACACTTAATGTCCAAGAAACGGGCTCATTGCATGTCCACAAGCTATTGAAGAGCCGTGCATTCTGTGGCGAGAATTGTTCTCACTTAGCTGTAAACGCGCCTAATTATGAGGGTAGCCATCTAGCAAACAAATAAACTAAGAAATCACAGATGAGTGTTTCGTAGCAAGAAGGGCATAATTCCAGCGAAGAGGAACTTATTTGCATCTGTGTGGTGATTGAATTTTTAGGTTACTCGTGCACAGACAACTCTCCAACCTGCACCCATTCATCTGATACCATAGCAAGCGATGCTTCCAGATATACACGCAAAATTACTAGATTCATAGCACTCTGGGGTAGTATTGCTGGTGTAAGTGTGGTTATTGAGTAAACCCATACCGCTTTACCTTATTTCAGTAATATGCTCAATGTGCCACACGCATTTCGTCTGTGTGATGCAACTTATCCGTGTGCTGCTTGTCCATGAACGTATTGGGGAGGAAAGGAGACTACAAACCGCTAACCCACGTTGTTATAAGGGATTTTGATGTTACTGAACCTTCAGCGCTTGTGCAAATATGATTTTTTCCTCTTTGTGCCTAAATGAGATCCAATGGTAGCTGATGATTAAACGATGGCCCATTAGGATATTGTTGGCACAGCATCCCTATCTGCGTACAAAGCCAGACAAAGCCATCGATAGTAATGCCAACAACAATATGCATGAATAATATGCGCGGCTCGTTCTACAAATAATTGTTCAGATCTAGCCATAAATTGGTGTTTATCAATTTGCACAAGGTTTGATTTTCTGATGGCATCAAATGAATTAGGTGGGCAGGTGGTTGTCAAGAGGGTCGAATCGGTCACACTGGGCAATGTGTCGCCACAGACGTGATGTGACCAACAAAGTAAGTTGATCTATCATTATATTATACGCCAACACCCCTTGGCGGCGACTGCATGTTGCTTCTGACATCTAACCGAATGCGCTGACATGTACACCAAAAAAATCGAGATGTTTTACATAATCAGGTGTAGCTCATCATATCCTGGTCAACGTACTTGTAGCAATATTATCATTGCTGTTTCATATTTCAAGTGGATCATTCCCGTTCTAATGACGCCAGAATTGTATGACAATAGTGTCCCACATGAGTTACAATGTACATCAGAACGTGCAGCAAAAGTTCAAAATAGAACGTTTTACAGACTAAGATGATCGCAGCAGTCTAACAGGGCAATCAATTTAAACACCTATTGAATAAATGTTATCGCATGTAAAATTCTGCGAATGTGCATTTGTGAGATTCTAACCTTGACCGTTGATAAGATTGACGACTGCGGTAGAAATGCCGAACACTCATACGGTGTGGCTGTTGGGAGGGGGAATGGCGCTGTGGATTGCTTGGAATGTTACCTCTGCTGGGTTGCTGCTTGGAACCGCTGGAGACTATGGATACGAGCTGGTTCGAGCAATTCACATATGCTGTCATGTGTGGAGGTTACATAACCGGTAGTTTGACTTTCGGCTATAGTGGTTCCCGCATTAGGTCAATGAAATGCATAATTACCTATGAACTAAGAAAAGAAACATGGAGTTAAATTGCAGTGCATTTACCATAGGCTATTATGTTATATAACGGGGGTGACAACAGCATCGATTACTTACTACGAATGCAAATCACGTACTCCAATTTAACTAGTTTTCTGTTCCACGATTTTTCCGCATGATGATAATGAACGTGACACCGTTGATAAATTGGCGTACTGCCGGGTCATCACGGAAGAACGAAAATCAGACTAGTTTTTGTATCTCTGTAACACATTGACTCTAGACTGAAAACAAGTGAAGCGGCTTTCCAGGTTTCTGTGGAATATAAATAAGACAAGTGTTTCGACAACAAATCTGTGGAATGAGCTGTGCTTGAGGTTTTCTTTGCTTAGCTGTGCTTGAAGTTTTCTTTGCCCTTCCTTTGAATGCACTGTGAACTCTTTCGCCATTTTACCGGTATCATGTTTGAGTTTGCTAACTCATGGATCAATTTAGCCATCACGCCATTCCATCACATTTAATCAATGTTGCAGTGTGGTGGTTCGATATTCTATCAGTAAGCACGCTATATCAGGTGACCATCTTGATACAGCAAATGAATTGCTCTGGCTGTTACCAAGCCCCGATCACTCCCTAGATTTGATTAAAACCGAGTCTTGTGATCAAGCGAGAATAAACAAAGAAAGGCACTTCATCGACCCGGATCCTTTATAACGCTTGCAAA
Organism: Urechis unicinctus; assembly: GCA_034190875.2. NCBI lineage: Eukaryota > Metazoa > Annelida > Polychaeta > Xenopneusta > Urechidae > Urechis > Urechis unicinctus. Next base: position 36,182,762 of record CM067351.1, on the reverse strand, counting down.
GGTGATCGTTCTGGGATTGACATGTTCACAGCCCGCGTGAAGGAATATTGCAAACATTTGAACACATAAGATCTTGACTCAAACCGTGCTAGCAAAATATCAGCTTGGTCTGCCAAGAGATACAAAAGTAATTCAAGAATAACCTGCGCTCCCTAAAACAAACATTATCTGCTAACAATATATCGACCTGCAATGATATATCAGAATTTAAATCGGTGATACGAACGTTGTATAATATATTGAAATGCAATCACTGCTACATAAATAAGCGCCTCCTGTGGCAGACGTTATAATTGTGAACGGTTATCTTTAGACTATAGACTAGTTGTATATCGCAGCCCAGTTGCACCAGCTATATCAACGCTTTCATTCTTGGGTGTGTATTTGGGCGTTGAATGAGACGCACCGCGTTGTCCTGCATCCTAATGAAAAATTAATAATGCAGAGCTGTCAATTTGCCTTTCGTGGCTTATCCCGGATGAAATCATGTGCGTATTTGACAGGCGAGATAGAAGACATAAATGACAAATGATTCAGCATACCTTTGGAATTTGTCGAGTCAATCCATACGACTGAGCTCATAATTTAGGCAGTTTCGGTCCAGAGGCAATCTGGCAAGTTTTGCTTTGCCTTTGTCGTCAAGTTGTCATAATGTTTGGATCGTAAGAGCCATTGTACTGCGTTGTCAATGATGCTTATCCAGGAATTTGTCAATCAGATTGGTCGAGTAGATTGACTGATCGTCTTCAGTAAGGTGCTTGTTCTTTGAGATATGCTGTTCAATTCCACTCGTTCAGACCCAAAACGCTATACCCTTAAACTTTGAGGATAAGGGCATTCTGCTTGTCCATTTACATTGCCACACTGAGTAAACATCCAGCTGAAAGTGATATAGACCGTCCAGAATCGAAATTTACCAAAACTTTGAGCTGTATTCCAACAGGTGTTAGGATACCTTTTACGAACATTCAAATATTAATGCCTGATTTGTCATGCAGAGCGATCGCTGTTCCCAAGCATGAATTCAAGCATCATAAACGACCTAGGTAGAACATGTGCCTTTACACATATCGATCCGGGAGCTGGATGACGGTAGTGATTGGGGATTGGTCACTTTTATAACAATTCATTAGCAGCATCAATTGAGTCGCAAGATATAGAATGCTTACCTATAATGAGGCTTGGCGTCATTAATGGTACCTTGCAGAGTCAATAATAATGAGTTATCACGAGCAAGAATACAGGCACGCGTAAGAGGCTGGTTGGCAAATCTATTTGCAGAGATACATTATTAGTAACACGTTAGTTGTTGAGTGGCGAAAGTTACCTCTGCATAAATGGAAGTGCAATGGAAACTACACGCATGGCTCGTTCCTCGGGTATTTGACGGAGTAATACTCCTTGATTTTATGTACCACAGAAATATTTAGCAAGCATGCAGTTTTTTTATCTACATTCACTATAACCCTAGTGTGACGCATATTACAAAACTATTATTTGATTAACATTCTTTTCTTGTAGTCACACATGAAACACCCAAAATAGATAATTAAACTCCGTGAAAACCGTGAAATAAGCATTCATCCGTCCTATTCAAATTATGATGATCGATAATGTTATCATGTCCAAATATAATTAAATTGACGATTCCCGAAAAATATTAAAACAAAATGATGATTTGTAGAAGGTAACTATTTTACAACTTTCGTAGACATCTGCTCTGCAGTAGCGAGATGAGGCACAATATTACAGCCGCTATGAAATGAATCATCGTGATTTGAGCAAGCAAGCATTACCATAGATCCGCATATATTACAAAAGATGGCACAGGTTATGATATTTGCTAATGCGCTAATAAACTGTCGTCCCACTCCGGTGTGATGTGGTTGTTGCAGTCATTAACTATAAATCTGTTTTTCGAGGTTGTAGGCGACATAGCCGTTATTGATACACGAAATTTAAGGTTTCAGGCTTAGAAAAACATTAAATACACAGTTATGGAGTCAGGTTATAAACCTCTGTGTTGCCGTCTTAAAACATAAGAGCCTTGCGTACAAACCTGCCATATGTCGTTGTTTAATAACTGTTAACTGCCTGAAATCATGCTGCTCCTTATTTCCGCAAATGTTGAAAGATGTTGGTCTATGTAATTACATTTCATTACTACAGAGCAGCAAACTCATCAGACAATAACGCCGCGGCTGAACCTTGCCATCCTTGACAGCTGATATATCGCTTATTTTGATGTGTTATTGCATATTATACAAATGTAGGTGCTTGTCTCAGTGAACATTGAGCATATTTGTCATGTGTCAGGTGAGATGTAGATGAGATCATAGCTGGTTTACTACCGGATGGTGCTTCTTTTTGCACAGGAAAACAGCATAGTGGTTTCGTATGCTGCCCAGTAAGACACTTCTGGCACTAAATTGCCCTCCCGACCATGCGGAAAAAGATTAATTGCCACTTTTAGGGTACAGTTATATCCATCCCTTGCTATCAGCCATGATTCCACCAAAGAAACATAAATTATGGCACACGCTAAACTAAAATGCTAATGTTTTGTATTCTGTTTATTCATAACTAATATCACCAAAAGCCCAATAGCCAGAGGCAGCTGTGCTTTGGCGGTCGATGGTACAATAAGGGATCGTAACCGGAAGTAATTTAAAGAGCATAGAATTTTGATCAGTTAATTTACATCTGATCGTACATCAACATATCCCATAGCGCCGAAAATGATGCCTAAGTTATGGCGTATATTCCGCAATGTGCATATAGATGATCCATACAATGTAAGATTACCCTTTAAGCTGAACATTGCAGGATTCAAAAGAGAGAAAATTGTTTGATGGCATCAAATATCTTAGCTTCAAATTTTGATTTCCATTTTGATGGCCTTTTTGGGTATAATGAGTCATTGCTGTCAATCATGATACAAAGTTCAGCAGCAATCAGTGTAAGAAAATGATTAATAAAACATTGGCAAGGATTATAGTCGATTGGCGCATGTTCGTGACATTACCGCATACATTGAGGATCGGACTTTATAGCGCATGTGATAAGAGGCGGATTAGTCGAGGCTTGACAATATTATGATGATCAAATATCCGAGTTATTCCCCCACAAATATGTTTTACCGCGATGCCCGTTGCGTGCGTTCTGTCATATTCGAGGTCACGGTACATAGGTAAGCAGGTCGGGGCTAATGAGTTAAACAGATATGATATTGTACTGCTCTAGGTAGTGGCTGGTGGAAGTGATGCATGTAGTCACTGATTAGCCGATGCGACACTGAAGCGCCTATTGTGGAGTTTCGACAAGCGAAATGAACCGATTTAGGGTGAATGGACTTCTGTTGTTGACTGTTGTTCAGTGTCGTCTTCCTCCAAATATGTTGACGTAATATGCAACTATGGTAGCTGACTGTCCACATTACCCGGCCCAGTCGCTGACGTCCGTAAGAATGCGTCGATAACAGTCACAGTGCAAAGCAATAGGCAGATTTGCCGTGCTCCAATGTCTGCAATAATAAACAGGTTGAATCGTCTTATCTCTTAATGCCGCATAAAAACGGAACGGACATTCCCTTTTGGTTGTAGCATAACCAAGAGCATTCCATTCAAAGTCATAAAAATATCCGATTCGGTAAGAGTAAGTGGCGGGTGTCGTTTTTATTTGTTTAATGGGTATTTTCAGTCGGTTTCATTGACTAGCTGCTCTTTTATTCATTGAACCTTACGGGTTAAGACAAACTGATGCCACCATTGTTCGTACATGCCGGCGTCAGCGCGGCGTCGATCCACCAAGTTCAATGTTCTCAGTCGCACATTGTTAAAACATTTGCAAAAATACATTTAGTTGTCACGGTAAAAACTTGCGCAGGTCTTTCGTAACTAAAGATTACTTACTGATTGTTTTATGCAGTAGCAGTCGTGTACGAATAACAGGTAAAGAAATGGCCTTCTTCTATGTTGATTCTATCATTGTCGAATATAGTCCTTTTTCGCACCATTCACCGGCCACATTGAAAACTCATTGATAACTTATTTATACATAAAGAGGTATAGCTTACATCGACTTGAAATCGTTTAGCAGCAGTCAATCATACCGAAATTTAGAAAAATGCGGGGCTATTTAGCTGATGCAACGTAGTGATATGTCCACGACGAACTCATGCCCATTATGTCAACCATATAGGCTGTTTGTTAAATATCTACTACCAGTCACCTTTTAGACTGACCTGTAATTTGAACATAAGTCACTCTGTCACTCTTCGTGTCACTCTCGAAGATGTCTGGACCTTGGCAATGGAGATCTCCGGTGAACATTGGGACTTTTATCGCACAGAGCACATATATGTGGGTAGATTAGAACGCTGCATTATGTGTATCACGGATTTACCCGTTGCCATTAAGTGGTTTTATTGCTAAGCTTGCAGTCTCATTTTATTAGGCGTAGGAACCTAATTCATCTACTCACCGACAGATTAAATGCATCTCTGCTAACATTAGCCGTTTTAACAGGGGACAATTTGATAATAAGCTATGCCATTATAAACCTACGACCAAGCTCATATGCAACAGCGACATACACGCATCGAAAATGGAAGCAATTGGGCTAACACATGAGCGGAACTGTTACATTCTTTTTGGCACAAAGAGCTATGTAAGACGAGGCAATGTGGTTAACATAACTATTGATTGGGTATAACGTGAATGCACTATGTCATACTATTTGCCAAACAACCTCAAATACGAATATATACTTTACTGAAATAGTTAAAAAAAAGTAAACCATTAGTTTGTTGATGCTACACAGTGATTTGGGCTTTAATATGTGCCCAAATGGTCTATCATAAAGCTCCTTTTATAGAGTTGCAGGCGATAGCAGTTTATCAGTTACGAGTAAGAAACAGGCGGAAAAAATGCGGTAAGTAAGCTGAGGGCTGATTGATAACAGCGCTCGGCGATGCTTGCATGAATGTGGTCCCGTCATCTTCACTAGACGCGATTCTTCAGGCGCAAGCAATCCGCTCTAAATCGGCCTATTTCACTCGGAGTACTACGCTACCTGGCTGCAAAGAAATACTTCTGACCGACTCAATCAGCAGACAGGTAAAACTAATAAACTAAAGTGACAGTTGCATAATAAGGAGTGGGCGGCGAATACCCGTGTGTCTGTTCCTTATGTACATAAAATAGCAAATTCAATGACACTGGTATTTATAATTTGGAAACAAAATCCCCAGGTTCATCAGAAGTGATTGCCCCGTTGAGACATATAATATACATTCCTTGATGCAATATCGGTGTGATGCTTTTCGGTGTTTATATCATGCTACAATGCGTCACATCATTGTCTACGGATGATTAATGACGTATAGCTTGCCGGTCACAGTTGTACTGGCCTACACGTGTTCAGTCCGGTTTTTAGTCGGGTAGGGCTAGACCAATAGACCAATGACTTGAGCTTTAATGAACTGATGAGCACACAGCGCATAGTGTACGGATCCATATAAACAACACTATCTTGTCAATATGATCCCATGTTCCCAACCTCAAATGGTACGAGTCTGCCCGACAGCTTGTAGCTAAAGCAGCAAAGCGGAAACAATATTGGACGCGTGTGGCTTACTTTATTGATCACATGCTGTCAATTTCCGGTAATACAGTAATTAAAGCGCAAACGAAGGGTCATTTAACTAGCCACGATGATTATATACATACTATAATGTTGCATCAAGTAGCAAATACATATAAACAATATAATAGTCTTACAGCCTATTGCTTGCAGAACCACGAAGTTTGTCCAAAGGGTTTATAGCTAGGCTAAGAGAGCTCATTTGCACAGCCGCAAACTAAAACATGAGACCATTAACTGCAGCGCCATCTGCTCGATGTGAATTTGCATCTCATAACATTTTGGACAAAAGTCCAGAACTTTAACGGGATACTATACTATTTTCAGCTAAGATATTCATTTTGGTAGCATTAACTAACCATGAACATATTTTTGGTTATTAAATAGTGTTGAGACTGCAATTAAAAGCTAAGATATTCATTTTGTGGTGGAGCCGAATTGGAGCAGAATATCTGGTAAAAAAAACTTGCAAAACCGGACTAAGCCGGGGGTGTCATTTACTCATTACTTGCTTGTTATTGGGTGTTTCCAATTGATCCCCTAGCCATGATCAAAATTAAGTCTGCCGTTGTCAAATTAATTATCATAAAATCTCTCAATGTCATTAGGTCTAGAAACGAACCTTAGCGTATCATACCACCGTTTAGATGTAAGTGCAAGAAATGCTGTTTCAATGCGAACATTAATCGTTTCGGAAAACGAAGGACCTACGTTTGCATAATCAAAGCAAAACATGCTACGTTTGATTAAATAGAATACCATGAAACATATTTAATTTGAAACGGTACAATCACAATGCGGTACATGCAAATGTGCAAACAAAATGTGCATTTGTCTTCAAGGTCCCTGTAAACATTCTATTTTCCATTTTCTCACACTCTCAACGCTATATCATCATCTTTGGTTGGAATTTTGACGAATCAAGTGTTCCTAATATCAGACAGCTTGGTTTCTACAGGTACTTTACGTCGTATAGAGGTATTGTCTGAGGCTGACAATTGTTCCTCTTTTTGAGGTAGGGCAAGTGTCACTTTTCTTACATATATTTGCATCGACAACACATATTCACGATGCCGACGAATACTAGGTACAAAGCACCTCGCGTGGCTCGCAAGAATTCTTGCGTTGTGCCTTGGGTGGTATACGAGGTTATATGTGACCAAAATGTCCCAAGCTTTGTTTGTGGCCATTTCTACAAGTTAGATAAGGTAATTTTAGTTTCATGCCACAAATAGTCCCTGCTGCCTCGCCTATGTTACAATCGGTAAAAGCTTCCTCTGGTCAGTTGCCGCCTCGCCCCCATGTTGCCAAGTCAAGCCCAGATATAACCGCTTAGTGTGATTATAGGCCGAGATACTGAATAACAGTAGTCTTAAGTTGATGACACTCGCCATAAGTTTAGATAAATGTTCAGAGAGTTGATTTTATTAGATAAAACTAGATAAAACAAGGGGACATACTAAGCGTTGCCGTCAATCAACTTGCGGTTATGTGCCTTACTGGAATACATATTATCTACCCTGGGGGTAAATGACACGATGTAACTGGCAGATAAGGTAGGGCTGATAGCAATAAAACATGAATCGAACCCGGTCGGCCGTAGCCGACTGTGATATTAACATAGGTCCCTTGTAATATTATTGAAGCAAATTTCAATTATCGGTAGGCCATCGTGTTAATAAGCTCCGCTAATTGCCATAGATCGCAGATACATTTTGCCGAAATGCCGTCGTCTTTATGCAATGAAGGATGTATGGCCCAATCAGCCAACTAATTGAAAGCAATAATTCAAGACAAGACCAAATGCAATGTATAATGCCATAAATAGCCGTTTGTCTAATTGCAGTTCAAAATGACCGACAAACGCTGCATAGAAATACCTAGTGGTTACCTAACACTTTTGAAGTCTACTTGCAATTTACATGACATAAAATGTTCGCTCGAAAGAAACTCTAACGCACGTTATGATTTTGAGCATCACAACCTGGCGGAAATTCCATATCATTATATCTTCCGATATCATATGAGGGTGGAATTGGTGAAGCTTAGGGGTGATAATGTGAATGAGAATGAATCTAGTTGGAATTCAATAATATAAGATTAATTCATAAAATGGGAAAATCGGCTAACCCGCTAACCTGTTTCTTCATAGGAAGAAACCTGCATTCACATCTTGACATGGTAAAAACCATCCGTCTGTAATGGTTTTAGGGCTTATAGCTGCCAATATTATCGCTCAAAAGACAACAATTTTCTTGACCTGTTGATGTAAGTTAAACTTGTGACTGACAGTATATTTTAACTGTACCATATAACTGTCACAATGATTATTCACTAACATGTAATTGAATAATGTCCATTTCAAACTTAGCTAAGGTGTATCCAAACATCGCAGGGCTCGCAATGGAGCGTGCAATATTCGCTGCTGCCAGCACCGTTTGACAGCAGTTTAGAATTGTCTCTCTAGAGAGAGGGAAGGTGGTCTTGAAATCGTCTATCTTAGGTTGCTAGAGGTTAATTATTTATTAACATCTGGAAAAATTAAAGTGATAACCTTGTTGCGGATCGTTGAAGGATATTATTGTCTGTCCAAGCCTCTACACAACTTTCAAATCATCAACATCTCAAGTTGTGCTTGTCTTTGTGCGCCCAGTTTTCAACATTAAAGGGATGCAAACAACCACACAGGAAACAATGGACTGTTATATTATGAGGGCGATACGTTTGCGATGCCACGACCAATTGATGAAAATACGCCTCTCAGGTCAGCGCAAATAATCCAAAAATTTGAATGTAATTGTACGGTGTTTTTCCTTCGAACTTCAGCTTGCTGATGGTGACATTGGTTTGATTTTGGACTCCAGCCCCCCTCAAACCATACTCACCAGCCACTTTCTCTAAAACACAACAAACAACAAGGATGCCTAGTTCTAACTGAGCCTCCTTTTTAGTAATGCGAGAGGGCCCGATTGGGGTTTAGGGGGCTAGCGCCCAAAGTCAAGCACTAAGCGATATAACAGATACACTAAAAGCGGTCTGGTGAAACGTAGCCAAGTGGTGCTTCAGAACTAGAAAACAATTATAATGTTGTATTATTCATTTGAAAGAGGTTAATAACAAAAGAAACAAATGGCTCTGGAAAATCTTCTACTAGACCGTTAGTACTACTATCCGGTGCACAACGCGGCTGAATATTTCGTTTGACCGCGTGCTATTAGCTGAAGCTAACTCAACAGTGTGAAATTGATCGAATTATTAGATTTTCCTAGACAGCACCTAATCATTATGGAATAACAAAGCAGGCATATTAGTTACAGAAATATATGAAAACATAAACCATACATAGCTAAATTAATTGACAAAAATAAAACTTCGGTAACCCTACCATTCGTTTTTACCGATTGTCATACAAACAAGTTACGGTTAATTTCAACGTTTACTTCAAAGTAACATGAAAATGATTCTAAATTGAATAACTTATCTATAAAACACAGTCTCAACTTACACGGTGGGGGGGGGGGGGCTTGAGTGAAACACAAGGACGACATGATGAATAGTAAAGAGCGATATACCGTAGTACTTCAGGGAGACGGATGGTCGGTCTCCTGAAAATGATGGTCGCATTCAGTCCGATATGCTCGTGCTACGCTATCTATTAATACCTGGACCCAAGACATAAATATATATATATATATATATATATATATATATAGATAGAGAGATATATATATATATATATATATATATATATATATATATATATATATATATATATATATATATGCATATATATATTATATAGATATACATATATACACATATAATATATATATATAGTGATATATATATGTATATATATACATATATATATAATATATATATATATACATATATATACATATATGTTTGTATATATATTTATATATATATCAGTGATATATATATGTATATATATATATCACATATATATATATATAAATAAACATATATCTACATATATATATATATATTATATATATATGTTGGTATATGAATAGATATTTATGTACATATATCAATATATATATATACATATATTTATATATATACATATATGTATTTATTTAATTATAAATATATACATATATATTGATATGAATAAAAATAAATATATATATATGCAGTCATATATATACATATGATATATATATATATATATAAATATATATATATATATATATATATATATATTATATGAATAGATTTATATATATAATGCATATATGCTTAGATATTTGCATCTTTTACATATTATTTATTTAATATATTTATATATATGCATATATGCTAATATTTGCGTCGTTTTACACATCAATTAAATTATACATACGAATATAATCGCACATATATGTAAACATTTAGTTATGTATCTATGCATATTCAAATATAAATATGCTTATATATCTATATATGTATGGATATGTGTATATATACATTCATATATATATATATATATATATATATATATATATATATATATATATATATATATATATATATATATATGAATATGTATATATACATACATATATATATATATATATATTTTGAAGTTATGTTTATATATATATATAAAAATAGAAATGCATATATATATATATATATATAGATATATATATATATATAATATATATATATATATATATATATATATATATATATATAGGTGTTACTTTAATATCGCAAAATGTATATCAAAATAAAATGTATGTATACATCTATATATATCTATCGATAAATAAGTATATATATATATATATATATATATATATTTATATATCATAAATATATTTTTATATATATGAATATAGTTTTTTGCACATATGGTTACATGTATGCATCTTTTGTATATATATAGGTATATATATAATGTAAATGTACATTCATATATAAAAGATATTTATATATATGTAAACATGTATTTATATATATATATATATTTATATATATATAAATGTATACATAAATATTTTTATGTACATATTTATACTTATTTATATATATATCCATATGCATATGTATATACATACATATATGCAAACATGCATGTATATTTATATATGTATCGATATATATATATGGGTAAAGTTCAATATACAAGTATGGTCATATACATATATATAATATATAATATGTATATATGTTATATGATTATATATGATGTTTTACAAAAAAATATGCATGTCCATGTTTATATATTTGCATTATATACATGTGTATATAAATGTTCATGTGTATATATATATATATAGTTTTATACGTATCGATGTATACATATATGAATATAAACCCAAATATAAGTAAATATATAGTTACATATATATGCATTCTCATATATATATGCATACATGATATTTATATATATATATATGTATATATATATAAAAATATTTAAATATATTTATAAATATATATATATATGTTTAAACATATATATATATATATATGTACATATTTATATAAATTTATATAATATCCTTATATTGATATATTTGTATATATATAGCAATATGTATATATATATATATATATATATATATATATATATATATATATAT
>CM067351.1:36149022-36169022 GCA_034190875.2 Urechis unicinctus | reverse complement strand
CATATTGATATCGATTATTGATTTAAATATCTTTTGAATGAAGTGGGATTTGCTTCTAAGAATCTGCACTTGCCACACCGTGGGCAGAAAAGAATGCATGATTGCATTGATACCATCAACCTGTTGGCTGTTAGAATCGCTGTTAGAACTGCTGTGGTCAAAGTCGAGAATCAGTTAGGAAAACGGATACTCTCCCGGACTAATGTTTTTTTGTCAAGATTGCAATACCTCTTCCTCACAAATTGTTATAATGCCAACCGGCAGCTAGATCCTCGTCTGAAAAATAATGCGTTTGAATGTTATTAATCTGGTAAGGATCATTTTTGGGGCAATTTGGATGGCAAATGTGCATATCAAATGCTTCGGACACATACGATGCGTACATCACGCACTGTCTGATTTTCTAAAACGCCTGTATCGTCAGGCATCATATCTTGATTATCTAATGATGATTTACGTCTACGACAGCTTTCTTTCAACAGATTGCAAAAGTGCACATACTGAAAACTGAGTGGCGCTTGTTAAGTGGCATACCAAGTGACCCTAGATTGGTTTTTGATAGGTGAAGAGTGCAATCACCCCCAGGACTGTTCAGTTTACAACTACATATGCGATGTATCATTGGCATTTATAACTACAGCGGACCAGCCTAAGCCAGCTTTTCATACAGGGTGCGTATCTAGTGATTAAAAGATGAGAGTAAAACCTGCATTGCATGTAACAAACAATGTAACGTTGCTCTGGTATTTCATGTTAATGTCGTCACATATTTTCGTGTGCCGTGCAATTTTTATGGAGACTGGTCAGCTAGTTAATGCATGTATAGCTTATTTGTGGCAACTGGAAACCTACGATTGGGACGTTTTCTATCAAGATACACATATTTACATGCACCATTAAATGCACCAATGGCAAAACCCGGCTGTCAGGTGTGCTTTAGTGAACCGATTGATAATCACCAACTCCATTGCATTTCCTGTTGTAAGCCACTGAAACCATTGGCATCCAATTTACGTCAAGGGACATACCGAGGCAGCACTCATTGTTGGAGTCTGGACGTGAATGTGCATCTATTCTTCTTATTTACAAAAGCACTTGCCAATATTACACATGGAATTCCTTTGCGAGATGTACACCGCAACGTCAGCCTCAACGACTGTTACAGCCGTGTCTGATAAGATTAGCCGCGTGCGTCTGTGGACGTGCTTATCAAAGTACATAAATGTGGCACCGTCCATATTGAGTGCAAATGTAATATACTTCTCTATTATGTATAATGTTCTTTTTAAAAAGGGCACAAGAAGCCTATGAATGGTAGCAGATGTCTAGAGCTGATTTGTTAGCACCCCGTTAACTTACTATGACCAGCAAACGGCTACATTAATATTCAGCGTTTGTAGCGCTTATATGTTGGATAACCCAATTAAATATTAAGCGACAACCGGGGATATCTGTCTTAACCAATGTGGTAATGCCTCCAATGCTCGGTTCATATCTCCGTTTCCATTTAAGGTGGCTTGATTCAAAGCAACTCTAGAAAGGACAAGCCTCAATTCCATTTTGCACGCACTTCGTCAATACCCCAGAGTAACAAACACAACAGGCCTTGCCATTTAACGTATGCTCATTTGCAGTAGTCGCGTATATCATTGACAATAAAGATATTACTCACTAACATTAGCCATCCTCTTAATGAGCTTCATACTAGGCGTGGGAATTGCCAACATGATGGAGTACATTCACAAAAAGGCGGGATTAATTGTGCCTTGGTAATATAAAAATCATCAAGACCTCATCCAAGTGTTAGTCCGACGAAATTCAGAAACTGACGAGCAAGGATTCAGATAAACCACTGGGCACTAGTCGTTGGTCGCAAAATCTAGGAACTGCTGATCAACATTTGCAGGAAGGAATATGGCTGAACGAATAAAGCAAACCAAGGATTTTATATCTGAATCAATGAACGTCGGGCCCTTGTCGACAAATGGAACTTGAAGAATGTGATTAAGCCAATAATACTCGGGGCGATAGTGCAACTATACATATTGATTTAATCAATACCACTATGATGTGCCGCAACGCAATATAATTTTACACGTGGTATTGGCTAGCTGTAACGTAGATTTCGATCTTTAAAGTACCTGCCAGCATCGTCCAGGCCTATGCGGAAAATATGCTAACTACATTATGAGCCTTTCAGTCCAAAATGTATGACTGTAACAATACTGTTTGGTTTTACATATTTGGATTGGCAAAACGTTAACTCTACTGAGATAACATAGAAAGATTGCACTAAAAGTGGAGTCTCATTTCAAAGTAAAGGGAACGCATGTTTGCAACCAGGTCAATTACATGGCGGAAAATTGAACTCGGGCGTACTGCTACAAAGTGGAACGAAAATAACTTGGGGCTATAAATGGCCGTAAATATTTTCACATAGAGGAGCAAGTAAGCAAATTGCGAGCAAATAAAGCCTTTTATATATATAGCTTTGAGATCTCATGTATGTCTCGTTTGGAATGTGCAAAATGCTACGATACATACGTTGATAATAATGCACAATTGGAAATGCTGGCTTACCAACTGGCGGAAGTAAGTTTGTATCGCCAAAGGGAGTCAGAATTTGAGCGGGATCTAATATATTATGACCTGCAAATGCAATGGCGAGTGGGTGGATGTATCCACATTATGTGCATTAACACTGCGTGCTGTGTATCCTTCTCGAACAATAGACAATAAACGATATGTTTGATATGAGATTCATAACTTCATTGGTACAAGCAGTAATGATCCTTTAAAGGTAATTGTCACAGGTGAAAGCAATAGAAGAAGAGACCCTTCGTATGGTAATTTATATCTATAAAACTCCTTCCGCAAACCAACCAGCATAATAAAACTCCCCAACAATCACTTGACTTCCAGACAGCATTTTTCATGCTCATTCACACAATACAAGACACACTGGTTTTCAAACAGCCTCGCACTCAATCATACACGACTCGCACATTATGTTTGTTCAATCAATACACGAAAGGAATGAATACACAAAATGTAGGCCTGTAGACAACCTTTCATACAATTATTCACGGCCCACTCCCGCCATACTCTTATCAATACAACACAGTTCAACCACGCTTGACAATTAAAAGACAATATACAGAACAATTTACTGTAGCAGACGCCAAGAGGTGCAAAATATGTAAGCCAAGACCAAGTCTTAGTCCAAGCATATAAAGCGAGCCTGGGGGCTATTAAGCGGGAAGAGACAAATACCCACCGAAATACCTATACATCAGCAGCACCTGCTGTATCCTACGAGCCCACATAATTAAGAATATTATTGTTTGATAGAACAAAGTTTAACTTGCTTAGGAGACGCCTGCGATTTATCGCAAATAACTATACTGCATTACTGTGTATGTTTTTGTGTAAATCCTCTCGTAATGGAGAATAACCGCTAGCGAAACATAATAAATGCGATATGCACATCATCATGTAATACAAACTACAGTATTTTACGAATACGATGATATGTGGATAAAGCATAGATGTTGCTTGACATAGGTGCATTATTGTGGGTATGTTTTAATATTGGAAAGATGTATACTAAAATATAGAGATATATGAGGTTATCACTAGTGCACTTGAAACCCCTGAGCTATTGTAAGCCGCTTTAGTGTTGGTATATAACGCTAGTACATCGAGCAACGTCAGGTAGTTGGTTATAGTGAAAAACAACTGCTGCACTATCTACCACATTTATTTCATGAATCGACCATTTGTCGTAGCTGTGAAGTAGTAACATATATATGTATAATCTACTCACATGGCACATGGCAATCACAAAGTAAATACTCATAACTACACCATAGGCCTGACAAGCTCTCCATGTAACTTGGAACAGACATAAATTGCCGGAGAGCAACAAAACTTATATTGCAATGGCTGGAGGCGGCGAAATAAAAAATGTCTTTGATTTTACACTAAAGTATCCGTTTGAATAGAACTAACAGGTTTCGTGAATATAACAAATGCGATGCATTTACATTTGCACATAAACGTCAAAGGACAAAGCATTCAAAGAGTATAGCCGAGGGTAACAATTGGCGTTGGGTTCCCGAAGACAAAAGCAGCATGACAGATTACACGGAGCCAATTGCTCCCGGATAAAAAAGTGCAAAACTAATTTACGACAAAAGCAATGCTATTACTTGTTCTGAACGTGACCGAATGGTTTATTTAACGTATGAACAGAACCTTCTGTAACTGTAAATTTATATACATATAGATTTATGGATACATATATATACACATATGTATATATTTCGATATATAAATATGTACATATATAAATATATAGACATATATAATTATATATGATAATATATATATACAAATACATACATATATATATATATATATACGTATATATAGATGTATATATATGTATTTATGTATATATATATTTATATATATATACATATATATATATATATATAAATATGTATATTTATATAAATATATATATATACATAAATATATATAAGTATATATATATTCATATATATAATTGTATAATTTTGCAAAAGATCATTGCAAGTAATAACCAAGAACATTTTCGCATCTAATGACGGTACTTAAGCAACGAGTAATGAAACGCAAACCGCTCAATAACATCCACACACACTATGTTACTTATGCTGTAGTCAGTATTCGTAACGGTGCATCTGGCGTTAAACTGTCAGGCATGCTGCAGACAATGTACATCATATTTGATAACGCATCTCTGTCGTCATACAAGCAACGCATTGACACCGATGCTGGTAAGTGTATATCCGTAAGATCATCCAAGACAATTACCCCCAGTTGCTGTACTTAAAGTGCGACATTATCTCACAGAAACGCCATTAACTAAAATTATTGACATTTAGATCCATGCAAGCTGCTAAATAAACATTAACCGCTTGTAAAGCCCACTCTCCTTAACGATAATAAGATTGCACCGTATGACAAAAGTGCTGCCTCTTTCAAATAAGACAAACTAATAATTCCTGGTTGTGATAATGATCATTTAAAAGACACACATACAGTACCAACAGCAAAACACACACGCACACGCCTCGCACGCTTCTAATGTCTGCCGGCCGCTCATCGCCGCTAATCTACCGCCCCACGCACCACGCCGCTACCTTTTTATCAAACGGGTAAAGTGACCACAAAACCTAAAATCATTGCCACGCAACAAAAGTATATTTGATATATACTATGCCTAGAGTAAGCCTCATCTGTGAACCAACTTTATGATGCAGTTTGCATGTCTCAGACGTGAATATATCACACAAACAAAAATAATCTGGAGTAAAAATCTCTCTCCGAGGAACACTTAAAGCTTAGTAATCAATTTAGCTTAATCGTTAAAACGAAGCCTCTAGCTTCCTCGATTTCCTTATTAGGCCTTTGTCGATTCTGTGCGCAAGATCTGATTTTATTATTTTTCATTGATGGTCATATCAAATGTAACACTGTGAACTGCTGCAAATAACATCTGCGCTTTACGTTTGATAAACAACACACTATGAACATATTTTTATGATGGTCGATTCACTTACACGGTGTGCTATCAGCTACCGCGTTATAAACTTTTTTATGCGTTGTTAAGGACATAAATTTGTTATGCAAAATCTGTTTGAGGCAGGGAAATTTTCATTTCAATTGCCTGATGCAATGGTGAATTATAGCACTAATTATAGCGACAAGCAGAGTACAAGGTGCAATCGCAACATTAACGTCTGTATGAAGCGGTACTAGGCTAATTGCATCAATTAAAGCTTGGTCGATCAGCTCATTTTCAAGAGGGTATTAGATGAAATGCATTTAAGACTTTTCATCATGGGCATAGCATGCGATACGCACTTACGCACAGGTTAACATCAATTTGAATAGTCCAAAATAAACAAGGCCTAAAATGGCATCAAAGTCAAAAGCCTAGGGTTAGACTTTACTGTCCGGAACTCCTACGTCTGTGTGTAACATTCCTTCAAGCCTTGCTGCGCTCCCTGCTTTTCGTGGAAAGAGGTAGATCACCAGTTGTTCACGTCAACACTGTATGGTAGTGAATTACTATGAGTAATCAGCAATCCAAATTGGACATGAATGAATGTTTGTTTGCCCCGCACGTAATCAGCAACTATTCATTCTGTGCCGTTTATGGTGCCATCGAACAGAAGAATGCAGTACAGTTCGGTTCGGTA
The DNA here is from genome assembly GCA_034190875.2 of Urechis unicinctus. Taxonomy (NCBI): domain Eukaryota; kingdom Metazoa; phylum Annelida; class Polychaeta; order Xenopneusta; family Urechidae; genus Urechis; species Urechis unicinctus. The sequence continues at coordinate 36,162,771 of CM067351.1, read as the reverse complement.
ATAGGTTTCGTAATGTCAAAACATGACACTAGTTGGTCGTGCCGGGTTAAACTGCGTTGGGTTTTAGTGGTTAAGCCAGGAAAACAACATTGAATAAGAGTTTGAATGAACACATTAATTCATACGGCCTCACTATGTTTAATAGCCGTGCCCCAGACGTATATGCATACTACATATACGTCATTCGCAGCCAGCCAACGTACTGCCCTTTGATCGCATTAAGTAACCAGTTCGCCTTGGTTTTGTCTACAGTTCAATTTTAATATATATTGATAACCAATCAATTGCACGGACATTAATGATTATATCACACAACACGATGAAGTACATGAAGTATCCGTCTTAGCATTCGACCTCGATCCAGTTTTTATGTACACACTCGTGTGATCAGGAGAGCTTCGTTAGACCAAAGGCCATCCGGACATTGCCTGGATTACTGCATTGCCGAATATATTTCATCGTTTTATAGTAACACGGCGCTATGTGACTTCATTGTCCCTCACCAACCCCACTATCGACCCAGCACATCCCTTGTTTCCATGTGAGCCACAATGCTTCAAATTAAGAAATTCAGATCAACTAAGGTTTATAGTGTCTGACCAAACATGCACGTCGGATATACTCTTTACATTCCATGCTGGGCCTAACAAACCGGATTGACGCCCCGGCGTTGCCGTGTAAGCACACGAAAACGACCCGTATTAATTTTTATAGTCCACTATTAATTCAATAAAAAACATATGGATTTCTCCAATACTTCCGAGATTGGTCGAAAGGCATTTGATTCCACAGAGATTATACTGGTACGTCAAAGCACCATCACCGCTACATAAATTGTTTTTAAATATAATAATGTAGATTCTACGTTTGTGGACAGGTAGCCAGAACAATGTTTTTTAACCTGGTGTGGTGATGAGACCTATTTGATTTTGTTACAAAACACACGCGACCTTATGTAGATGGTCAATATGCACATTTGATATACCATACCTTGGTTATTTTCACAGTCTTTGTGATGTTACATATGCATGCATGAGTGTCTTTTAGCACATTTGTCGTTATTGTGCTGATGTTTTGGAATTCAATGTATGGTGATTTACACGCTGTTCGCTAGTCTTCATTAAGCGTAACCTCACTGCCCCAGATGCAAACCCGCGTGGCTCACCGAATAACTAGTTAGTGCTATCAACGGAGGTAGTTCTCGATCACCCAGGTTCTCACCAATTCAAAACACGAAGCCTTTTGCACATGCTGTATATGTGACATTCGTGTTTGTTGGTGAACCTTGTGCTATAGAGTAATAGAGCATGGATTAACCATACTATACTAACGCAAAATCTTTCCCAGTTGGGTCCTGTACATTGGTAACAACACATGAGCTTGTTCTGAACCTACCATCCTCTTCAGGCACACCGCACTTTATTGAATGTACATAGGATGGCTTTCCGTTAATAATCTGCTCTGCTCTGGTTCCGATACGACTTAACTCATTTTCATTTTACTTTTCCATTCATGTTTAAATAATTTTCAAGTCATTCTGCTAGTATTCCGTTGTTCACCGATTAAATGCTGCTGATAAAGCCAGAATGATAAGGACTGTTACTATCAGGTCTATTTCATGAACTATGCTCATCGACTGACATACTCCGACGCAAATTAAAGGAAACGGTCGGAAGAACATATATCGTAGCATAACCAAGTGATAAGAAAACTAGCATAATTTTATTAAAATTCAGCCTGCATTTTCCGTGTTTGGTAATGGGCGTCTTTATTGGGATGAACGACCATTGATATTTGGACATATTGGCTATCGTAATTATTCTTGCACGTGAGTCTGCTTCAGTGATACCAAGATTAAACGACACCAAGAGGTTAAATGGATATATTTATCATAACGCAACAAAACTATACAATAGTGTAGGTTAATGAAATAACAACGTCATGGCATTGAACTGTTCGTACTTCTATATCAGTGAATAAGTCAAAAGAGAGCCAATCCGAATATTGGCGCCAAATGTATCCCACGAATGCCAGGTGTTTAACAATAGCATGGATATGGTTGGTATTAAGCTACTCACTGTGCATTGTCTTTCCCAGCTCAATCGGAAAGGCAATCATATTTATTCTCTGAGAGACGTTTAACGATGAGCTTCATAATTCAGGGCTTTTTGTCTCTGCTTTAATAGTTATCCGATCAAAGAAACACAGATAAGCTAGAATCACTTGTATATTATGGGCGCCAACTGACACGTTCCGTTGACATTGACATCCATTTGCACGAATGAATCCGTCTATGTTTAGATATTAAACCAAGTGAGGTCTATCCAGAGCCAGTAATACACCATATGGCGATCTGTTGAGTGTATATCTGATCCGAGAGGATTGCGACCTGACCAAGTGTGCAGCTATCACGTGCCTATAGCATCACAAAGGGAAACAAATGCCGATTCAAGGCCTCCCGAAACCCTGTAGAATGGCTGCACATCAATATTCAAACCCTCGCCATTACTCTAACATACTCCTCCTTTCGTAAATATAGAGAGCTATTAGTAAGACGCGTTCAGCTCATGATAATTTCAATATCCATATATAACGATTGTGGCATTAAGAGTTTGAATAAGGCTTTATAAACTACTGATAATCGGATTTAACTATTATAAGAATTCGAAGCGAGATAAATTATTTCGTCAAGGAAGCAACTTTTAATTTAGGTAACATTTTATTCTCGTTCCATAGTAGCAAAAACTTGCACTAATGCACACTAGCATTTGCAAACTAAACCTAATCAATGATAACAGCATTTATTTAACATGTATCAGAGGGTCTACAACCTTGAATAAGTGGGATGTAAGTCCAGCAGTTATTGAACTGCGCGAGCAAAATAAATGTCCGCTAGTCATATGATTAATTATCGGCGCGCCATGGTGTTCGCAATAACCTAAGCAATAAATTTAGGAAAAATTCAAGACAGATGAATAACAAATGTTACGATATTTTTCTTAGTAACATCACATACAATAAATGAGTGTCTTTTTGAAGGTAGCATGAATGAAATCGCTGTAAATAAATATGTTATTGATAATGCGTAAGGTATGAGTATCGTTGGATTTTGCATACAGCGTTGAGGGTAATCATATGCATATGGAGGGATCTTTACCTGCACGAGATAAGGTTAGCAATATTAGTACATTAGCATAGAAGTGTGGGGTACTTTGTATTTGTTGACAGATCATTACCAAACAACGGGTAAGTGTGGGTAGTAGGATTTGCGGCGAGCGAAGTGACGCGGGAAACGCAGAGATCACAGATGTATATCCCGACCTTAATTAAAAGCTATTCTTGGGATTCCACTTAGTATATACATCCATTCTACTAGCGCTCTGCTTCTGTCAGATAAACGTATAACGCACACTCGTTCTGTTATGAAGACGCATAAGCACATAATTTAGTGCAAGTGTTGCTGTAATATATAGTATAGAGATTTGCAATATATTTCAAATGTCACCTAATACATTATAAGCATTAGATATTGACATGGCTGAGCATGTATGATACTTAATGACCTGTCGCGATCCAATGCGTATCGCTCCAATACGAGATCGCAAACTCATTTCATCCCACAGCACGATCAGCTAAGAATAAATGGACAGCGATTGCGTGCCGTGGTATACAGGGTACCTATTGCATTCTGGGTTAGCGTTATACTAATTACACAGGGCTTATGTTATCTAATAATCAGGTACTATTATATCCTAAATTGAGTAAAACCACTAACATTTGACTCATCTACTACGGTTTGACTAAAATGGCTGTGGCTGTGGCTTACTTTCAATTATGCCAAGTAACGATCACTTAGGCGAAAAAGGAAGAATTAATTTAAAGCCACTGGATCTAACTCTTCGAACAGCCTCGCAACCATCAAGAATCGTGTCAATACGTACCAGCTTTGACGAACCGACAGTAAGTTTAATATGAACCTAGAACGGAAAGTTAAAAGCCCAAAATATCCCTACCCCATCTTACACACAGGCGCTCAATGTCAACCCCCGAGCGCCTGTGTGCAACCGAATGCTTCCCAACGAGCTCGTTCAATTGACTTGAATGTATTTTGTGTTACATAGGAAAGATGCGATATTGCCGGTCACACGCTAACCTACGCATACCAGGCATGAAGCGTTATGGGCGTGGATGAAGAAGGATTTTAGTTGATTGCCCACACCTGGCAATCAATCAATAGGCCTCTAGAGATGATTTTACATTTCGTTAAATAAAGTAATCAAGGCTTATGAAATAGAGCCTTTCGGTTCAATTTGCATTCAGGTGCGGGTTTTGGGATTTACTCTAGTTGACTGAATCTTCGATTGTTTAAAAGCATCAAAATACCAACTCCATAGCATCTGGTAATTTTGAACGTCCGAAGGCTAAAAGCTGATGCTCCTTCATTATGACTTCCCCATAATAAATCTCTTAAGTAAAGTTATTTCGTTTCTGCCAACGTTTGTTTAACTAAGAAAGTAGATTATGTTCATCAATAGTAAGTAATCAAAATGAACTAACACAAGCGCAACTTGACAAACAAATATAAAACAACACTCGCAGCAATTCAACTCACAAAGGGTTATTTGACCGTGACAATACCATCCTCCGCGGTATGTTGCGTTAACATTAATACCTGAATAACCTTAAGACCCTTCGCCAATCAAATTGAGCATATTTGCACACAGCGCATATTGCGATATCTTATCATCGTTAACGTTAGTATTGCTTACAAAGCATATTTACCATGCTCGGTATCGATGAGTTGATGACGAATTTTCAAAAACGCTGACGAAAAGCGCTCAAACTTGGTTTGCGCAACAATAATGTCACATTAGTATATTGTCAACCGTTATTCTGCATATCACGTTGCAAAGTCACACCTGATTCGCCGCCAATAATCACAATTTGCTTAACCTCGGTAAACGGGGGAAAGACGTGAACCAGCAAACGAAGAATAAAGTTAATAGCTGGTAGCCGCTTGAATGGCAATTGAATAGTGCTATATCAATCCATTCCACACTTACTTGTTGACATTATATATAGATATATATATTGATATATATATATATATATATATATATATGTATATATATATATATATATATATATATATATATATATATATATATATATATATATATATATATATATATATATATATATATATATATATATCTATATATATATATATATATATATATATATATATATATATATATATATATCCCAGAATGTACATCTACGAATGGTCATTCCTTACGCTTTCTTTCAAAATATTCGGTCAGTATATTCTGTCATATGCAAAGTACATGTGTGGGCTTTCTGCCAAAATCCGAATCAGTCATATTTCTGTCATATGCAAAGTACATGTGTGGGCCATATAACTGTAGCCCTAACCCTTTTATGATTTCTCTATTCTCCATCAATGCACATACAATGGAATGTGCAGTTATTGTGCAATGCGTATTGATTATAGCAACAATATTTAATAATGTGGGATGCTCTAACACGTGTAAGTCCGAACCCCAATGATGTATGCATGTCTTGTCATCGAGAGAAACCTTGGTGACTTTGTCAGCCATGACAAAAACCAAAGCACACATAAAACCGAATTCAATTTATCATGTGTGTACCGATAAACTCAAACACAAGATGACGTGGCTAACTTTATCAAATGAACAAGCAAGTGCAACTAATATGTGAATCATGGGCGTGAGTCACGCTCTAGACTGGTTATAATTATGGTTGGAGGATAATAAACATAATGCCAATTTGCTCATGTGCGTTCAGTGCAGAAAATGCTATTTATCGGCAGGTCCATATTAGTCATTGAGTGACACCCTCAGCAGGATGTCATTGACAATCACAAAGTTTATCTTATTCAGATTTGGTGGGAAATATAGGGCATTTTCATCTACGAACAAGTTGGAAGTGCTCTGGGTGTTGTCAAAAGGCGGCAATCTTGAGTAAAATTGCCCTCTGACATTTTCGGTGCTTTTCTCAGTAATCCTCAACGCTTATTCGCTGCATCAGCTGACTGTAAGTGGTTGTTTTGTTTGTCGGGTGCGTGACGTTATTTGTTGATGGGGCGATAAATGTGTGTGTGAGTGATTGTGTATGTGTGTGTGTGTGTGTGTGTGTGTGTGTGTGTGTGTGTGTGTGTGTGTGTGTGTGTGTGTGTGTGTGTGTGTGTGTGTGTGTGTGTGTGTGTGTGTGTGTGTGTGTGTGTGTGTGTGTGTGTGTGCCTGTGTGTGCGTGTGTGAGGAATTTTTTAACTGTGGGAGAACGGTCGTCGAAAACTTTGTGTATGGGGCCATCAACGTGCTTCGATTCACGTCTTATAATGGGATGATTTTATACTGGTCATAGCAATAAGCGAATATAACAGACCCTAACGACCGTGGTTATGTAGCCTGCCATGTTGCTTGTGTAATCGAACCATTCCTGGTTGTTACATGCGACAGACTTTTCATGCAGTTGTATTGGCTGTATATGCATGTCTCCATCGGCCCACCAATACACGACAGCACACCTACTCCTTGTTGTTACAAAGCTCCTCCTTCATATCAGTTAACAGTCAGCCGTGGGGAAATGTGCTTTGGGTTGGTTGTATACTAATGCCATGACGTTGCATATCACCAGGCAGGAGAACAATTCTGACTACAGAAGACCGATCTTAGGATTAATATCAAATTTGCCCTTGATCTATAAATTGCTGTCAGGCAATGCGTCCATCGCAGGGGTATAAAATGTCTGCTTGTAACTGATAGATTGATGTCACAGACGCACAAAGTCTGGTGGATGTGGCCGTGATGTGACTGTGAAGGTAAAGGGAGAGGACACACCCTTGCTGTTTTCATGTATACCATTTTGTCTGATTAATAATTGTGTCGCTTTTATGAACCGGCTATGACATCCAATATCATATTTGAGCCGCAGGAAACGTGTATATGTTTCGTGGATGGCAACGCGCGCTCTATTTTTGTCACGGCAACTAACATGGTAGTATGTTCTAGAGTAAACCTGTTGATAAAACCGTGTCAAAAATTACGAACGTAAAAATGACCGCTAGAAATCATAGCGAGCGTTAAGCAAGAGATACTTTCAACGTGACATGAATCACGATAGTTATGAGAACAAATTTACACTGCTAGATTCGCATGTTAAGAAGGCATGTGGCAGTCTCTGTAACTCGTGCGCATCTTATTGTGAGCTTTTTCCGTTGATAATTCTTGCATGAATGTAAAATAACAGAACACGCTTTGGTTCACAAATAATAGAACATAACAACGGGATATTGAATCTTACGGGGTCCTCGAACCGCAATATCCGGCCAAAAGTGGCAATTCTTTCTTCTAAGCCCCTTTTCTACCCACAGTAATCTTCTGCGACGAAAGTTTTGCTGAAATGGAAATGATGTTAATAAACAGACCCAAAACTTTATGAAGTCAATCAATTTGGGTTCATGCCCGAATCAAGTGATAACGTGTTGTTATAAGTGGTGGGACGATGAATACGTTCCACGCGCATGCTCAACGGGGTTGATCACATTGCATTTGTTTTCAGTGATTATTCACTCAAGCAATACCGCCAAACGACGTAGTCGGCGAATGAACTGAATTACACAAACAACGTGATATAGCTGCCATTTTAGTGCCGCTCATCATAACATGCATGAAGCGATTAAGTGACACTCGCCCCTACACTGGTTATTGTACATATCACAGTTCATCTGCTTGTCGTTAGATATAACGTAACCAAATACATTTACTGGAGTGTGGATGTGTTCTGCCGGATTTCCAATCATAAGTGCACGTGATATGGAAGTCAACCAATGCAACATTGCACAAGGAGAGTGGAGTGGCCACTAAATGCCGTATGTAATCACTATCCCGAGTCAGTGGACATGGATCTCACTCTGGCATTGTATTATCGTTTCACATTTGAAAAACACAACTTTGTTGTGACCACGTGCGCAATACTATTCTAGGCGTTACCTTCTTTATTATCCGATACCATTCGTGATTTATGCAACGTTGCAGTTTTTGCTTAAACAGTCTGAATATCAGACCCAGGCAAACCGAACTCAATGGACAGCAAGAAATGAACGAATTGAAGCGGAGAGTATGTATGACGTGACAGGTGAGTGATCCACTGGGTGAAGCTCTCCGTCATTAAAGCTAAAATGACACAGAATGCTACACAACGGCTGCACAGTTATTGTCAGTAATTGCATGGCTCACGTCATCAAGATGATGTATGCGGCCATCGTATGTTATAAAGATTTCAAACGCCTATCCATCCACAGCAGATGATATCTAAGACAATGACGACGTCGGTGCGTCTATTGTTTGGGAAATATTAATAGCTGGAATAACCAAGTCAATATATCAAAAGCCTGTGGGCTTGTGGCAACGTACAATAGAAGCTTTTGTCCAGAGTCACAAACCACACTCTCTCCCCTCAAATGATTCTGTCGTGGAACTGTCGACTGTATTTATAACATACGCTATATATTGAAACGTGAATATGAACCCGCAAATGGCAACACACTTTGCTGTGAAGAAAGTATATTTGAAGGTGAAATGATGTGATACTATGAATTGCCGCGGAAAATGGTTGCGTTGTTAAGTAAAGATATCAATTCATTGCGATGTTGCACTCAGTTAACACTATGCTATGTAGAAAAGTGCGATTTATATCAATCACGGGATGATGGTTATTGTGTATGACTGTTCGGGACTTACATGTATGTTGTCATTTTATATAAGATCTTGCAGCTAGGTGTCTTAATCAGGCGGCAGAACTTGTTTGAGTTAAGTTCCCGTGGGAGATTTTGTCTCTTTACCTTCTCCATGTGTTGCACCCGACATTACGAGCACATTGAGGCATATGTCGATTGGGAGGATGGTCAGTAAACGTCAATAACTACATCCGTCAACAGTATTATACTATTTGATTGCATAAACTGATTCGATGTTTGGCAATGTCCTATTGTCCCCTCAACGGGACAGGAAAGTTCGAGGGTCTCACTGCGTGAATGCATATTAAACTTTCCTGTCGTCTACATTAATGGGGGTTGACTGTTATTCATCTGTTTGAACCGCCTTCGCCATTGGCGGCCTCGATTCCCTTTTTTGTCGGTTTGGTCTTTACATTTGCTGATATTGTATGGATACTGACGAAAAAGGGACAGTTGATAGATTGAGAAGCCACTGTCTTTTCCATCATTTGGAGCGAAACATTGCGTATATTTATGATCACCAGTTCTTATGGCGTCGACTGGTAGGTCTTGTTAAATCTTGCGAGCAGGTACCTAGGCAAGTCTATTACAAACGCATACAATTGAGTTATCAGACACTCCCCACAGATGGTGGAATCGTAAAGAATGAGGGAATAGGATATAACTGTATGGAAAATGTACCATTGCAAAATGAAATTTATCACCGCGCTTTTGTCCGCTGGCACATTGATTTGATGTTGAACTGAAATATTATCAACATCAGTTTTACAGCATCCGTTTCGGCAAATAGGCAATTATATACCTGCTTTTAATGTTCATGATTTAGCAGGATTTAAAATCATATACACAATAGTAGCAATATATTGAAACAGAAAAACATACAGGCAACGCATAACCCGCAAATGGTCAAAGTTAGGACAACCTACTTTGATGGATTAGAATGACAGCGATATACTTATGCAAAAAACGTGAGGAGAGTACAGTAACAGCGTTCCAACACAGACACTCAAGTAAGCTGAGGGTTGATGGATATTATGTGCTGTATAATTGCATTTACTTGTCAGCTGTACTTATTGTACCAGGGCAATATTTAAACCATTCCGTATCACGCAAGCACAAAATTGAATCAATCGGATTTTTGTATGCAGAGCTTTCCTGAAAAATAAACAATCTCAGTAGAATGGGAGGATTTACTGTATATCATAAATATATAAATTATAAACATAAATACATGTATTTATATATATATATATATATATATATATATATATATATATATATATATATATATATATATATATATATATATATATATATATATATGTGTGTGTGTGTGTGTGTGTGTGTGTGTGTGTGTGTGTGTGTGTGTGTGTGTGTGTGTGTGTGTGTTGTGTGTGTGTGTGTGTGTGTGTTTGTGTGTGCATAAATGAGACCAGATGGTCCGCATCTGCCTCCATTAATTTACTCACAACAAGGAGCGACTGGCTGTCTTTGATGGCAACCAGCTATGATTTAGCCCGCACCCAATATTCTTTCGACAGATATATGTTGCAGACATGTCACGGTATTCTTGGTTTAATCAATATCTTTACGTCAATGCAACAAGGGCGTATCCATGCTTTAGACCTTTCCAGGCATGCAATTGAGCCATACAATCAGCTTTGCGAAACCCGCATCCACAATAACAACCAAACGCTATCTACTTAGCATAGGGGTTTATAGCCCGTCAAAACGTTATTGAAGCGTTAATCAGAATGTCCGAAACTTAGCTGCTCTTCACAGCTACCGACTTGCTGTTCGTTCGATACATCAAAATCACCTTTTCTGTATCTTCACCACGTCGTTCAGTAGCTTGTTGTTGGGCACATTAATCAAATCCTGCATTTCTTTGCCGAGCAGCTGTCAAGCACAACTAAACCATGAGTTCTATTGGCTATCCGACACATTAAAAATGCCTTCATATTTAGCCGTGTCTGGTAGATATGGGTAATGACTTGAAGAAAGGCAACGGCACCACAAAATTATTTGCATGAGGATGCTCCCTCTTGTAAAATCATCCAATAATCATCATAATCTATAGACGTCAGATCCAGACTGTAGTTAGTGTGTACGGCTAAAAACACGCCCTTCGTTTGAGCACATCTTGGATTCAAAAAACCGTCTTTATAGGGCCCTGAACTGTAATTTTATGCATATGCATATTTATGTAATACTTAGGCAGATCCAGAGTGCGTCGAAGCACTTATAATTTGATGACAAAAAACCGTTTTATAATGGATTCTAGCACTTATGTAATGCAGTAACACTATATGCTCACTTATGCAACATACTTTACAACAATGCAATATTGTTTAAGCGCACGCAAACAATAACGATTATTGACATTTCTTTGTCTATATCGGATGCAGGTAAGCTAATTGACAAAAAGCAACTATGTCGCTAAATGACGGCCGTTTGATCTTGGGCCTTATGACACTACTGGCACCAATTTATAGAAAATATTTTTTCTTTGCTTTATCAGCATATCGGTAGCGAAGAAAAATATATCTTCAAAGGGAACATGCAAGGGAAGTCGATGAAGGTATAATTGCCTCCTCAGACAGTTATTGCGTCATTGCGTTTTGCTATCTCAGTCATATTACTAAGCCAAAGAGAGTCATCACCCAACTAAATAGATAAAGTGAAACTGTTGTGCTTATGTGCGGGAGCGAGAACCCTCGACTCAGAGCTAAATGGCGCACATACGTTGTGTCATTTATCTGCCGTTCTTCTCTTTGTGAGCGGAGGAAAAGCTCTAAGAGTCATTGGTCAGATTAACTGTGTAATCAGGCTACGCTTCGGAGTAACTATGCTGCGATTTCGAAATAATTCATCTATCTTCGTATTTTCTCTGTGTCTGCTACGCTAATTCCTAATTATGTGTATGAGGCAGCAGTTATAGTGAACGACTTCACACAGGCCTTTTGCCACTAAAACTACTTGTGCATTAACAAACACGTGTAATTACCGAGTAGCTTCATCAATACGGCAACCTGCCTCAGATGTAGAACAGTGGTCTATCGAAGCATAACACAGGCTTATTTAGTTTATTAACATGTCATTGTTGCTTAGCGTCAGCTATGACTAGTGGGCTGCAGCAAGATGAATACACAGTGAGCCCGAAAAATGGACGTTAAATGGATTTTAACAATAATAGCATTTGCAGAACCTACAACCTAACCTAAGTTTTATCATATCTACAAAGCGCAGTCCTTTAACATCCCATTAGGAACACATAAGGCTAACAGGATTATCGCTGCGGGAAACAATCGACACTTGGTCTATGAAGACAATGGAAGCATGGCATATGTGACAGTGCTAATTCTCCCCGCTGTAAAGCCGTGCGAATATGAATCTTGATGGTGGTGAAAAACTATATGTCGCAATGTAATGTGATTGAGTTATTTGGAATTAAACTTAAACTGTTAGTGCATGGGAGGCTATCATTATGATGCCATCGAACGTTTTTGCGCCGCGTCAGTATTATTTCAAAACCGGTTGTGTAATCTTTCTTAACCAAGCCAGTTAATCTGGTCACGTAAACATAAGAGGAGTAGTAATCACATTTTTAGAACCGATGTATTAACTGTCAAGACTGAAACAAGCTTTGCTCGTGTAGCCATCCTCTTCAAGTTCCTGATGTGCATTTTAAAAGCCCCAGCCATTATATAACGTCGGTCGTGTTTTTAAAAAGGTCCATTTTAAAGCATATGTCGTATGTCTATGGATTATAGGTATTGACAGTTTCATGGGGCGTGTCCGGTGCTTACTGCTAACTATAAGCGACTGCATTGTATTGTCAGCTATTATATGATTACAATGCATTGTTATGAGCTTACAAATATATCAAAACAAACGCCATTATAAACCGAGAACCTCCTCCTATACTAACATATAGCATAGCAGCACATCAAAGCATAGTGCGGTCAAATGCAACGAAAAACGTCATGTTTACGTTCATTTTAGTGGTTTACCCAAAGCTGGTAACTTGATTTAGCAATAAACAATTGCTAAAACATGGTCATGGAATTATTCCAACATTGCGAGTGGTACATTTGATGCTAGCCTGGCTCGAAATGTTCGATAGCTACATAGATCGTTGCTTTCACGTGATTCGTTAGTCAGTTACGACTCTGCGCCAAATTTGATGTTATACTTCTAAATCGATCACATGTTATTATCTAAACTGCTACCCAAGTGGGTTATGACGAGTCAGCAAACGACAAGTTTTTCTACTTGTGATGAACAACTAACTGTAAAAATATTCTGCACTAATTAACGAATATGTTATGCGTAATATGGCAAAACCACATACTGCCCTATTATGCATGCGGGATTCGGTATTCTGTAGCGTGTTGTCACTTATTTCACGTACTGTTTGGAACATTGCTTGTTAATATTTATTTTCTCGAAAGCAGCGATATTTTATTCCAGTTTTCGGCTGCAAATGCGTTATGTGGCTCTTTAATGACTTGAGCGACAAATGCTGTCGCAAGGTGTGGTCAAAACATTAACGTCTGAATGAGATAGGACCAGGCCAATCGCATTATAGAAACAGGGACAAAACAGCGTATCGGTAGTGTGCATCTTAATTAGTTCTAGGATCACATTTCTGGTTTTGTGAGGGATGTTGTGGATATGTTTTGTCCCCTGTTGGTGCGCTTTACGTTATTACCCAAACGCTAATGCGTAGCTCTGCCCAAACGTGCTATAGACGCTCCCCAATAACCACGTGTAACCTTATTTAGCTCATGCCAGCTTGTGTTCAAATGGAAAAGTGCTATACGAATCCCGCACACCTAATCTTGAATATTGCTCTAGGGCTGGCCTTTCTTTAAATATGTGCTGTTTACAACAAAATATACACAAATGTCTGGGTGAAGGTTACAAATGTTGCCATGAAATCAAAAATATTGCGTGACAGAATG
>CM067351.1:36081522-36146522 GCA_034190875.2 Urechis unicinctus | reverse complement strand
GGGAAATATATAACATCAATCTGACCTACTGCTTCGGTGGCATTCTGAATTTGAGCACCTTGAGAGGTCGGCCCGCACCAGCTCGTGCCTTTCAAAGTCTGCGATATGCCGACTAGATGTGTCAAACAATTTTTGAAAACGTTCAGATAGTACCGAATGCGCATTTGATTTGTTTGTGTATATCGGACTCTGGAGCCCAACGTTCTGCAGTTGGATAGACGAAGCACATCTGGTCGCATTGGCTGGTGCATAACGGGCAGGTCTGATGTATTGGATGCTCATATCACGGGATTACATCATTTCTGCCACAGCCTCTACTCTGTTAGACTAGCATGCTGAATTTAGACGACGAACCAGTTGATGCAATATTACTATTTGTCTCCATTCTGTGGGAAGCTCTGAACCGGCCACCTTGCAAATTTCATTTATGAACTTCTGTCAACCTTGCAACAATGGATTCTGGGGTTTTTTTTCTACACCTACCGACGTACTTTTCCTTCGTTGTGTTGAACCTGATTGAAAATTGCCATCAGTTAAACGTTCCTCACCGCAGTAGACCTGCACATTCGTATTTCTCGCCCCCACCCCCACATCCCGATAAGTTCAGGTTCCCCCATTTGTGACTTTCACATTATCTCTTGGCAGGCAAACAATGTGATTTGCATTTATTGCGGCATTTCTGTTTTTCTGATTTCTCTACAAACAGGCGGGCAATATGTCTCGCTCCTTGTACCTCTTTTGTGATTCCTTAATTCCCCCCAAACAGGCTAGTAATACATCTCCGTGATTGTTCTCTTTAGCCGGCCAGCAATACATTCCCGTTATTGCCCCCCTTTGTGACCCCCTGATTCCCCCCCCTAGCAAGCCAGCAATGCATCCTCTGATTGTTTCCTTTTGTGATTCCTTGATTTCCCCATAACAGGATGTCAATATATCCCCGAATATATTGCTGGACTGCTAGGAGGAAATCAAGGAATTACAAAGGAGAACAATCATTCTAATTGCTGACCTGCTAGGGCAAAAATCCGCGAGTCCCAAAGGGGAACAATCGGGGGTTTAATGACGGCCTGCTGGCGGGCAATTAGTATGTATTGCTGGCCTCCTAGGGAGAATTCGGGCAGTCCCAAAGGAGAACTACATGAGAATATATTACTGGTCTGCTAGCGGGAGATTGAGGAGTATCAAATGGGAACAATCACGGTATGTATTGTTGGCCTGCTAGTGGGAAATCCGGATGTCCCGATAGGGAACATTCACGGGTATGTGTTAATATCCTCCTAGGAGGAAATCAAGGAGTCCCAAAGGTAACAATCAAGGGTGTTTATTGACGTCCTGTTAAGGGGTTTTTGGGGAGTCCCAAAGAGGAACAATCACTCCTGATTGTTACAATTTGGGACTCCCAAATTTCCCCCTAGCAGGCCAGCAATACATAGCCGTGATTGTTCCCCTTTTGGACTCCCCGATTTCTCCCTAGCAGACCAGCAATACATCATTGTGATTGTTTCTCTTTTGGACTCCCCGATTCCCGCTAGCAGGCCAGCAATACATACCATGATAGTTCCCCGTGGATACACCCCGATCCCGCTAGCAGGCCAGCAATACATACCATGATAGTTCCCCTTGGATACACCCCGATTCCCGCTAGCAGGCCAGCAATATTTTCCACAATTGTTCCCCTTTGATGCTCCCCGATTCCCGCTAGCAGGCCAGCAATATTTACCATAATTGTTCCCCTTTGATGCTCCCCGATTTCCCCATAACAGGCCACTAATACATCCCCGTGAATGTTTCCCTTCGATTTCCCCCCTAGCAGGCAAGCAATACATCCCTGTGATTCTTTACATTTGTGATTCCATGATTTCTCCCTCGCAGACCTGCAATACATTCCCTGATTGTTTTCCTTGGGGACTTCCTGGATTTCCCAGCTAGCCAGCAATATATCCCCGTGATTGTACCCCTTTTGGACTCCCTGATTTTCTTCTAGCAAGCCAGTAATGCATCCCCATGAGTGTTTCCTGATGTGAATCTTTGATTTCACCTAAGCAGACCGTCAATACATCCCCCTGAGGTACTTCCTGATTTCCATCTAGTAGGCCAGCAACAAATCTACTTGATTGTTCCCCTTTGGGAATCCCTGATTTTCATGCTAGCAATTCAGCAAAACACTGATTGTTTCTCTTTGGGACTTCCCAGATTCCTCTTAGCAGCCCAGCTATACATCCCCCTAATTGTTCCCCCTTCTGATTCCTTGATTTCCCCTAGTAGGCCAGCAATACATATACCTGATTTTTTCCCATTGTGATTCTTTGTTTTCCCTCTAGCAGGCCAGCCATTCATCTATTTGATTGTTCCTGTTTGGGACTCCCCGAATTCTCCCTAGCAGGTCAGTGATAAATCCCCTTGATTGTTCCTCTTCCTGATTCATTGATTTCCCCCTAGCAGGCCAGCAATACATACCCTAGATTATTCCCCCTTGTGATTCCGATCTCTCCCCTAGCAGGCCAGTGATACGTCTCCCTGCTTGTTCTCCTTTTGTGACACCTGGACTTCCCCCTAGCAGGCAAGCGATACGTCTTGGTGTTTGTTCTATGGGACTCCCTGTTTTCCCACTAGCAGAACAGCAATACGTCATGCCGCTTGCTCCTTTTTTGGACTCCCAGATTTCCCATTAGCAGGGCAGCAACACGTCCACCTGCTTATACCACTTTTTTGCCCGGTAAAGCCCATCCCTCAAGATATTGATTCACCTGTAGGCACTTCATGTTCGCGTAAATTATGTAGTCACTCCTTTGTCAGGTGATGTATACCCCATAGCGTACAATAGTACATCTGGCCGTTCTGAACCACAGTGTTAATATCGATGTGACGGTTTTACACATCCTTCCTTTTAACACCCAAAACGACCGAACGCAAGAGGTTTACTTAGACACCTGGCTTCCTTTGCGGAAACGTCTGGTTCATTTGTAGGGTTGAATTAATGTCATTTAAAAGTAAAGACTGATGTCACCAAGTGTATCAACCTTAACAAATCAAGGTATTGTGCTTGCATGCCGTCTGGGCATTTTCACTTTGTTATTTGCTGTTAGCTTACCCTGATCGACGTGGGTCACTTGTGGATCTGGGAAGCTGAGTTTTATAATTCATACCAGCTGTAGGGGGTTGGTCCATGCGAGTGTACGTTATGGTGATAGGTAGGTTTGTTGTCGATTTGGCACTCAATGTTGTACTTGTGAATAACCTTAATTTATGTCATGTCACGGCTACACGGACCATACTTGCACAGCATAGGCCAAGGCAATTCTAGTTGAGCGTAGGATTACATATAATTGTTTTTGTCTTATGGAACAAATGTTAACCGTATGTGATTGTAAAGCTACCTCACATCTTTAATCCTAACCCACTCTGCAGAAAAATTGAGGACAGTGTTACGGAAGTGAATGCATACAACATTCGCCTGATGGATGCGTAACTCATCATCATATAATCAAAATTCGATGTGGCTAACACTAACCCTGAGATTGTACCATGAATTTATTATCACCTGCGAAGAGCATGAAGGCCATGGTCGACAGCCATTTTCGTTTTGGAGACCCATGTACAATCTCCTTGGCGATCGGCTCGCTAACGGCTACGATGAATCGGGAAATGTAGACGCTTTGGGGGCACTAAGTATATGCAGATAGCTATCTACGCACTTGTAACTTGAAACCGAGACTATCGAAACGAACTGCTACACGGGCTGCCAGCGTATTCTCCAATATTCCACAGCAATATAGCAAATGTGGCTCGATTCGAGTTAGCTTTAGTGTGAATAGGGCATGTTTGTCCAGTAAACATTGTGTTCTACATATTTTTAACAGCTTCATTTGCGCTAGTACATACCCTAGGTTGGATATGCACTAGCACAAAGAAATTCTGCGTGTTTAGTTTTACAAAGTGTAGTCCCTGAATTAGACTTTACACTACTGTTAGACTCCGCACCAGAGAGATAGTGGGTAATGAATAACGACAACGCATTTGGTTGGTCTCTCTGGATTTCCGAATGATCCTTGTCCTCAGTTCTTAAGGTCTTTATATACCATTTAGTTTGGCGTGCGACCAAATGGGCGGACGCCTCATTAATTCATCATGAATTCACTAAGCTATATGTAAGGCGAATCACCTCAAACTTGAATGGCCTTTCAGTTGGCCACGACATTAACATATATACATACGATTAACACTACACAGAGGATTACATACAATGTGACTAAAACTAAAATGGCCTTCCATTTGGCCAAGAACATTAACATACATGCATAAATTAGACTGACCCCCAACAACTATTTCTAAACTTCAAAGGGTTCGGCAACATCAAAGAACTTTACATTCGTCACGTGGCCTGGCGGGGGTCATCACAATAACTTTAGACCGTTATGACTTTCGACCGCTACATTATGACATATGGTTCTACTCCATAGGGGGAGCCTGGCCTAAGTCGTCAATCATAACATTACCTTCAATTCAACAGAATTTTAAAAAAATTAAGACAGGTCCCTTTGATAGGTACAATAAGTTAACACTATATAACATATGTTTCTACTAGGTTCTACGGATTTGCACATCACAACACAAGTACATTCTTCACAATCAAGTTACATCTAAATCTAACAAAACCTTTAAATACAAGTGTGTAGACAACCTCATGAATACTAACAGATGATTGGCTCCATTAATTGATCTATACAGTCCTGTGGGACTACTTGTGCATATGGTTATTGACACTGTATTAACAATCTATCAACCTGCCTCTTTGGAAGAGATTTTCATCCTAGAGCTCACGAGCCTACTGGTCAGTCTTTAAGCTGCGTCAACATTAAAATTGCTTGCATTCCTACAACCTCAATAGATTAAATCATATTACATCAACGCACATACATAAACAAATAAAATACCTTCACCAATTCATTAGAATGCAAGTGATATGCCTTCATTACGACATTCAACTATAAAAGAAATACATGCAATCAAACGTAAATGGAGTAAACACATTAAGAGCATACAAATGAGATTCGGAAACATTCAAATATATATACGTGGACATGGAGGGTTGAAGGCCCCGTTGGCCTGACTCCTATGGTTCACTGCGGCGGTGATGGCAGGCGTTTTAACGTCAGTGATTAAAGGTCGGCGGAAATCAGGTCGGATTGGCCGTGCATATGTAGGGGGAAGAGCAGTGTCTTCAACTTTCCTCCGTGCGGGTGGAGGATCAATTTCATCACAAGACTTCGGCTGCGGGATGAGCCTGGCATTGCGTTGATTTGCGCGGATTTGTCTGCCGGTCTCTAAATCCAAGAGGGTGGGTCCTCCCTTGTAGTTGCGGATAACCTGATACCCTGGCTGGAACCTCGCTTAACCTTGGAGAACCCGTAAGCTGACAAACGAGCCACATGGCAACTTGTTATCTCTGCCGGCATCTTCTGTAGCGTACTTCTGCTTCCGCTTAACTCTGGCTCCTTTAAATAGCGTTTCGGCTATACCCGGATAGCTGCGATTCTATCTCCTTCCTCTGTGCTGTTTTGGTTAGTGCAAGGTAGTCTGGGTCTCTTGCCGTACACAGCCTGGTAGGGCGACAGACCTCCCGGGCCATGGGAGATTCTGTACCCATACAGCGCCTGGCCATGATATGTGAACCACTTCCTTTCTTCTCCGCCTGTTAGTCGCAATAGGATCCTCTGCATAGTTCCGTTGAACCTCTCTGTCTTGCCGTTGCTCTGCGGGTGGTAGGGACTGGTCATGTGGTGCTCAACGCCTAACTCCTCCATCCATTTCCGGAAGTGTTCATTGACGAATTCTCCCCCATTATCGGTGATAATGATGGCGGGTACCCCATATCTCGCTACAATGTGGTCCATAAAAGCTTCTTGTACCGTTAAAGCTTTCTTTGAGGTGATGGGCACGACTTCCGCCCATTCTATGAGATGATCCATAGCGGCGAGCAGGTATTGTCGCCCTCACTGTTCACGTGGGAAAGGTCCCACCAAGTTAATACTCCAGGTATGGAAAGCTGTAGGGACACTGGCATCTGCCCTCGGGGATTCCGCTGCTGAGGTGGGGTGAGTGCGTGGCAGCGTGTGCATGAGGCCAGGTCATAGCGGCGCATGGCAGGCCACACATATGACTCCTGGATCCGGCCTAGGGTTTTAGCGAAGGCCGCATGACCTGTATCTTCATGGCATCGATCAATCACCTGCTGTCGATAGGCGTGGGGCAGCAACAAACGCAAGTACAGCTGGGAAGTGGGAGAGGGTTTAGCAATGATGTAACGTGTCTCATCAGTGTCACTGGCAGCCTCCTGCATCTCTTCAAGAAACTCTAAGCGCTTTTGTTGAGCTAACTCCTTGAGGTCAGTGTGGTCAGTACACCAGTCATCGGGTGCATCCATGGGTGGAACGAAGGCAGGGATGGGGGTGATAGCGGCATTTTTGAGACACAACATCAGTGGTAGCAGAAATCCGAGATAAAGCATCAGCATGGACATTCTTCTTACCAGGTATGTGTTGTATAGGGGCGCCATACTCAGCAATTTGAATTGCCCATCGCTGGAGCTTGGTGTTCTTTATCTCTGATTTAAACAGGGACTTGAGAGGCTTGTGATCAGTGTAGATGGTGAACTCTGAACCCCAGAGGTAAGGATGAAACTTCTTCAAACCATTAACAATCCCATAAGCCTCCTTTTCAATGTTTGGCCATCCCAACTGTGGTCCACTGAGCCTGTGTGGCAGATAAGCTACAGGCCTGTTGATACCTCCATCATTCTGAGTCAGCACGGCCCCGACAGCCTCATTGCTAGCGTCTGTATACAGCTGATATGGTTGCCTCGGGTCTAGGTGAGCTAAGATGGGGGCTGTGGTTAGGGCTCGTTTGAGCTTACAGAAGGCTCGCGCCTCCTCAGGTCGCCAGCGAAATGGTTCGCCCTTCTTCAGCAAGTTAGTTAAAGGGGCTGCCAACTGAGCATAGTTCTTAATGCACTGCCTGTAATAACCTTCCATACCGAGGAAACTTCTCACCTCGGTGACAGAAGTAGGAGCGGGCATCTCAGAAATTGCTTTAACTCGATCACTCAAGGGTTGAAATCCCTCACCCGACACTCGAAAACCCAATAACTCAATCTGGGTGAGGCCGAAATGACACTTGGTGGCTAAAGCTGGAGGCCAGCGCTGCGCAATCTTTGAAAAACCTTTTCAAGGTGGTGCACATGCTCGCTTTCATCCCGAGAATAAACCACTATATCGTCAATGTACACCATGCAGATTTTTTCTGTCAGACCAGAGATAGTCTTATTCATGGTCCGCTGAAAAATAGCGGGGGCATTTGTCAAACCAAAGGGCATGCGCACAAACTCAAAAAGGAGACAGGTAAATGCAGTCTTAGAGATGGAATCCTCATGCATGAAAACCTGCCAATAACCTGACCTCAAATCAAGCGTTGAGAAAATTGTTGCACCCCGTAATTCATCAAACACGTTCTGGATATTGGGGAGGGGATGACTGTCCTTCCTGGTAATAGAGTTCAATTTCCGGTAGTCGACGCAGAAGCGTGTAGTGCCGTCTCGCTTCGGTACTAGTGTAATGGGTGAAGCCCATGGTGAATCAGAGGGGCGGAGTTCTCCATCCCGCAGCATCTCATCATGCATAGCTCAGCTTGCTGAAGTTTTGCGAAGGGCAACCGGTATCCCTTCTGCCTGATTGGATCCTGGTCTCCTGTGTCAATCACCACTGAATAAATAGCGCGCGTGACAATTGTATGTGTTGACCCAGTGTCAATCAAGGCAGTAGTTTGAACAAAGGATATATCAAGGCGGACCCTAGGGCATCCGCCTCCTCCTTGCACGCCACAGGAGCAACCACCGCGTTCAGTGGAATTACCAATGGCGGCCATTAGTTTCCCTGGTTCTGATTGACGGGTGCTTGGGCAGATATCGGGCAATTCTCCAGACAGTTGTAAGTCCAATGACGTCCTCCACCATAGTAGGGCCGATTGGGTGGACCTGCGTGACAGTTTGGGGTCTGGTGGTCAGTGCGCCTGCAGCGGTCGCACTTAACCACGGCTGGGGATTGGAGAGGTTCGCTTTGCTTCTGTGGCAGTGTTTGCCTGCAGTCGGCGGCAAAGTGCCCATAGTTACAGCAGCGGTAGCACTTGTCATCTCGGCATTCATGGCAGCGACCTCACACTGCAGTTCCTTATATATGGTTTTTTGCTAGATCACTGGTCAGCTGGGTCATGGCCTCTAATGCCTTTGTGACGGTGGTGACCTCGGGTGCGGGGAAGCCCGACACCTCCGCCGTGCGCCCCCTCGGCGCAGATTTGCATTGATATCGATTCCGTCACATATATTACCGGATGCTTTTGATATGATGATGTTTGAGGATTAGCAGACGACTCCGTTATTGGCATCACTTTGATGATCAAACACCAAACGAGGAATACATATTTTCATCCAGTCAAGGTTGCCCATTCCCAAGGTGGGTGCTCGCTTGAGGACAATGAAAACCTGAACACCTCTAGTCATCTGTTGTTCCTCAAGAGTCAAGCCATATTACCCACAGGGATTTGTATTGGCCTGCCGATTGCTATCTTCTATGCATACATACCAAGGGGGGCAACGATTTCGCCACCAGCATATCGAGGCGTATGGTTTTGTTAGGTAGAAGAACATGTTCTCAAAGGTTATGGATCGCGCATGGCTCGTAAACGGGACTTAAGATGGTTTAGGCGAAAATTTTGGTGAGCTGGTGGCGAAATCGTTGTCCCCCTTGGGTTTATGTATATACAGAAGATAGCGGCTGACAGGCCAATTGCAAATCCTTGTGATATTACCATGTTGCTTCCCAAACGAATGGCTGATCTGGAATAGCATAGAGACACGAAAGTTGGATATGCGAGAGCGAGTGACATGCCACCGACCCACTCTGATCATGACGTCATTAAGCCTATGATAACCGTTCTTCCGTGAGAGTTGAACACAATGCTGCACATATAATGGAAAATTAAATGAGACTTACCTGTAAGGTGAAGTTTGATTAATATTCTACCCATCTCATCTGCATATGGAGATCACGTGAACTGAAACCTTACGTCTTCTCAACTCGTCTCAGATGCAAATATCTTTTCAAAAGCCATACTCTCCTATCAGTCGTCTCACGCTGGGTTAAGTCAACACTGGCCCCCTCTGGGGTGGACGCAACCATCTTCAAGCCCCATAGCACACGCGTTGCTTCATCAAGTGCGGCATTGGCCTCTGCCACACCACTAAGTACGATTCTCAAAACTGCAGAATGGCAGTCTCAATGTACCTTCGGAATTATTTTTTTTTTACAATAAACACATAGAATGATAAGAATACAATCACATGCATGTTGGTTGTTAATACTTCAAAGTCCAGAATGCAGAGCGACGGCTCTATTTTACGTACATATCTGCATCTCTACACTGCATATAATATAGAGCGAATATATGCAATATTAAGATCAAATATATGAATCTTACAAACACTACAACCAGACAACGCAGTCAGTGAGTTAACAAACAATGTGCAGGAATCAGTCGGATACTTCTTGCTATTCGGAATTTTCTAAATCAGAAGTGTCATTTAATCCATCCGGTAGATTAATATTTATCCCTTTTGGGGAATACCATCTGTGAGAATTATTCGGAATTTTCATATTCAATTTGTACTTTGCGATTGAATAACCAGTCGCGCTTCAGCTCATCCGTTTGGTGCGTTACCCGTTTCAAAACCTCAATGAGACGATTTATCTTATAACAGTAATTTGATTATATATCAACTGATCATGGAACCCAGAATATGCAAGTTTATGTTAGGTGTTCTACAGTATAACCTACAATATTGAAGGCTGTTGGGTACTCTGAATATGTCGTGACCCAGATTGTATTTGTATGTCTCGTCATCGCGGACAACCACGATGTCATATGCATTGTCGTGAAAAAGAAAACGTAGAGGCGAAATTGTATGACCTCATGTTTATTTCCAAACGTAACCGCAGCAATAATGGTTATTAGAGAAGATGGGGGCTACGGCAGTGACGAAATTTACATCTTTATTACATTTAAATGTTCTTTGCGTTGAGTTTGACAGATCACTGCACATGTAAATTCATGACCGACGCGAGAAGGAACTTAAACCAACGTTCAACAACATATTAGTCGTGTTATTTACCAGAGTATGATGTCTGCGTTTATCAAATTTATATATAACTTTCATTGACATGCCACAATGCTGTCAGTATCTCAATATATTAAAACTGCGTTCTTATCTGCCACAATATTACCAGCAGTCCGCCCAATAAGCCAACCTTTTCAACCAGAGATTCACCAGCCGCGCCGTTACATAAATCTTCCAGACAGCTACATGCACTGTACCCACTGCTTTCCAGGCAGCCATTGGTTGAAGCTGCTGAACATCCTCTAGCTGCAGTTCCATCAGCTGAGAGCAAATTTATATGCATATGTATACAGTTGCTACAATCATTGATCGAAATTACATTCCGATTAATTTGAGTTAAGCGCAGGGATCTTTTGGCAGCGTTTACTCACGATATCCCGCTTTGCCACACCCAGTGTCACATGATATTGTCGCAACATCTGTACCGTTGAACGGATCCCTACAGTCGTTATCAGCTACTTCGCAGAGATAGCATGTATATGCCGCTCCTGTAAGAGTTAAAAGTAGTAAGCTTTGCTTAATCGGGGATCGATATCACATGGGGTTGATGCATTCCGCTTGCCCTATAAAGTTGTGGCATTTATAAACAAACGGCAATACCATGCTCAAATGTATGCGATGAGTTGTTCAATATACGTTTGTCAAACTCAATTCGGGTCGTGCACTGGTTTCCCTTCCGTTAGAAAATCAGCGATGACTTCTAAATAAAAAGGTTTGAATGATATTTGGTTGTGTAACTTGTTAGGGAGTTTGGAGGTGTTTCGACGAAAGTGTCCTTTCCTGATAGACTGTACAACAACGAACATTCGTCAGCGCCTACGCTTTGACAAGTGACTCGTTCAATTGTCTGATTGTCGAACAATTATGAAACAACTTACCTTGCTCTAGAAAGCAGAAAAGCACAAGAGTCAGGAGGACCTTCATTTCAACGATTGATGTAGTCGCCGTGAACTGATTACGCGAAGTGAGATCGTGCTAACTCGACTGAGAATATATATGGTGTTATCCCGGTCGTCGAGGTGTCTAACTGTTAAAAGACGCAAACGCTGCCGAATGCGCCAAAGGAGAGGGGGGCGAGACAATGTGCTCCTATAACGTCCTCGTCCAAGGTCCTCTGCTTTAAAAGTCATGCTTAACGGCAAATAAAGGGATCGCTCAAATTGCGGCAGAAAAAAAGACGCGGTTCAGATAAGGTGAGGGCTGTTCACGCTATGCCCTCGAATGGTAAGCAGTGACCCGAGACAGCACAGTCGTCTACATTTGCCTTGGGCGGTGGGGACACTCCAAGGGACAATCAAATGGAAGTTTATAAATTACTGTTTTATTTCGTTATGCGGCATATAATTTGAAGCAGTTCTGAAAGGAATTGAAAGTCTGTCAATTAGCTCTTTCGAACCATGCACGGGAGATGCTGCTGCGCTCCCTGTTAGTTCGGGCGTCTTACCACAATTTAATTTGGAAATTCATCGGAACGATCTGCGTTCCCGTGTTTTACTTAGTTCATCTAATAAAATCAACTCTCCGATCATTTATGTGAACTGAAGGCGTGTTTCGACAACTAAAGACTACTATGAATTAGTATCTAGGCCTGAAATCACACAAAGCCGTAATTTCTGGGCCCGATTTGGCAACATGGCGTCGAGGCGGCGACTGACCAGCGGAAGCTTTTACCAATTGGAACACAGGAGAGGCAGCAAGCAATACGCGGGTTCGCAGGGACTATTTGTGGTACGAAGCTAAAAGCTAAAAGAACCTTATTTATCATGTAGACAAGGCCAAAAACATTCACTGTCGCAAAAACCGATTCACGAAGAAAACAAAAACTAGAGGAAATTGCTACAGGAATGATCAGCTATAGTTTTTGTTCTCACCGCCATATTTACATCGGAAGTTACTTGAGCTCTCATGGATACCGTCCTTCACGCTTGTATTTCGAAAGGTAATATCACCGGTAAACCTGAAAAGTTATCGCAAATATATTTTTCGGCTTGCAATAGGAATATGAAACATTATAATGGTCAAAACTAAATTATCACTTTGGACACTGATGGCATGAAACTCAACCGAACATGCATTTTGTCGTGAAAAAAGTGGTGTGTTCCATCAGGATGTGTCGAATCGACAACAATCGAATGTGTTCAAACGGATACGCTGTGAGGCGCCTGAATCATAAGCGCAAGTCACGCACTTGCTTTGTCATGAATAGATGTGGAAAAGGATAGCCACAATGTCAATTTGCTCATCTTTGCGCCCTCCTGAAAATGGTCAATATCGTGGCGAAAGCTGGTCAATATAAGCCTTTGATTAACCAAAAACTAAAATACTCAAGCACACATAGGATATTGTCGAAGCCAAGCATAGGTATTCAACACAAAATGCACACTGTCGAATATTTGGGGATATTTATGTGAATAATTCCATTTATGATGTTTGTAATCAAGATTGTCACCCGTTTATTCTCGGATCTAGCAGGTGTCCAACCGACAAAAAAGGAAACGGAAGTTGATCTGATTAGCTCAAAGGCCGGACCAAAGTTCAGCACAATTAGGTTGAGGGATAATTAACGTTATGACAGGTATACATAATATACGTTATGATAATGATATGCAAAGCAACTATCAAAACAGACTTGATATTGAGATTCGAAAGCAATTGATTATGACATTTTGACAGCAGTGACTGATGACAGACTTAAAACCCTTTGATCATACCTGGTCAACAAGAAGAACCAGCTCATCATTAAAGCCAACATGACTACTATTACCAAATTCCGGGCCAGTTGTTTTGCACGAACAGTCAACTTTGTCATCTTGTGGTGTTTACGTCTCAGTGTATAGAGATTGTTCCAGTTACCCGTGACGATGAGTTTAATTTCAAAGTTAGAGGTGTTTTTCAGGGACAATTTCAAAGGAACATTTTTTCTTACTGAGTAGTCTTGTGCACTGATTTCTTTTTCTTAAGGAATCATTTACCTGCATGTTGTATGTGGTGGAATGTATAATAAACTCTTGAAACTTGAAAAGTACAAAGTGTTTTAATTGAATTATAAACAATTAACCCATTGGGGGTTCCACAGTCACTTATGTCATGAAAGCACACGAATAGGGTGAAAAAACAATTTTTTTCTTCAACAGTATTCACGTGTAGGGTTATTATAGATGACATTATAAGGAACATGGTATAATAAGACTACTAAATATCACCTTTCATGGAGATTCATATAATATCACACCCTGAGTGGGATAGACTTAAAAACATGCACAGTCACACTTCACAAAACTAAACTTCACCTTAGGCAGTTGTGGGGAAGATGCACTGCCGAAAGTTACATGACATATAACAAACAAAGATTATGTCAGAGAAAATTTGGACCTCACAGAGGATCAAAGGTCCACCAAGATTTTGAAGATTTTTTATACAATCCTATTATCCGCTCAATGTGCACCCCTCTTGCTGGAGATCTTCCGGTCTCTCTGCACCACTTTCCCTGTCAGCTGATTCTTTACTGAAAAAGGTTACGGAACAATAGGGAGCAAATAAGTCCTTTGTCAAAGCCATTTCACCCTACGGTGTTTTCTCCTCTTCCACACCTGCCTGTCACTGGTTGCGCCGCCATAAGAGGGAGACACAAAGGGACACTAGGAGAGCCTCCTGGTGTAGCACCCACCACCACCTTCATTGTGTTACACGTAAAAAAGTGGGCCTAAAAACTATATACCCTGGATCACGATGAGTGTAGTCAATGAAAAGTTTAGAGGTGTTTTTCAGGGTACAATTTCACAAGTTGCTTGCTATACTTGATTCAAGGTTTTTTCACATTTTTTTCTTACTGGTAGTCTTGTGCACTGATTTTTTTTTTAAGGGAATCATTTACCTGCATGTTGTATGTGGGTGGAATGTAATATAAACTCTTGAAACTTGAAAAGTACAAAGTGTTTTAATTGAATTATAAACAATTAACCAATTGTGGGTTCCACAGTCACTTATTCAATGAAAGGGACATAACAGTAAGCATGTAATGAATAAAAACTATATACCTGCATGGCACCGCATTGCTCTGTGCCGACACCTCTCGGAGAAAACCGCAACGCTCTCCCATTGGATAACAAAGCATGTAATGATTGGCACCCGCTATCGAAATAATGCCATAAATCTGGGCCTTGGCATATTTAAGTGTGATTTGTAGAAATTGACATCTTGTCTTTAATGTTTGGCTTATGGGTATTATTTTTCAAGCGGATAATGGAAGGTCATTAATCGTCGACACTCAATCGGACGGACAATTGTAGAATTTGGGATCTGATCCATTGGCTGCAACATAGATAATAGAAGCGCAATTGAAGTTCTGCCGGATTAACTGCCGGGGTAATATCACGTTCGTAATTCCGAAGCTGCTCATGGGAAATGAATTATGCTCATGAAAGTGTAGTGCTTTCCATCGTCAAATATCCTGAACTCCGGTTACTGCCTAAACCCCATTTATAGTCGTAAATTTATGGTCCTCAACACTGGCAGATGTATGCATTATTCCGGTTTTGAAGTACATCAAAAGTTATTTTTAAAAATAGAATTTAATGGTCAATGGCAACATGAGTAGCACACCGATATGCCATTTACGTTAAATGACCCTTTGTTTCTGTTTTAATTACTGTCTTTCCAGAAATTGACAGTATGTGATCAATAAAAGTAAGCCACAAGCGTCCATTATTGTTTCCGTTTTGCTGCTTCAGCCAAAAGCTGTCCCACAGACGCGTACCTATCGTGGTTTGGAACATGGGATTATATTGACCAAGCTGTTGTGTATATAGACTAAGATCCTTACACTATGCATAGTGTGCTCAACAGTTCATTAAAAGTCATTGGTCTACCCGACTAAAAACCGGCCTGTACACGTGTAGGCCAGTACAACTTCGACCGGCAAGCTATACGTCATTAGTCATCCGTAGACAATGATGTGACTCATTGCAACATGATATGAACACCGAAAAACATCACAAAAATATTACACCATGGAATGTATGTTATATGTCTCAACGTGGGTTGTGGGTCAACGGGGCAGTCATTTCTGATGAACCTGGGAATTTTGTTTCCAAATTAAAGATACCAGTGTCATTGAATTTGCTATTTTATGTACACAAGGAATTGACACCCGGGTATTCGCCGCCCACTCCCTATTATGCAACTCTGCGGTCGGCGTGGTATATTTTTTTACGCGTACGTCTGTCACTTTCATTTATCGGTTCTAAGTATCTGCTGATTGAGTCGGTCAGTAGTATTCCCCTGCACACAGGTAGCGTAGTACTCCGCTTGAAATAAACCGATTCACTGCGGAATGATTGCGCCTTAGTATTGTGTCTAGTCACGATGACGGCCTCACATTCATGCAAGCATCGACGAGCGCTCTTGTCAATCTGCCCTCAGCTTTCATTATTTCCGCCTTTTTCGTACACTGTAACTGATACACTGCTATCGCCTGCAACTATTTACCCGCAGTTTGGAAGCGTCCGGGCCGTACACATTCTTCGAAGCTCGTCCCTTTTCAAAAGGCTCGATTACAGCATCTGCCTATTTCATCAAAGCAGTTGAGTAGAATGAGTCAGGCATCGAATAACACAATCAATACCTGCCCCAAGTTTATTATACGATCACTGAAAGTCAATCATGGAGCTAGTACTGTGTACAGGCAAGTGTAAAACCGAACTGAAGCAGCTTTAGGCTCAAATTCGTCGCAATATGGCCACAGCTAGGTCAAATGTTTTCTGTCAACCAGATTGGCTTTCTACGTCTTCACGTTGTGAACGCGTAGCTGTGTATTTTGTATTTTAGCACTACAATCTGAAGATTGTGATTTTAGAACTATTCTGTGTGATACGGCCTAATGTGTTTCTTTGTCACAATAAGCTTTACCTTTTCTGTTATATGCAATGATTGGTTAGTCGGTACCATGAACTGAGCTGCCTCTATGTTATTCAATATTCTGAAGCTCCTCCTACATTGACATCAACACACAGTGTAATCTAAGCTGTCTAAAACGAATTAATTGGCACTTTCCACTCGTGCTAACAACGAAAGGCAATCAAGGGAAGAAATCATACACGGCCACGCAATAGATCAGTTAGCAATATATCTTCGCCTTAAAGCCCAGTCTTTAATCTTGCCAGCGATAAAAGTTATGAAATGCACGGCCAACAGCATGCAACACAGCCCACTTTAGCTAACATCCAGTATTTACTAAGAGGTGTGTGCCGTGCTACTGGAACATTCAGGAATTATCAGTGCCTTCCGCTGTCTGGGTGATGATGCATCGGATTTACCAGCGTACCACCTGAACGTAAAAGCAGTTAAACGAACCAATACAGAGCTACAAATACAGTAGATCAAGTATTGTTGTAATGACTTTGCATCCAATCTGTCTATGGATAGCATCATGAAGCAACAACAAGTGGAAACCGTACTCGAAAGGGCTAGCTGATTGACTTGGCATAAAATAACTGCCACTATAAAAGGAGCTTTATGATAGACTATTTGGGCACATATTATATTATTATAAAACCTTTATAAAAGTGCTTAATGTGTGTCGGGAGAGTAAATTTACATGGTGCGTGTTGTATAGTTTGATAATGGCTTACTACCGTCTTGAGTACGAGCTGACCTTCAACGACTACGGCAGAGTAATCCGCGCAACGGACGACGCCACCTACAAAGTCGACGGGATCTCCCTGGAGTACGACATGGTAACAAACCTTACTAGAATGATCAGAATCCAGTGCCTTGGCAGAGTTGCAATCCTGTACGAGAGGGTCCTGAGGCATAGGAAACTGGCATACAACTAATCTAACACGCTATGGAACATAAACATAAACGTTCCACAAAGGTTGAGGTTCATTTGAGGGCGTCCCCAACCAGCTCTACGCCCAGGGAATGCGTAGCTACCAGAAGTGGGACGAGGCACCAAGGCCTTTGGAGGGTCTAAAAAAAGGTCTCCTGATGTTGGTCGAGCCCTTAAAGACCTATCCCTGGCAGGTGTTTCCATTGGTGAGTATCTAACCACCTAGTATGCGCTATGGCTTGATATGCAGACGATGATGAGCTGCATGGAACTGGCAGGGCCGTTGAGAACGCCTCTGAGGGCGTAACCATCCAGATCTCAAAGGAAGCAGAGGCTGCCGGTGCGTCAAACATGTATATACTTATAGATGTACAGCTCAACATCAGCGATGATAGATACGTCAACGCAATGTACTACATTTTTGTTCCCGAGAGGGCCCTCCTCGGCAATAATCTGTTGGAAAACTGGGTGTGGCAAAACCGTCTTAATCCTAGATCTGCTAGAAGGGCCGTTCCGTGGGGCCTTTAAAAACGTCGTCATCATCTGCCTTACAGTAGAGCTTAATACGGCCTATCAGGAAAGAGGGTGGATATGGATCGATTCGTCCGTCTACGTTGTCAACCCCGGAGAGCAGCTACAAAGCTGGCTGAGGGTATTCTACACTTATTGCAAGGGTGAGCCAACCCTATACATAATAGATGACTGCTCCGCCACGAAGGCCATCATCCAGAAGGACATGCTATCAGATCTTGCATTTAGCGGGCGGCATGGGCTGCAGAGCGTCTGGGTCCTCACCCAGAAATATAACTCTGTGCTGAAGGATTTGAGGGAGCAGACCCGTTGGATGGCGCTTTCCATACAAAAGACCGGGACTCGTTTTCAGACGCACTGCGAGAAAATGATGTCATCCCAAGACCGACCAACCAATAGGGTATTCCCTGTTTTAGAGCTTATATACTATTGACTATTGGGGGTTCTTAATATTTCCTCATGAATAATGCAGCGATATCGAGAACGAGGCTAGTAAGGGCAATCAGCAGCCCCTAAGTCGCCGCACATGTAAACAACACGGCGAAGATGGCGAGTAAGCGTGATTTGTCTCTCGTTCCTTTCTTATCGTTCGGGTTTGTCGAAACCTATTTATCAAATACTTCGGATGCTTCCGGGAAAAGAAACATCGCAAAAGCCATGAAATATTTTGTAGAGGAATACGTCCACGGCATAACAGGTAATTTTATCATTACATATACCTACATGGTCGGCGACCGCTTGGCATCTGGGCGCTTGCCGGTGGCGTTGATAGAGTTGTTTGGAGGTGTGTTTAAGTAGTTGATCGCTGTTCATTCAGGACGGATAACACAGGATAGATGCTTATTTGATCATGTTTATTTCTCCAGTGGAAAGGCTTGTCAGTAACGGCTGTGTCATAAAGGGAAGATGCCACAGATCCCAGAAGAAAAATGAAGATGCCCACTCAATTGAGGTATGACATCTCGACCTGAATACATGTCTTACTTGCATGGTTATTGTGGCCCATAAATGCATGTGGTTACTGTCTCTAAGCATGAGGAAAAAACTCGACTACATGGTAGTGGTCAAAATTTGTAAACATTTTTTATTGATCAAAACTGAAGATAAGGAGAAAAGATGCTGCTGTAGAATTGTTTTTGACAACAAATGGTATGCATGAAGGCATGATGATTCACACTTATATAATCCTCACTAATATTTCCTGATTATAAAACCATTAAGATACTAATCTGGCATGCTTTTCCATTTCTTGCAGAGTTAAGAACATATCCATTGCATCGCCCCAATAGTGATAATAAAATCCACATCGTGTGGTTGGTAGTGCATGGATATAATTAAGAGGTGAAATGTTTCAAAATATCTGCAGATTCATGCTATCTCTATGAATTAACTCAAAAACAAGTCAATCAATATGAAATCTGAGAAATAATCATTGAATGCAATTGATATTCCCAATGATGGTTTTTAACAGATCACATTATCTACAGAGGAGCCGACAGCAATCCTAACAGCCTCCTGTAGCTGTGCTATAGGCCTTAGTGGTCAGTGTGGGCATATTGGTGGTGTGCTCTACCAGATGGCGAAGTTTCAAGTCCAGGGGATTCAAAGTCATTCCAGAAGATTTGGCCAAGACTTCACTACCCCAGACCTGGCACCGGCCTAGAGGCCCTCGTATACGGGGAATGGACATCAGCGACATGGAAGTGATGGGCTATCAGGGGAAGGTCGCCTCAGCGGATCTGCAACATCAACAACACAGGAGTATCAAGTCCACTTTTTACAATCCTATTCGATCTGACTTCCCTGACTTTGACAAACTGTTTGAAGATTTTTCCAAAATTTCCCCAGATTCTCTCATGCTCCCTGCCCTTGACCCTTCCAATAGTAGTGGAGAAATGGTTGAGACCAAGATTGGCCCTGTGCCCAAGGGGTGTGTATTAAGTTACCACCACAAGTTGTCCTCGTCCTATATTTTCAACATCCATGATGGTGTCCCCATTCCCTACACTCCCTTATGCTGATGTCATGAATAATAATTACACTTGTGCTTTGACATATGAACAGTGTCTAGCTATGGAGGATGTCGTTCTTGATATATCTGATATCCATGCATTTGAGGAACTCACAAGGGGACAGGGTGACAGCAAATTATGGCACAAACTAAGGTCAAATAGGATAACAGCGTCAAAACTGGGGGAAGTTTTTAAGAGGCAGAAGGACTATGAAACCCTGGTCACCCGACTGAAGACAGGCAGACATGTGTGCACCGAGGCAATGCGCCATGGTATAACCTCTGAACCCGTGGCTGCAACGGCCTATGCCAAGGGCATGGGGGACCAGGTGAACCTGTACCCTTCAGGTATTGTAATAAATCCAACATCACCCTGGTTAGCAGCTAGTCCAGACAGGAAGGTTTACAACCCCTCCCGAAGCCAACCCTTTGGATTACTGGAGATCAAGTGCCCATCTGTTTCTTCTGTAAGGGAGGTTAACTACCTGAAGTGCTCAGAAACAAATGAATTATCCCTGAAAGAAAACCTCATACATTATTTTCAAATTTTGGCCCAAATGGCCGTAACAGGATTGGCTTGGTGTGATTTTTTTGTGTGGTGTGAGAGTGAGTATCATCTTGAAACTATCTCATTTAATCAGGACAGGTGGTGTGAAGTAAAAAATAAGGTAGACAATTTCTTCTTTGATTACTTCCTTGTTTCAAAGTTGACAACTGAGGGGAATTCCAAGGGCACTGACCCTAATATTTGTCAATAGTCCTCAGTCAACGTCAATGTTACCTTTAATCAAAGGACCCTGCAAGTTCCCTAAAAGCCCAGCCACGGTCCACAGCTGTGGAGCAGTTCCAAATAGAGGGAGGGGTAAGGTAGTGTCAAAAAGCTTGTATTCCTTGATCCTTCTGATGTATCTCTCAACATGAATCCTTACAATTTGTTCATTTTCTGATATTTCATCGGGGGTGAACTGTTTTTTTGCTCTAAGAAAATTGGGTATGATAACTCCTGCATGTTTTTGGGCAACTAACTGTTTAATGGTGAAGCTTAACAAGGCCGCGGCCCATGCGCCTGAACCACTCGCCGCACCCCCCCCCCCCCCCCCCCCCCCCCCCCCCCCCCCCCCCCCCCCCCCCCCCCCCGATACGGACATTGAAAAATTACAGGCGGCTCAGGAGGCGTGGTCTATTAAACGGACCCAAAGGATTGATTTCATAAATGAGGACTGCGGCGGGCTGGCCACGCTGAATCCACCTTCAGAGACGTAAATACTGCTATGATTGAGTACAAGGCCGTGACTTGACGATGGAAGCCGAGCCGATGCTCTCTGATTATTACACGCCATCTAGTGATCAGAAAACGCGGGAGCTCGTCTTCGTTGCCGTTGTTATGGGAGCCACCGCTGCGTTCACATATTTCTTTATCAAGTGATCCCCATTTAGATAGATGGGTTGATGGAGTAATGGAGGAAAAAACTGGAAGATGTCCGTGGATCCTCCTAGGGAAGACAGAGGCCTGTAGGAACGAGTTCTGTGCTGGACACAGATTTAAGATGAAAAATGGCGTCATTAATCGTACCTCTATCGTTTGAAACCAAGGCATCAAAAACGATGTTGGGCTTTGTATGGGCTGCGGTTTCGAGCGCGTCAACCATAAACGCCTGAATGACATGAAAAAGGAGGCTGCAGCTGCCTTGGCCCAACCGACCGAGCAGGCCAACACAGAGGTCGAGGAATAGGCCGTCTGATCCACACATCTTTTTTTCTCTTTTTGATTTCCATTTAAAGAAACCATTAGTATATGGGGAGCGATGCATACAACAGAATGCTCGCGCGAATGAGGGCTGGGGTTGCGGCTGCACGCCGACCCGCTGTCAGAGCCAGTTGTGCCGCCCAAGCCTGTTCCACCACCGGAGGCCCCTATCGCACCCGCCAGGCTTAAATTCCGGCAGATCAATCGGGCGATTAAGAACTACCTTCTAGACGTCCCCGAGTCCTACCACACGGCGTCAGACCTTCTCAAGTTCTGGCACGGCGTCAGCGGAAAGATGAATAAGCTCCTGAAAGAGGCATTGAAGGATCTGGGCGGTTTTAAGGTGCAGTTCGCTGTTAAGGTTAAATTGATGAAAGACAAGGATGATGGTAGTACTGAGTATTCTGATCCGGTTCTGCGTAGCAAGGCCAGGGAAGTTCTGTCGGAAAAAGACATAGAACAAGTTCTGGATGAAAGCATTTCCACGATTCAGGAGAGATTGGAGAAATGGACGCAGAAGGGATCTGGATGTAGCTTTGGGGTTGTACCATGGTGGGACTGTGCTACGAAGCGACGGCCACACTGTTTAAAGCCTGCACGTGACCAAGGTTTCTCTGCGCTGGATCGCGGATGATGGGCTTACGACCCTCGCCTATGGTCACATAAATATAATTTGAAATTATATGTTCCCCCATGTATTCCATGCACCCAGATGAACAAGTTGTCGAAGATGTCAAATCAGAGACCTGCAATCAAAGGTCGACGATGGGCTAGAACGCCCTGGATATCATAGCCAAAGCCCATGAAATGCGCATATGCGCCCTAGGCACAGCACTGGCCGCAGAACGCAATCAGGGATTCTCCTTCTGGCAGGCGGCAGTCCTGATGGTAATAATAGTAACCACCCCCCCCCCCCCCAGGCGCCCTGGCCCAGAGCCCTAGTCCCTATACTACTGCCTGGCCATATCCAAGGCCGGTAAATGCATCACACAGCGGCTGCTGGCGGAACTATTCTGACGGTTAACTTTCATTCAGCCTGGTAATACGGCTGGCCACATCAACTATAACGAAGCACTCGCAGAGGTATTGGCCTGCAAGAGATGGGTCCCTAACTTAGTAAATAAAACGTCGTCCACTCCGACCATATGACAGCGGTGGCAATTTTGAACAAAGGCACGTGCCACAACGGTTTTGTAATGAAGGCCTTGGCTCATAATTCAGTTCAACCTTAAAGTGCGAGCGGTGCATATTCCCGGTAAGGATAATACGATAACCGACACAGCGTCCAGGTTACATCAACTGCAGTATCTAAATAAGTTGTAATGGGAGCTATGCGGCCTGGCATGCCCGGTCTCTTTATCGTTCTTCCTTGCCACCCTGAATCGACACACGTCCTTGTCATCCTATCTGTCAGTCTTCTGGCAGATTCAGTCCTGTATTAAATTGAAAGAGAGCTGAATGACTAAGTATTCGCCTATCAAAGCACAGTTTCTCATAGGCAAAAAAACAATGCTATCGATGTCACAGCAAGGTCCTTCCTAACTTTCTACAATAACATCCGTTACCAATCCACCACCATGCTTTGTAGATATGCGGCACACCTTGTAGACAGAGCTGCATTCAGCTTCGTCAAGCAGAACCTCGATGTAATTAGAATAATGCACTTAGAACTAGTTTTCCCTGACCCTATTGATGAAGATTGGTCACTGTCCTCTAAATAGCCAAAGACAAAGGCACCTCTGTTAAGCGTAAGCGCTCGATTTCCCCTGACATCCTCCTCGCCGTTATATCAAAGCTTGACCTAACGTCCCCGCATAATAAATGCTTCTGGGTTGCTTGTTTGGTTCTATTCTTCACAATGCTCAGAAAGTACCACTTATCCCCACCCCCACTTTTTACGGCTGCTTTCAAGCCTTCTTAACACCTCAGATGGTGCGATTTTATTGCACACCCTGGAGCCCTAAGCCTCATGGTCGTAGTACAAATTCGCTGTCCAAAACTATTCAGCACTATCAGCGGGTATTACAGCGACGCACACCTTCTGCTGCACGTGTAACGCCTTACTTCAGGGCCCCGCTCTCATAACAAGGACCGGTGATAGGAGACGTCCAGCCCCTCTATTGTACAAGGTTTTAATCTCCGAGCTCCGGGAAATATGGGGCACCATCATCTCCAACCCTGACCTCTACTTGGGTCATAGTATCCGGCGGGGAGGCGCTTCTTGGGCGCTGCACCATGGTCTTCCAGGGGAGGCTTTCAAAATTCTAGGCGACAGGAAGAGTTGAGTCTACCACTCTCATCTCACTCTCCCTCTCACAGCTAAAACCTCCATTATTAATCAATTTTCCACTAACCTACCCTATTGAATACCATTGGCTCCTTGGGTAATATTTTATAGATTATTCTTTGTTATGCCATATTACATAATATTAATGATCATTTTGCACTTTAGTTAACGAACTACGATCTTTATGTGATATCCCAAAATATATCTGAAGTTAATTGTTGGGGTCTGCGCATTGGGATAATACGAACATGATGTATGCAACAACAGGCATATAAATGAGACCAGATCAAAAACCCTGGCCGCGTATCTGGCGCGTTGCCTGAACTAAATCGCCATTTATCACCTGTAAACCATAAACATCTAATACGTTATGCAATAAACATTATATTCATTCGTACCCTTTGGTACATGCATTTGAATTGATAAGAACTGAAGAGGAAGGCGACGCCAAATTTGACGGTCGATCGCGTGAATAGCGACCACTTTGTGAAAATCAGTTATGTCCGAAAGGTGGGTTTGATTCGAAAGCTACCTTCATTATCCTGAAAATGTCCAAACTGAAGCGGTCAACTTTCCCTTCGAAGTTCAACTATGGTTCGTACAACCCCAAAGCTACCGATTACCCTCTACATTCCCGAGCAGGCTAGAAATGAGGAGGTGAAAAGCTTGACCAATCCGGGTGTGTCCTACCGACATTCACGGTGGGACTATAAACTAAGTCAACGTTTACTTCAGTATCTACAGCATACACATTATCGCCCACCGAACTCATTATGTAGAATGTAAATGAAACCATTGTATTCAAGCTGTGGGCGACTCTGATTTCGATGGCCAATTAACCATCAAACTCTCTGGGAAAGCCTATCGTTTAAGATAAAACAATTTGCTTTGTGCCATTTCCAATAGACCAAAAGCAACCTAGAAAAGTAGTCATGTAGAACCTCAATTATTTGTAAGTATTTGCCTCCAGTATTCAATAAGTGATTTTTAGCGGTAATTGTTGGATTACGCTTATACATCTACATCAACAATTGAAAGTTTGTAATTTTATGACGAGTCATTACCGATCTCCTATATTTTCTTATAGCCTGATGAAGTGACAAGAAGCGGGTTGAGTTTATATATTAACAGAAAACCCGGTGTCGCTGATGGGGAGTTAAACATATTTTTATTTTTCAGTTATTTTGTGGTTTTGATGCTGGGTGATGTAGCGTGGCTACATAAATTCCCCGATGGCAATGTTTGTTTAGTAAATCAATTATTCATATTGACACAATTCATGTTACGTAGCAGAAATTGGATGTTGTGGAAACGTGCACTGTTGGTTGTCAAACAGAACCCTAGGACCTAGAACCTTGAGTTCCCTCGAACACTGCACCGAAAATCTCTGTGGGAATATACACCCAGAACATAATTCAATAAGCAGGCCTTAATGATGATCATCGCTCATTCTCCGGCAAATCTTCTCAAACTGATTTTGATTTAGCGGCACATTTGAAACTCACACAGAAGGGCTTACTTCCGAGCTTCCTTGATAAGCTCCATTCCTGTTGACCATTCGTGTCTGTTAATGTTAGAC
Organism: Urechis unicinctus; assembly: GCA_034190875.2. Lineage (NCBI taxonomy): Eukaryota > Metazoa > Annelida > Polychaeta > Xenopneusta > Urechidae > Urechis > Urechis unicinctus. The sequence continues at coordinate 36,121,313 of CM067351.1, read as the reverse complement.
GCGCGCTGCTTGTTATCGCCCGGTCATAGGTCAAAACCGGGTAGAATCGCAGGCGCTCCATTATGTTAGCGTAACGTCAAACATGTCTGCCATGGACAGTGACCCCAACCTTGAGGTCACCCGAGTCAAAAGTTAAATCGTCTTGGATCACCACCTGTTGACAGAGAAGAGAAGGTCGTAAACAGGGGCAAATAGTTGTCTTGAACCTGGGATGACATTAGGGCCCTACCCACCGGACATTCCCGTCGCGCCGCTATTCCTCGCCAGCTTCCAGACATAACCCGTCTGATCGAAATGATAGGCTTTTAGAGGTAAATCGTCACGCAGTCGCTTAAATGCTTGATCCTAATGATCGTGCTATTGAGTCTTTAATAGCAAGTAATTAGCCCCTTCCTCTTAATCGCCCGCTGGCTCTCTCTCCGTTTGCGTTCCTCGCGCGCCCTCCTGTCTCAGCTCATCTCCCGCAGGGTTTACGACTTCCATCGTCGTTTATACATGCGCGTTTTCTCTCGTGGTCACTCTCCGCTGAGCCTGGACTCGCTTCACTTGGCTGTCCTTCTTGGTCCCTCCTACCTACCTCCTATTCTAAACCCTTTCGTTTCTGCCTTGTTGTTTTTCTTTGCCTCTTCCTTACTCCTGACACCCATGCCTTCCGGCCTTCCTGGTCATCTTCCATTTATCTGCTCTGCGCAGCGGGGTTCTTGGACTTCCTTAAGCCCAATAAAGCGTGTATATCGGTGGAGTTTATGCACACAGAATCGGCTTCAGTGGGTTGTGCTTGGCTGCGAGTGAGACACACCTGTTCATTACATGTCACTTCACATAATGAAAATCATCATGTATATCGGGTCATTGTGAACGTATCGAATGTAAAGCATGCGGGATCTGTTCTTCAGTCACCGCCGCCGCAGGTCTTAAGCCATAGTCAATATTAGTAATGCGACGGGGGATCTATTGAATTTTTGCCCAAGCAAATACACTTCTTCTGGTAGCCATGGTAACAAACAAAAGTCGCTACAAGTGTCTTACGTGGCTTGCCGTTTCCTTTTGCCTACTTTATTCCAAGACGCTAGGCAGGAAAGCGTTACGGGTCAGAAAGAAATGTTGAGTTGTAAAATATCAGAGCGGGACACTGGTGACCCACAACAATCGGTGATTGCATATATGTATTAATGGCCCAATAGAAATATCTGTTCATCAAGAACATCGCACCTCAAATGAGCTACGTTTCCTAGATTCATCTCGCTACTAAATAGGTAATATTGTGCCAGTGAACAACAAACACAATGACAAGCATGTCTTGAAACGCACTAATATATCTCGCAGTGACCAAACATTTTGATGCCCCTCGCTCCTTTGTTTTCACATCCCTTCGAGCATGCCGCAAAATTTTTAGTCATTATAAAGAATGATAGACCTCACTAAATTCAACCGTTCATTGCTGATTACATGTAAACATCGAATTTCTGCAACCCGTACCGCTCGGCTTCACTGTCAAAACTTTCGATTGACAACAGAAGCGTTTATCTGATTGGTTGAAGAAGATCACGTGTCTAACAGCAGTCGTGTTCAGACAACTTTTTGCGGGATATTGAATAACAACGTTTCATAGCAGATGAATGATGAGTGGCGCCATCTGGTGCAGCAGCTCTTGGAGCACTGTGTGCGATTTGACCGACAACCACTATGGGACATGTTTTACAATAACAGTACTTCTGTCAAAATCTGTTAGAAATATGTAATTTTAGCTAAATTAAGCGATCATGTAATATGGGTCATTATACAATATCCCGTATAACAAACCACTGTCCCACAACGTGGGTGAGGGAACACAAGTTTTATCCCACAATATAGGCACTACCAAAGTATATATATATGTATATATAAATATATACACACACATAGATATATATATATATATATATATATATATATATATATATAGATATATATATATATATATATATATATATATATATATATATATATATATATATATATATATATATATATATATATATATATCTATATATATATATATATATATATCTATATATATATCTATATCTATATCTATATCTATATATATATATATATATATATATATATATATATATATATACAAAATATATCACAGTTGGTCACCGGGAACTGTCCTAATAAGTTAACTGAGCTCCTAAAATATAAAAGGGAATGTGTGACAGATGGACGGTGCCCATCACGAGCAATAATGACATATAAAGCACAGGTAGGTTTAAGGCATAAACATCTCACATGGAACACTAACCCGAATGATTATTTCACGTGATCACTGGTTATTAAGAGATGGCCCTAGCACCCAATATTCATGCGAAAACCGAAAGCAAAACTTGCTACATCAGTAAATCAAAGTTTTATATTTTTGTATCAAGAGTTATCACATATGTGGGATAATTTTGCCCCCCCCCCCCCCCTCTTTTTATAAAGCACTTTTGCATCAGCGGCTTTCCACATCCGCAAACTCTCTTATTGGATTCCTATATCGCTGTCGCACACCGCAGCGCGTCAGTCACCTACTTAATCACTCTGTGGACACTTCAGTACTCACTAGGTCATGGACACTTTTTCTTACATTCTTATAGCTAACTGAATCACATTTCGTTGTTTTCAGACTTGGGGCTAATACAGCATTACTAAGAATGTTTGGCATTACACTTGAACTTTTAGTGCATAGAAGGCTATTATTAAGGTGCCATCGAAGATTTTTGTGGAGCGTCAGTAGAATTTCAAAACCTGTATGTAAGCTTTCTAGACCCAGCCAGTTAATCGGGTCACGTACACATACGAGGAGCAGTAATCACATTTTAAGAATAGATGTATTAAATGTCGAAACTGTACAAGCTTTGCTCGTGTGGCCACCACATTCAAGTGTATGATGTACATTTTAAAAGCAAAAGCCTTTATAAAACGTCTTTCACATTATTAAGAAAGTCACATGTTGTATGTCTCTGCTTTATAGGTATTGATATTTTCATTGGGCGTGTCCATGTATGTGAATGCATTGTATTATCTGCTATCATATGATTACAATGCATCGTTATGAGCTTACAAATATATCAAAACAAATGCCGTTAAAAACCGAGAACTTCTTCCTACACTAACATATAGCACAGGAGCGCCTCAAAGGTCAATAGCAACGAAACACTTCACTTCACGTTCGTTGTAGTAACCTAATATTGAGTTGTCATATACGCTGCTGACAAAGCGCACCTATCAGGCGCATTTGACGATATCGCATCATAATTACATTGCGGGGGAAATTCATAGAGAAAACTGACAGTCTTGGTCAATTATCCAAATTAGCCCTAATTATGTTTCAGAATAATCCATCGACTCTTGTATGCTTACCTACATATCGATCAAATCAAGTAGTCAGTAAGACACAAAGATTATGTCGACTACTTTTGTTACAATAACCTCAATGTGTGCCATTGAAGGATGGGTTGTTCCATGCATAAAGCATGAATATTGACCAGTCAAATACCTTTTACCAGCTCCGGTAAATAAGATGCAGTCGTATGCTAATAACCATACGCGAAAGTTGTAGCTCAATGCAGCTTGATTTAAAATGAGAATATGTTAAATGAATTCCTTATGCATGTTATATACAAAGATCAAGAATATCAAACAAAGCCGAATTCACATTCAAATTTTGGTCCACGGGATATGCAATTATAGCATGTCGTGGTTCACTCAAAGCCGGTAACTTGATTTAGCAATATACAATTGCTAAAACATAGTCATGGTATTAGCCCAACATTGCGAGTGGTACATTTGATGCTAGCCTGACTGGAAATGTTCGATAGCTGCATCGATTGCTGCTTTCGACAAGTAGATATTCTCACGTGAGTCGTGAGTCAGTTACGATACATCCGCGTGATTGTTCCCCTTTAGGACCTTGATTTTTGTCCTAGCAGGTTAGCAATAGATTCCCCCCAGCAAGAAATGCATATAGTTTCCCTTCAAGACTCTCTTATTTCCCCCTAGAGGGTCAACAATACATCCCCGGGATTGTTCCCCTTTGGGACACCCTGATTTCCACCAAGCTGGCCTGCAATACATGCTCGTCATTGTTCCCCTTTGAGGTCGATGCATTCCACTTGCCCTATAAAGTTGCGGCATTTATAAACAAACGGCAATACCATGCTCAAATGTATGGAATGAGTTGTACAATACACGTTTGTCAAATTCAATTCGTGTCGTGCACTGGTTTTCCTTCTGTTAGAAAATCAGCGATGATTTCTAAATAAAAAGGTTTGAATGATATTTGGTTGTGTGACTCGTTCGGGAGTTTGGAGGTGTTTCGACGAAAGTGTCCTTTCCTGATATACTGTAAAACAACGAACATTCGTCAGCGCCTACGCTTTGACAAGTGACTCGTTTTATTTGCTGATTGTCGAACAATTATGAAACAACTTACCTTGCTCCAGAAACAGAAAATCACAAGAGTCAGGAGGACCTTCATTTCACCGAGTGATGACGTAGTCGCCGGGGACTGACTATGCTAAGTGAGATCGTGCTAACTCTACTGAGAATATGCATGGTGCTATCCCGGTCGCCTATGGTATCTAACTGTAAACAGACACTTACGCTGCTGATTGCGCCACAGGAGAGGGGGAGGACAATGTGTGCCGATAACGTTTTCGTCCAAGCACCTCTGCTTTGAAAGTCATGCTTGACGGAAAATAAAGAGCTGTAAAGGGATCGCTCAATTGTGGCAGAATTAAAACGCGGTTCAAATAAGGTGTGGGTCATTCACGCAATGTTCAGCTCATATGAGCATCCCCACGTACGCTGGTTTTCTTTTTAACACCCTCGTATGGTCACAGTGACCCAAGCCAGCACAGCCTCTACATTTGCCTTGGACGGCGGGGACACGCGAAGGGACAATCAAATGGAAGTTTATAAATCACTGTTTGCTTTCGTTATGCGGCATATAATTTGAAGCAGTTCTGAAAGGAATTGAAAGACTGTCAATAAGTTATTTCAAACCAAGTGCGTTGCTGCGCTCCCTCTTAGCTCTGGCGTCTTGACACAATTCAATTTGGGAATTCAACCGAATGATCTGTGTTCCCGTGTTTTATCTTGTTTTATCTAGTAAAATCAACTCTCCGAACATTCATCTGAACTTAAGGCGAGTTTCAACTACTGTGAATTAGTATCTCGGCCTAAAATCACACCAAGCGGTAATATATGGGCCTGCCTTGGCAACATGACAGCGAGGCGGCAACTGACCAGGTTAAGATTTTACCAATTGGAACATAAGCGAGGCCGCAAGCAAAACGCGGTAGAAAAGGCAACAAACATTCACTGCCGCGAAAATACCACACCGAATCATGAAGAAAACAACGAAAATGGCAAAAGGAACGATCCGCTATAGTTTTTGTTCTCAGCGCCATATTTTCATCGGGCTTTCTTGTGCTCTCTGGGATACCGTCATCCCTGCTTGTATTTCGAAAGGTAATACCATGCTAAACTTGGAATGTTATTGCAACTATATTTTACGGCTGGCGGCAGGAATATGAAACATTATCTTAATCAAAACTAAATTATCACTTTCGACACTGATCGCATGAAACTCAACCGAACATGCATTTTGTCGTGAAAAAAAGTGTTGTGTTCTGACAGGATGTGTCTGAATCGACCATAATCGAATGTGTTCAAACGGATACGTTGTGAGGCGCCTGATTTTAAGCATTACTTGAATCACGCTCTAGATTTGTCATGAATCGGTCTGGAAAGGGATAGCCACAATGTTAATTTGCTCATCTTTCCGCCCCCTGAAAATGCTCAATATCGTGGCGAAAGCTGGTCAATATAAGCCTTTGATTGACGCCCTCGGTGGGGAGTCATGGACCTGCGTCATTGACTGACTAAGGAGGGTGTATGTCACCATGTTCAACATAGGTATTCTTTTTTCTGAGACAAAAGTTGCGGAAATGTTTGTGGTGGCGTCATAATTCATCAATCCGGTCAGGTCGCGAGGATGAATGCACTGTGGCTGATTTTAGAAATAAACCTTGATTACTCGCTGAATGCGTGTTTTTGTGTGTGTATATCTTTACTACGAGAGTCGCTGGGTACAGTAAGCTTTGGTTAATTCGGTCACATGTAACCTCGTATACCACCCAAGACACAACCCAAGACTTTCTGCGAGCCACGCGAGGTGCTTTGTACTTTGTATTCTTGTGCATCGTGAATATTTGTTGTCAAAATTACACTTGCCCTACCTCAAAAAGAGAGACAATTGTGAGCGTCAGACAATACCTCGATAAGACACCAAGTACCTGTAGAAACCAAGCTGTCTGATATAAGGAACACTTAATTCACATTTTTTTTGCACCTTTGCATGTACCGCATTTTAATTGTACCGTTTCAAATCAAATATTTTTCATGGTATTCCATTTAATCAAGCATAGCCCATTTATGCTTTGATTCTGCAAACGTAGGTCCCACGTTTTCCGTAACGATCAATGTATATACGGTGGTATGATACGCCAAGGTTCGTTTAGAGACCCACGCGACGCCTGTATGACGTCCTACGCAATCCACAAATGCACTATTCAAACAGATACCTTGACCATATAAAACCTGGCGAGTTATTTGGTTTCATCGAATGTTTTGATGGCAATGAATGATTTGCACCTATAATCGCGAGTGGATGTATTCAGCTGACATCGACTACCAATCACAATTACAGTCGTGGTTGCATCATCAATGACCACATGTTGAAATGTTTATCCTTAAAACGAGGCGGTAGTAGCTGCGCGCAGACTATTTCAAACATGACACCTCAAACAGCATGTGCGCACATAGCGAACGGAGAGCAAACAAATACCGTGTGACCTTATACTTTTACCAAAATGGTGAATATCGCATCTTGATTTCTCGGTAATCTATGTAAGATGGCATTTCCGAAATAACCTCATCGATCGAGGGTAAGCTTATGGTGCCTAGCAACATATTTTTTCACAGGCACTTGAGATAAGTTGTTTTCGCGATTCTAAATCCCCCGTAATATTCAAATCACATTGTCCATTCGCGCGGAATATTCGGAACAGTATATAGAAATATCACTGTTTGACTGTGGCTAGTTCGTGTGGTGTATACACAGGAATGTTCTCAGGTATACTTACTTTTATTTTATCTGTAATAAAGACTGGCCCATGTTTATTCTCTGATCCAACAGAAAAAAAGGAAACGGAAGTTTACCTAATAAGCTCAAAGGCCGGGAACAAAGTTCAGCACAAATAGGTTGAGAGATTATTAACGTTATGACAGGTACACATTATGATAATGACATTGAGAGATATTATAACACTTACTTCGACAGCAGCAGATTTTATTTTGATCATAGCTAAGGGATCATTTGGAAGCACCTAATAGAAAGCATGTAATGAGTAAAGGACACCCCCTCTTCCATTAATACTATATATTAAACAATGTCATAAATCTGGGCCTAAGTGTATTTGAGTATGATTTCTAGAAATCGACGTCTCGTCAGTAATGTTTGACTAATGGGTATTATTTTTCAGGCGAATAATGGAAGGTCATTAATCGTCTACACTCAATCGAACGGCCAATTGTAGAATTTGCGAACTTTTCCATTGGCTGCAACATAGATAATAGAAGTGCCATTGAAGTTCTGCCGGATTAACTGCAGGAGTAACGTCACGTTCTTAGTTCCGAAGTTGCTCAAGTGAAGTGGATTATGCTCCTGAAAGTGTAGTGCTTTCCAAACTGAATGCACATCGTCAAATATCCTTGACTCCGTTTACTGTGTAAACCCCATTTATAATCGTAAATGCTTTGCAGGTCCTCAACACTCTCATATATATTATCATATCCGGTTTTGAAGTACATCAAAAGTTATATTTGAAAATTGTATTTAATAGTCAATGGCAACATGAGTAGTACGCCTGCATGCCCACTACATGCCTCGTCTGTGAAACAGTAGTCCTCTCGATTCCCAAGAAATGAACAGCATTATAACTTACTGATATAAACTAAGCCCCCATAACAAGGCGAATGGTAAATCAGCAGTCTAGGCGCTATTTGAATACCAAAAAGCTTGTGGATGATCTAAGCGGACTCACTCTGACTGGCTCTGCAGTTGCCATTTTACCAGATATTCTTCTCCAATTCGAATATTCTAGCTTTAATTGAAAATATGTTCAGGGTTAGTCATTACTACCTTACCCTGAGTATAGCCGTTAAAGTTCTGGGCTTTGGACAAAATGTATGCGTTTTAATTACTGTTTAACCAGAAAGTTACAGTATGTGACCAATAAGGTAAGCCACAAGCGTCAAATATTCTTTCCGCTTTGCTGCTTCAGCTCAAAGCTGTCATGCAGACGCGTATCTATCGAGGTTGGAAACATGGGATTATATTGACAAGGCGGTGTTGTGTGTATGGACTTAGATCCTTACACTATGCGCAGTGTGCTCAACAGTTCATTAAAGCTCCAGTCACTGGTCTATTGGTCGAGCCCTACCCGACTACAAACCGGCCTCTACACGTGTAGGCCAGTACAACTGCGACTGCTATACGTCATTAATCATCCGTAGACAATGATGTGACTCATTGCAGCATGATCTGAACACCGAAAAACATCACAAAGATATTACATCATGGAATGTATGTTATATGTCTCAACGTGGGCTGTGGGTGGACGAGGCAATCATTTCTGATGAACCTGGGATTTTTTTTCTTTCCCAAATTATAGATACCAGTGTCATTGAATTTGCTTTTTTATGTACATGAGTCAATAGCAACATGAGTAGTACGCCTGCATCCCCACTACATGTCTCGTCTGTGAAACAGTAGTCCTCTCGATTCCCAAGAAATGAACAGCATTATAACTTACTGATATAAACTAAGCCCCCACAACAAGGCGAATGGTAAATCAGCAGTCTAGGCGCTATTTGAATACCAAAAAGCTTGTGGATGATCTAAGCGGACTCACTCTGACTGGCTCTGCAGTTGCCATTTTACCAGATATTCTTCTCCAATTCGAATATCCTAGCTTTAATTGAAAATACCAGAAAGTTACAGTATGTGGCCAATAAGGTAAGCCACAAGCGTCAAATATTTTTTCCGCTTTGCTGCTTCAGCTCAAAGCTGTCATGCAGACGCGTATCTATCGAGGTTGGAAACATGGGATTATATTGACAAGGCGGTGTTGTGTGTATGGACTTAGATCCTCACACTATGCGCAGTGTGCTTAACAGTTCATTAAAGCTCCAGTCACTGGTCTATTGGTCGAGCCCTACCCGACTACAAACCGGCCTCTACACGTGTAGGCCAGTACAACTGCGACTGCTATACGTCATTAATCATCCGTAGACAATGATGTGACTCATTGCAACATGATCTGAACACCGAAAAACATCACAAAGATATTACATCATGGAATGTATGTTATATGTCTCAACGTGGGCTGTGGGTGGACGAGGCAATCATTTCTGATGAACCTGGGGATTTTTTTTCCAAATTATAGATACCAGTGTCATTGAATTTGCTTTTTTATGTACATAAGGAATTGACAACCGGATATTCGCCGCCCACTCCCTATTATGCAACTCTCCGGTCGACGTGGTATATTGTACGTGTACGTCTGTCCATTTCTGTTATTAGTTCTACCTGTCTGCTTCTTGAGTCGGTTAGTAGTATTCGCCTGCAAGCAGTGTAGTGTAGGGCTCCGCTTGAAATAGGCCGATTCACAGCGAATTGATTGCGCCTGAAGTATCGTGTCTAGTCATGATAACGGGCTCACATTCATGCAAGCATCGACGAGCGCTGTTGTAAATATGCCCTGCGCTTTCTGACCTCATTATTTCGCCTGTTTTTTACTCGTAACTGATACTCTGACGTAATGACTGGCTAAAATTTTCTCTCAAAACAATCAGTTTTGATAAACTTATGTTACTTGATGTTAGTTCAGAAAGTTAATTTGATTTGACGACTGCTGCAGATACCTGGTTGGGATTATAGCTATCGTTCTAACCACCGTTCATCTGGCAATAATGAAATGCAGCATAATGAACTGAATTCTTCTGACTTGTTCACTCCGACTTCTTGTTTTTACATCTTCGTTTGTGGATGTGATGTCAATCAATGAAATAGCAATCATTGCAGTATATTGGAAGGATACAAGGTGACACTGAATGCTGTATAGAATTCCACTTCCGGAGGCAAATATACATAGTGCAGGATGCAAACTTTACTAATTTCTTACCGCTGGGCACGTATTGCAGTGTGGTATTGGTTTACTGCTGCACAATCGATATACACTATAACAGCTTACATGTGATTACATGCGCAATCATGTGGTGGACGCTGCATGTATTGCTATCTTATAACATTTTAGCTTTGAACATTGGTTCGGTGATGCGTTACTGGTCGGAATAGCATACGTGGACGAATCCAAGTGAATGGGCTATTATTGCCATTAATTGAACGGCTTACACCATCAGGATGTTGTATATGGCCGTGGTATATTATAATGGTTTCAAGTGCCAATCAATACACTAAACCGTGCAAGCATAGTCGCGTCTATTTTTCGGTAAATATTAATAGCTGGAACAACACATACATGTCATAAATCTGTGTGGGATTGCGGCACACCATCACACTGATAACGGAATGAACTGTGGACATATGGAACTCCACCAACAGAAAAAAAAGGAATCGGAAGTTTACCTAATAAGCTCAAAGGCCGGGAACAAAGTTCAGCACAAATAGGTTGAGAGATTATTAACGTTATGACAGGTACACATTATGATAATGACATTGAGAGATATTATAACACTTACTTGGACAGCAGCAGATTTTATTTTGATCATAGCTAAGGGATCATTTAGAAGCACCTAATAGAAAGCTTGTAATGAGTAAAGGACATCCCCTCTTCCATTAATACTATATATTAAATAATGTCATAAATCTGAGCCTAAGTGTATTTGAGTATGATTTCTAGAAATCGACGTCTCGTCAGTAATGTTTGACTAATGGGTATTATTTTTCAGGCGAATAATGGAAGGCCATTAATCGTCTACACTCAATCGAACGGCCAATTGTAGAATTTGCGAACTTTTCCATTGGCTGCAACATAGATATTAGAAGTGCCATTGAAGTTCTGCCGGATTAACTGCCGGAGTAACGTCACGTTCTTAGTTCCGAAGTTGCTCAAGTGAAGTGGATTACGCTCCTGAAAGTGTAGTGCTTTCCAAACTGAATGCACATCGTCAAATATCCTTGACTCCGTTTACTGTGTAAACCCCATTTATAATCGTAAATGCTTTGCAGGTCCTCAACACTCTTATATATATTATCATATCCGGTTTTGGAGTACATCCAAAGTTATATTTGAAAATTGTATTTAATAGTCAATGGCAACATGAGTAGTACGCCTGCATGCCCACTACATGCCTCGTCTGTGAAACAGTAGTCCTCTCGATTCCCAAGAAATGAACAGCATTATAACTTACTGATATAAACTAAGCCCCCATAACAAGGCGAATGGTTAATCAGTAGTCTAGGCGCTATTTGAATACCAAAAAGCTTGTGGATGATCTAAGCGGACTCACTCTGACTGGCTCTGCAGTTGCCATTTTACCAGATATTCTTCTCCAATTCGAATATCCTAGCTTTAATTGAAAATACCAGAAAGTTACAGTATGTGGCCAATAAGGTAAGCCACAAGCGTCAAATATTCTTTCCGCTTTGCTGCTTCAGCTCAAAGCTGTCATGCAGACGCGTATCTATCGAGGTTGGAAACATGGGATTATATTGACAAGGCGGTGTTGTGTGTATGGACTTAGATCCTCACACTATGCGCAGTGTGCTTAACAGTTCATTAAAGCTCCAGTCACTGGTCTATTGGTCGAGCCCTACCCGACTACAAACCGGCCTCTACACGTGTAGGCCAGTACAACTGCGACTACTGTACGTCATTAATCATCCGTAGACAATGATGTGACTCATTGCAGCATGATCTGAACACCGAAAAACATCACAAAGATATTACATCATGGAATGTATGGTATATGTCTCAACGTGGGCTGTGGGTGGACGAGGCAATCATTTCTGATGAACCTGGGATTTTTCTTTCCCAAATTATAGATACCAGTATCACTGAATTTGCTTTTTTATGTACATAAGGAATTGACAACCGGATATTCGCCGCCCACTCCCTATTATGCAACTCTCCGGTCGACGTGGTATATTGTACGTCTGTCCATTTCTTTTATTAGTTCTACCTGTCTGCTGCTTGAGTCGGTTAGTAGTATTCACCTGCAAGCAGTATAGTGTAGGGCTCCGCTTGAAATAGGCCGATTCACAGCGAATTGATTGCGCCTGAAGTATCGTGTCTAGTCATGATAACGGGCTCACATTCATGCAAGCATCGACGAGCGCTGTTGTAAATATGCCCTGCGCTTTCTGACCTCATATTTCGCCTGTTTTTCACTCGTATCTGATACTCTGACGTAATGACTGGCTAAAATTTTCTCTCAAAACCATCAGTTATGAGGAACGTATGTTACTTGATGTTAGTTCAGAAAGTTAATTTGATTTGACGACTGCTGCAGATACCTGGTTGGGATTATAGCTATCGTTCTAACCACCGTTCATCTGGCAATAATGAAATGCAGCATAATGAACTGAATTCTTCTGACTTGTTCACTCCGACTTCTTGTTTTTACATCTTCGTTTGTGGATGTGATGTCAATCAATGCAATAGCAATCATTGCCGTATATTGGAAGGATACAAGGTGACACTGAATGCTGTATAGAATTCCACTTCCGGAGGCAAATATACATAGTGCAGGATGCAAACTTTACTAATTTCTTACCGCTGGGCACGTATTGCAGTGTGGTATTGGTTTACTGCTGCACAATCGATATACACTATAACAGCTTACTTGTGATTACATGCGCAATCATGTGGTGGACGCTGCATGAATTGCTATCTTTTAACATTTTAGCTTTGAACATTGGTTCGGTGATGCGTTACTGGTCGGAATAGCATGCGTGGACGAATCCAAGGGAATGGGCTATTATTGCCATTAATTGAACGGCTTACACCATCAGGATGTTGCATATGGCCGTGGTATATTATAATGGTGGCAAGTGCCAATCAATACACTAAACCGTGCAAGCATAGTCGCGTCTATTTTTCGGTAAATATTAATAGCTGGAACAACACATACATGTCATAAATCTGTGTGGGCTTGCGGCACACCATCACACTGATAACGGAATGAACTGTGGACATATGGAACTCCACCAAGTTTGAATTATACACATTACACCCTCATCATACGGCCGAATGCGTTTTTGGTTGTCTTTCACTGTACGTGTTACCTTTTCAGTTATATGAAATGATTGTTTAGTCGGTACCATGACCCGCCCTGCTTCTATGTTATCCTATATTCTAAAGCTCCTGCGGTCTTGGTAACATCAACACACAGTGTAATCTAAGCTGTCTAAAACGAATAAATTGGCATCTTCTACCCGTGCTAACGATATATGGCAATCAGGGGACAAAATCGTACACGGCCACGCAATGGATCAGCAATATATCTTCGCCTCAAAGCGCAGACATTAATGTTGCCAGCGATAAAAGTGATGAAATGCATGACCAAATGCACGAGGCAGTGTTCATTTTAGCTATAATGCAGTTTTTAGGAGAAGCAGTTATGTACTTAGAGGTGTGTGAGTTGTTACGGAAACATTCAGGAATTATCAGTGCCTTCCGCTGTCTGGGTGATGATGTATCGGATTTACCAGCGTACCACCTGAACGTACAAGCAGTTAAACGAGACAATACAGAGCCACAAATGCAGTAGATCAAGTATTGTCGTTATGACTTTGCATCCATTTTGTCTATGGATAGCATTATGAAGCGAGAACAAGTGGAAACCGTACTCGAAAGGGCTAGCTGATTGACTTCACTTTATCAGCAGCTAACATAAACCCCGACGTGGTGGCATCACGAAATAATACCCTTATAAACATTCGTCCACATACTGAATCACATAAGTTAGGACAATGGCATAAAATGAATGACACTATAAAATGCGCTTCATGATAGACCATTAGGGCACATATTAAATTATTGGAAAAGCTTTATAAATTTGTTCAAGGTGTGTCGGGAGAGCAAATTGACATGGTGCGTGTTGTTTAATTTGATAATGGCCTTCTACTGGACATAAGTGATTTTTAGCAGCTCGACACAAATAAAAACCATCATTGGCATGGTAGTTAGCTAATCAAAACACAGAGGCAAGATAGTGGAACACGAAAAAGCTGAGATGCCAAACATTGGCGACAAGGATAGACTCTTAAACACGCCTGAACGGTCATATCAGGGAGCTTGAATTATGCGTGAAGACGGAATTGACTGTTCATCGAGCTGCAGGTTGAGTGTGCAGTCTCCAGTTATGCGTGGAGTTTACATAATACGACAGTACTATCGCATATATCAATGTCTACAACGCTACGGGTGTTGCTATTGATACGGCCTTACATAACGTTATTATTACTTGAAACATATTAAATTACTGGCTTCGGAAAACGAATAATTGGCATGGTAGTCAGCTAACAACCAATCAAGATACAAAGGCAAGATAGTGGAACACAAAAAAGCTGAGATGCCAAACATTGGCGATACGGATACAGATTTCAGTATACAGTACAGAGCGTTTGAAGTATATGCTACGTGAACATCCTCGGCTTTAACACATAAATATTAGGCGTGCTTAAGGCCTCGCTAGCGCTATTTCATCGCCAAGTGGGAAACACAGGTTACACAAAGGTAATATAATCCCGTCAGCGATCCGGCCCTATCAATCTGCAGTCTAATTCCTAATTAACCCAGCAATATATGTGAAAACACTATGATCATTTGTGGAAACAAAATAGCACGGCAATAACATCCCTGCTTACTAGTGTCATGAATATTGTTTTTAAACATCGAACGACAATAACCTCCCTGCTTACTGTCGTCATGCCTCATCCGTATTTGTTAATGTGATATGCTCATATAGAATGACCAGAGCTGTAGAGTAATATCCAAGTAAATTGTTGACAGGATGAAACTGCATAAATGATTGCTGATGGCATGTGACAATAACATACCTATGCAAGGCTGCTGTAATCATAGCCATTTGTTGAGTGATGTTTATGGTTACTAACACTACAGTTACTTACTGCCGTACATGCGTATTGTTTATGGCAATTACAGTTTAATATCAACTGGTTCAAGGACAATTCGGACTTCTGGCTGTTATTTATTGCTGTCCCACAACTCGCAACAACGAAAGATACATATAGGATTTAATATTAACTATATAAAGCAGTAAACCTTAAACTAGTCTACCAACGCCTAACTGGTATAATCCATTTTAGCCATACTGCAGCAAACCTTGTGCAGAACATGTAGGTAGTGTAATCGATGATTCCGTCATTAGCACTGGGCATTACGCATGATTGTTTTGCGATTGTAGCAAAACTGTATCGTTGTGGAAAGATTACCGAGACAGTTAAGTGGCAATTGCATATGCAAAATACATTTTGGCCGTATACGATAGAATGTATGAATTTCCGTATTGGAAAAATATGCAATAGCTAACTAGCTACGATTTTAGATACAAAAAATGCCTTATGAAACAGTCCATATCTTATAAATCAGCTTGGTTTTGTTTAAAACGTCAAATTTCCGTTTAATTGTGAGCATTTATCCCTATCTGTCTATCTGATCTCTTTAAACCCAGCAGTTATCTTACCCACCGTAACATACCATATATCATCCTTTAGTTTAACTTATGCAATTGACTGTATAAGTTATTTTTTATTGAATGTAAAGAGCATAAGTAATGGAATTAGCATCAGCTTAACGTCATAGCCAGCTGATATAGAAAGAAAAAGCATGATTCTCCATTACCCATTCGCTGACACGAATATGCATAACCCTGACTTCTGTGTATTTGCAAATAGGATATACTACGTCAATAACGCAGTGTTGGACTCGCTTGTGCATGCTGGCGACAGCTGGTCGTAATAAACACGCCACGAGTCAGATTAGAGGACATTTGCTCCATGATATGGAACAATAACGAAATATCATATCGCACTATGTAGCATCAGCTATCACATTAAAACATTTGGAGCATGCATGCACTTTGTTACCTTTTCAAAGCATATTTGAAACTAGGACATTTGGAGCATGCATGCATCTCGTTACTCTTTGTACTCTTTATAATTTAAGCAAGAACATTTGGAGCATGCATGCCTCTTGTTATCCTTTGAATTTATAATTGTAGCTTGGACATTAGGAGCTACGTAAAGTAAAGATAAACTTTATCAGTGTAAAAGTTTACAGTCAAGTTTGCAAGCTTCATGTAATCATTTTCTAAGTGATGAAAAAGGCAAATTATATTTTTACATGGCAAATTAAAGAGGCAGATATCTGCAAATGTATAAGCTGCGCCAACATATGCGAGAAAGCTATAAATCAGTTGGCAAGGATGCAAAAGTCTAGCAGGGGTTGTTTTCGTACACTAGTTTATGGCATAGAAATGCAGTTACAAATATCCATAGCCGATGGAAGGATTACGGGGATTTATAATGCGGGTTGAAATGATATGTTTATACTCCTGTGGGCGACATTGTAACTAAGCATCGTAGCAATAACTATATCGACTGAACAGACCAATAAGCAATGCATCAAGTTAATAGATGCTCAAATGATCTGTTGTATAAGGCTGGCCACCTGCACATATATCATTGAGCAAAAAGACTATCACGATATCTCTTAATTCCGTTTTGGACACGGCCATCGGTTTTATTATGCATGTTTCAATGATGCTGGTTTATTATCTTTGGCGATAGCGCGCATTGCTTTTCGAATACTGAGGATATGTATCTTGAATAGTGGACTTCTACAGTATATTACATCTCAACATTGTTCTTAGTACCCAACGCTGCGTGTTCTTTGGCAGATATATTGAGTTTAACTTTTTATGGACGTACACATTATTAATTAAGCTACCAAGCGTATAGCTGCTTACAATGTATGTTCAAGTGATGTTTATGATGTCTAGATAATCATAACCATTTTTATCATTGTTTGTATTAGCAAGGTCAATACCCATTTTTTTAAACCTTTAATAATGGGTAATGACTTCACAGTAAGTAAACGTTCAGTCGTGATTTACCTGCACACATGCATGAAACGACGGGCACCTGCACACATTATATTGAGTTGCTGGTTTACTGCAATTATTTTCCTTTCAAAATAGTAGAGTCGCAAAAGAACAATTGTCCATCACACATAAAGCATTATCTTTTCAATCTGGTGGCAAGCGCTCTTGTTTGCCAGTAGGACTGCACAATATTCGCATCAACAACAAAAGTGACAAACTAACATCGATAGAATCAAATCCCGTATATCTAAAATATAACGCTATAGGATAGCACGCTTGGGGGCAGCGCAGGCAAACTTAAGCATAACCCAAGTTGCCAATGATTTTGCTAGAGCATATTATATCACTCATGCTATTGCCCCATGTTTACGTCAAACGTGACACCGTGGGCAATAGTAGCGAACATTGGTAAGGTAGAGGCAAACACTGCTGACAAGAAAAGGATATCCTTGTGCAAAAGGATACACTGTGATGCCATGAAATAGGTCGGTCGATGCTCTAATCGTTAACGCAGTTTGTTTGAGCCGACTAAATGTGTCTACAACTGCCATAGATTCGCAACTCCCGTAATTGGTCAAGGCCTTCCGACAGACTGCAGCTGCAAATGGCTGAAGGCGGTGAAATTACGCCAGGTGTGTATATTATGAATACTCATTTTGAATGCAGAAACTAGCGCCAAAATTGCTGTCTAGCATCAGCAGACTTATGGTTTACTTTCTTTTTGGAACTGTTTTGGTGAGGTATATATTCGCACTGTGTCCCGTTTGAGGTTGCTTGGCCAATAATATGACACAGTGCATTCACGTTCTACCCAATAAATAGTTATGTTAACCACATTGCTTCCTCTTACGGAGTGGTTCTTTGGAATATAACAGTTCTGCTCATGCCTTACCCCAATTGCTGCCATTGTTTGTGCGTTCATATACCCCCTAAATTGTATTAACGGCCGTTGCTGATGTAATTGATTGAAAGTTTTTACTCAATATTTGGAATGTAGACAGTTAAAGGGATAACTGTTTTCTGACCTCGTCTCTATGACGGAAGGTAATTACAAAACCTTATTCGGGCCCAATATTTGCACGCGAAAGAGTTTAGCTTGGACTACTAAACGAAAATAGCCCAACAGGCTGCTGCAGGGAAACATAAGCTATCAGTGCGCCCATTATTGCTGTAATCTCTGACAACATGCCAGAACAAAATCATTTTGACACGTTACTGCTCTTTGCTAAGGTGTATATCAGCCTGTGCGACATGATGTGCGTGTCACTGTTGCATATGAGCACGATGCCAGGTTCATAATGGCCTAGCTTATTATCAAATTGTCCCCTGGTAAAACGGCTAATGTTAGCAGGATGCATTTAATCTGTCGGTGAGTAGATGAATCAGGTTCATACGCCTAATATAATGAGATTGTAAGCTTTGCAATAAAACAACGGTTACATCCATAATACACATACTGCATCGTGCTGATCTATCGCCATATATTTGCTCCGTAATGCAATAAAAGTCCCATTATTCACCGGGGATTTCCATTGCAAATGTCAAAACATCCCTAGCAGCTTCGTGAGTTGTAATGCTAGAGTGACCTATGTTGAAATTACAGGTCAGTGTAAAAGGTGACTGGTAGTAGCTAATTAACAAACAACCTATATGGATGACATATTGGACATGATATCAGTTCTTCTTGGACATATCACTATGTTGCATCAGCTTAATAGCCCCGCATTTTTCAAAATTTCGGTATGATTGACTGCTTACTCAACGATTTTAAGTCGATGTAAGCTATACCTGTAAATGTATACATGAGTTATCAATGAGTTTTCAATGTGGCCGGTGCATCATAACCAAGATCAAATGGTGAGAAAAAGGACTTTATTCGACAATGATGGCATCATCATGAAAGAGTCCATTTCTTTCCCTGTTATTCATACACAACTGCTACTGCATAAAATAACCCATGTTATCGTTAGTTACTTTTGCTGTTCCAGACAGACCCGCGCAAGTTCTATCTGACAAATAAATGTATTTTTTGTAAATGTCGTAACCATGTGCTACTGAGAAAATTGAATATGGTGGATCGACGCCACGCTGACGCCGGCATGTAGGAACAATGACGGCATCATTTTGCCTTAAACCGGAACGTTCTATGAATAATAGAGCCGCCAGTCAGTACAACCGACTCAAAATACCCATTAAACAAATACAAACGACACCCGCCACTTATTCTTACCGAATCTGATAATTTCTATGACTTAGTACCTATTTGAATGGTATGCTCTTGGTTATGCTAGAACATAAAGTGAATGTCCGTTCCGTTATTATGCAGCATTATGAGATAATATGTTTTAAGCTGTTGATTCTCGCAGACATTGGAGCACGGTTAACCTCGATCTCCTGCGCATCGGCTTCTGCGCATGCTGGGATTCGCCTCTGCACCACTCTGATCGCTTTGGGCCAAATTCGGGCCATTACGCGACGAAATATTATTACGAAATGTCATCTCTTAAATATTACAAAAACATTTTCTGTTGTGTGTGATTAGAAGAATAATAATCATTTTGTTATAGAAAACCTTTTTATAGGCCCAATATGAGGCATTTATCGGAAAACATAGTTCCGCGGACGTTTCATGGCCGTAAAGCGTTTTTAAGAATGGCGGCAGTCAGCTGTGAAAACGATTTTGTAATCGAAAGTCGACTGAAAAAAGGGATAGAGAGTTGCAAGCCAGGATTAGAACTTAAAGATAAGCAATGAGAGTGTTTGGCGAAGTTGTTATCAGTGACTACATGCATCACCTTCACCAACCACTCCTTAGAGCAGTTCGATATTATATCTGTTCAACTAATTAGCCCCGCCAAAAGTTATATTTTATCCCTTAGTGAGTGCATATATGCATACCGGCTGCTTACCTACGTACCCTGACCTCGAATTTGACAGACAAACGCAACGCTGTACATTCGTTGAGGAATAACTCGGATATTCAATCATCATAATATAGCCAAACCTCGACGAATTTTGGTGATATTAGTTACGAATAAACGGAATACAAAACATCAGCGTGTTAACTAAGCGTGTGCCGTGATGTATGTTGAATCATTGTTATAAGCGAGGGAAGGACATATCTTACATCTATACCCCAAAAGTGACAATTAATCTTTTTCCCCATGGTGGGGAGGGCAAGTTAATGCCAGAAGTTTGTTACTGGGCAGCATAATGAACCACTATGCTGGGATTTTTTTTTCTACATCTCACCTGACACATCAAAATAAGTAACATATCAGCTGTCAAGGATGGAAAGGTTCAGCCGCGGCGTTAATGTCTAATGAGATCGCTGCTTTGTAGTGATGCAATGTAATCAACATCTTCCAACATTGGCGGAAATAAGAACAGCACGATTTCCGGCAATTAAAGGGTATTTAACCACGGCATATGACAGGTTTTTCTGTAAGGCTCTTATGTTTAAGACGGCAACTCAGAGGTTTATAACCTGCCTGCATAACTGTGTATTCCATGTTTTCTAAGCCTGTAACCATACAATTTCGCGTATCAATAACGGCTTAGTCGCCTACAACATCGAAAGACAGATTTATTGTTAATGACTGCAACAACCACATCACACTTGGGACGGGGACGACAGTTTATTAGCGCATTAGAAAAAATCATAACCTATGGCATATTTTATAATATTTGTGAATCTATGGTAATGCTTGCTTGCTCAAGTCACGATAATTTGTTTCATAGCCGCTGTAATGTTGTGCCTCATCACGCTGTTGCAGAGCAGATGTCTACGAATGTTGTAAAATAGTTACCTTCTACAAATCATCATTTGGTTTTGGGCACCAAAATTGCCAAAAGATTATGGTATTCAGTCAATATATTTTCGGGAATCGTCGATTTACTTATGATTTGACAGATCAGAAATGATTACATTATCAATCATCTGAATTTGAATAGGACGGCTGAATGCCTATTTCACGGTTTCCAAGCAATTTGATTATCTATTTCGGGTCTTCCATGATTGACTACAAGGAAAGAATGCTAATCAAACTATGGTTTTGTAATATGCGTCGCACTAGGGTTATAGTGACTGCAGATCAAAAAAGCTGCATTCTTGCTAAATTATTTCTGTGGTATGTAAAATCAAGAAATATTCCGACAAATACCATTGCCATTGTCTTTCCATTTAAGCAGAGGTAACTTTCGCCATTCTACAGCTCGAGTGTTACTAATAATGCATCGCTGTAAATAGATTTGCTAACCACCCCCACGCGTGCCTGTATGCTCGCTCATGATAACTCATTATTATTGACTCTGCAAGGAACGATCAATGACGCCAAGCCTCATTATAAGTAAGCATTCTATATCAGGCGACTTACTTGATGCTGCTAAGGAATTGTTGTAAACATGACCAATCCCCAATCACTCCTGTCATCCAGCTCCCGGATCAATATGTGTAGAGGCACTTGCTCGACTTAGGTCGTTTATGATGCTTGAATTCATGTTTGGAAACAGCGATCGCTTTTCACTACAAAACAAGCATTAATATTTAAGTGTTCGTAAGATGTATCCTCACACCTGTTGGAATACAGCTAAAAGTTTAGGTCAATATCACTTTCTGTTGGATATTTTCACAGTGTGGCATTGTATATGGACAAGTACAATGGCCTCATCCTCATAGTTTAAGGGTATAGCGTTGTAGGTCTGAACGAGTGGAATTGATCAGCATAATTCAAGGACAAGCACCTTACTGAAGACGATCAGTCAATCTACTAGCCCAACCCGAAAGACAAATTCCTGGATAAGCATCATTGACAACGCAGTACAATGGTTCTTCCCATCCGAACATTATGACAACGTGATGACAAAGGCAAAACAAAACTTACCAGATTGCCTACGGACCGAAACTGCCTCAATAATGAACTCAGTCGTATGGATTGACTCGACAAGTGCCAACGGTAAGTTGAATCACTTGTCATTAATGTTTTCTTCCTCGCTCGTCAAAGACGCACATGATATAATCGGATATAAGCCACGACAAGCAAATAGACAGCTCTGCATTATTAACTTTTCATTAGTGGTGTAGGACAACGCAGTGCGTCTCATTCAACGCCCAAATTACAATTATTGTTAAACATGAAGGACATATTCAACGACTGATAGGCGATAAGCAGGTCCATAATGTCAAAACACACCCAAGATCGAAAGCGGTGATATAGCTGTTGTAACTGTACTGCGATATACAAATAGTCTAAAGATTACCGTTCACAATTATAACACCTGTCACAGGAGGCGGTAATCCATCTAGTAGGGATTGCATTTCCGCCAATACAACATACAACGTTCATATAACCGATTTGAATTCTGATATCTAATTGCAGGTCAATATATTAAAAGCTGATAAATGATTTCAGAACAATAATATAAACAAGTAGATCGCAGGGAATATTTTCGCTAGAATGACATATTTCTTAATTGATCCTTCAATCACTGTAACTGAATGATAGTTTCATGCTCGGTGCTCATAATGTACACTGCAGTTTCCGTTGAATAGCTTCATTACATGGAGGCTTGTTGAACGATCGCTGTTTACAACCAGGTTTGCATGCGTTATAAACGATCCGGGTCGATGAAGTGCCCTTTTTTGTTTATTCTCGCTTGAACACAGTTTCCATCAAATCTAGGGAGTGATCGGGGTTTGGTAACGACCAGAGCTATCCATAAAGGTGGACGCCTGACATAGCTTGCTTACTTGCAACACGTTTAAAGCCACTGATAGAATATCGCACCACCACGCTGCGAAATTGATACGATGTGATGGAATGGCATGATGGCTAAATTGATCCATTAGTTAGCAAACTCAAACATGCCATCAGTACAATGGTGAAATAGTTTTCCGCGGATTCAAGAGAAGGGCAAAGGAAACCTCAAGCACCACTCATTCCTCAGTCCACCGGTTTGTGGTCACAATTCTCTTTTTTATATTCCACAGAAACCTAGGATGAAGCTTCACTTGTTTTCAGATGCTAGAGTCAACGTGTTACAGAGATTGAAAAACTAGTCTGATTAACGTTCTTCCTTGAACAGCAATCTAGTTCAAACATCTTGTTTTTGGTCAAGAATAAATTTTGAGTATGTGATATGCATTCGTAGTAACTAAATTCTATTGTTGTCACCCCCGCTATATAACATAATAAGCTTTGGTGAATGCACTGCAATTAAACACCATGCTTCTATTCTAAGTTCATATGTAATTTTGCATTTCATTGACATACTGCGGGGACCACTATAGCCGACCGAACGGCAAACTACCTCCACACATGACTGCATATGTTAATTGCTCGATCCAGCTGGTATAAATCAGTAGCTCACCTGTGCTTAAGTATTCACCAGCGGCCCCCAACATCAAAGGTAACTTACCAAGCAATCCACAGCACCGTTCTCGCCTTCCAACAGCCACAACGTATGAGTGTTCGGCTTTTCTACAGCAGCCGTCAGTAAAACCTAATCACTGGTCACGACAAGAACCCTACACTCGCTCATTTGCAGAATTACACATGCGATAACCTGTATTCAATAGGTGTTTAAATTGATAGCCCTGTAAGACTGTAGCGATCATCTTAGTCTGTAAAATGTTCTATTTCAAACTTTCGCTGCACGTTCCGATGTACATTGTAACTCATGTGGGACACGATTGACATACAATAGTGGCGTCAATAGAACGTGCATGATCCCCTTGAAATATAAAATAGCAATGATACTATTGCTACAAGTACGTTGGCTAGGATATGATGAGCTATACCTGCTGATGAAATACTTCTCGATTTTGTTGGCGTATATGTCAGCGCATTAAGCTAGATGTCAGAAGCAACACGCAGTCGCCACCAGGAGGTGTTGGCATGTAATGTAATGATATATTAACTTACGTTGTTGGTCACATCACCACTCATATCCACGGGAACCGGTTCGGCCCTCTTGACAACCGCATACTCACCTAATGCATTCGATTATCTGTAGAATGAGCCGCGCATATTATTCATGCATATTGTTGCTAGAATTACTGTCGATGGATATGTGTGACTCAACGTCGGCTTGAACACGGCGAATCATAACGAACGCAGCAGGGGATGTTGTGCTAGCAGTTTTGAAACCTCTGCGCTTTCAATATGGGTCATCGTTTAATCACCAGCTACTATTGGATCTCATTTAGGCACGAAGAGGAAAATATATATTGGCAAAAGCGCTAAAGGTTCAGTAGCATAAAAATCCATTACAACAACGTGGGTTAGCGGTTTCTCGTTTCCTCCCCAATACATTCTTTGGAAAGCAACCGACGGAGAAGTTACACAGACAAAATACGTCTTGCACATCGAATATATTACTGAAATAAGGTAAAGCGGTATGGTATAACTACATAACCCACTTACACCAACAATACTACACCAGAGTATGATGCTATGAATCTACTTTCAGGATGCGTGTACTACTGGAAGCATCATAGAGTTGTCTGTGCACGAGTAACCTACACATTCTATCAAAGCACGGCAGCAAATAAATTCCTCTTTGCAGGAAACATACCCTCCTTGCCAAGAAACACTCATTTGAGGTTTCCTAGTTTGTTTTTTCGCTAGTTAGCTGCCCTCATAATTAGGCACGTTAACTGCTAAACGAGAACCTTTCTCGCTATAGAATGCACAGCTCTTCAATAGTTTAAGCCTTTGATAAATCACTAGTGGACATGCAATGAGCCAGTTTCCTGGAAATTAAGTGTTTGTTCGTACTGTTTAATTTATCTGATAGCTGCACAGAGCTGATTGGACATCGCAATGGCGTGACCAGGAAGGTAAATTAAGAGGACACACCCTCAACGTGCCGACAGTATATTGATTCGATCACGAACCTCTTGACTTTTATATTGCGTTGGTGTCTCACAAAATTGACAAGATATCTGCAGTATTCTTGTCACCTGCATTGGACTGATAGCCAAATTGATCAACGCTGATTGTCCTGCCTATCAGCCTGTCGCTATTTATAGGAAGTGATACAATGGAGACTGATGCGATCGCTCTTTGATATCCCTCTTTTTTCACAATGGTATCTGCTTCCCCGCGTCTATGGTCCACATTAACATGATTGCACTCCATATGCGCATCGCTTTAGGGAGAACGAAAAGATG
The DNA here is from genome assembly GCA_034190875.2 of Urechis unicinctus. Lineage (NCBI taxonomy): Eukaryota > Metazoa > Annelida > Polychaeta > Xenopneusta > Urechidae > Urechis > Urechis unicinctus. Next base: position 36,095,896 of record CM067351.1, on the reverse strand, counting down.
GTGGAAGCAAGCAATCTGACGGCTACGAGGAATTAAAAAGAATGTCATGTCGAGCAATGACTTAATTAGTTTAAGAGATTATTTGGTATCAAATTTTAAATTCACTGCTAATTAATCTTTTGCTATATGTGGAATATATCTACACGAAGAACTACAATAATTGGTAACATTGTCTCAACTGATGCTAACATCCTGCTTAGGCTGTTTAAGAATAATAACTGAATAACAAAGGTGATATTAACGCTTACCCCTTTCCCTAGATTACTGTTCATAGAAGGGACATGACCGCGTTAAACATTCCTGTTCTAAAGCACCCAGCCATTCGACAAATCTAGCCGCAGTTGGACTAACCATGATGCCACTAACTATAGCCGTACATGCATGGCAACTGATACCTCCTTATGGGTCTCTCGAGGAATGCATATTAATCAACGTTATACAATAGCAACATATAGAATTGAACAGCTCATGGGCGCTCTAAACGATATTCTCAAACAGTTTCAATCTATGTGTTTGTTCTCGAGTGAGTTCAATCATCGCTTAACGACCCGGAACTTGTGGGGAATCAAAATGATGACTGCGTCACAATGTTTGCTTTGACGCGCCTCTCAAATAGCGTGGTTAGCAAAACATGCAGTCTCGCCACATGCACGGATTCTGACTGCATTGGTTAATTAATATCCCGAGGCCATTTCGCTCGGTATCCCTATTAATAACTAATGCGCAGAATTAAGTGGGGTCTAGTATGGAGTCAACAACATTCCGAATAATGAGGACAACATGGCTCCAAAATACAATGGGACCAAACTCGAAAACAATTATGTACGGAGGTTAAGATCAGAAATATTTCAGTTCACGGAAGCCGTCTTACATGCATCAGCGACGATATGCAGAAGAGAATGCTTTGTGCCTGCCCCCGTGTGTTTGTGGCTCATTAAGAGGATGATTAATGTCAGTGAGTAACTCGTTTATTTTCTATGATATACACCTCTACTGCATATGAGGTATATGATAAATGACAAGGCCCTTTGTGTTTGTTGCAATGATAGTGCTAATAAATGTGAAGTGCTGGAACCTAGATATGCCTGTTAAATCGTGTTCTGTTATTTCATATGTTCTCTTCATATGCCTACCCTGACCAACCGCATTCATGAGCAAATAACACGGATAAGGGGCGATATACAGAGGGGCGAAGGTTTTATAACCGTTAGGGAAGCCGGCCATGATATACCAGTGGGTATCAAATCATTGGCACGCTTTATGTCCCCCATTTGTAACATAACACCATCATGGGCGACAATTTGACCACGTTGCTTTATTCCTTCTTAATCACAACAACAGTTACTGTGAGCAACTGTCACGAACAATTGACTGTGTCTAATTTGATCTAACCGGGTACAGTTAGTGCTATCTGCCCGAAGCAAAATCAGCTATCTTTAGGGCTATAAATGGCCGTGCATATTTTCACATAGAGGAGCAATGAAGCAAATTGCGAGCAAATAAACCCTTTTACATATACCTTTATCCTTTCATTTATGCATCGTTTGGACTGTGAATAATGTTATGATACATACGTTGATAATAATGCACAATTAGAGATGTCGTTGGTTATGGTAAAAAAACAACTGCTGCACTCTCTACCACATTTATTTCATTAAACCACCATTTGTCGTAGCTGCAATGTTGTGATATATATAAGAAGTATAATCTGCGCACATGGCACATGGAAATCACTAAGTTAATACTCATAACAACACCGTAGGGACACACATTTAGTAACGGGGAGCAAGAACAATTACTTTGCATTGGCTGGAGGCTGCAAAATAAAAGAGTCACTGATTTTTTTATGAAAGTGTCCGTTTGTATTGAAATAATAGGTTTTTGAAAACAAAACAATGCAACAAATACAATGCATTTACATTTGTACATAAACGTAAAAGGATAAAGCACACAAAGAGTGTATCCGAGGGTAACAAATAGACATAGGGTTCTCGAAGCTAAAAAGCTGCATGACAGATGGGACGGAACCAATTGCTCCCAGATAAAAATCTGCTGGGTGGTGGTGCAAAACTAATTCACAACTTCGGCAATACCACCGCTTGTGTTGAAAGTAGCAGAATGGTTTATTTGACTAACGTACAAAACTTTATATAGCAGAAGTAAGAAACTTGTTAATGCTAATCGGCGTAATATTCATTGCTTCTGACATTAGTGCACAATTATTTGTAATTATATATATATGTATAAATATATATATATGTTATATATATATATATATATATTTATATATATATATAATTAAAAATAATTGTGCATAACGCACATGAAGAATCCTTGATTCATATATCTTGCTAAGCCGCTGAACTGTCACTCCTTTCATGAAAAAGGTCATATAGTAGCTGGATGCTCAAGCTTTATCGGGACCCACCTTCTAACTATTCTCATAAGCTTGCAATAAAGCTTGACTCTTCGTCATCACTGATAACTACACAAAAAAGGTTATAAGTGATGTGCAGTCTTGTTGATGGTCTCACGATCTCCAAACTCTTGCAAACTGTATGTTGCCTGCACTTTGTGCAAGGTGAACGCAGGCGAGTTTTTGGATTGACCCATTAGGTCATTCATCAAAGAGTTTATAGCTTCGCTCAGAGCACCCACTGAGGTCTTTCGCCCGAGGAAATATTTGAAGATGCCACTTATGAACCGAAGCGTTTTGCCATAGTGTCTTGTAATAGCGTCGCTTAATACCTCGTGGAAGCCTCTGTTTAATTTGGATCAATAACAGTACGTGTTCTCTATAGTTGCCGAACTGCTTTACCTTAATATAACAACAACAACAACAACAACCTCGATCAATCGCTTGTCTCAGTATCGTTAATAGGCGCCGAGCTCCGAGACGTTGAATCATCAGTCAGATGTGCTCTTGTTGTTTATTTCATGGTATCGTCGCCTGATGCTGGGTGTGTATTTCGAGTTATTTCATAATCACCACACAGCTTAGCGTAACTATAAACTATTTGCTCAATACCTTCACATGTCCCTGACAAGCCAAAAAATGTTAATGTCCACCCCAGGCCAGTTTCTTAGCTCCAGAGAGTTAATGACAATCTAAAACCACCATCTACAGCGAGGACATGCGAGATCGAGTAACGTAAACTATGTGAGCTGCGAACTGTTTTCAATTTCGGGCAATTGATCTAGCTGACATTTATTACATAGTTAACTTGTTATTTTCGCTATTTTTAAGCCTATGGTGCAATGTGTTTTAGCAGCAAAACGACATTTGTCCCGCTCTCAATGGTCGTAGTGACGTCATCTGTGACCTGATTTTCCACAATAGATGAGTTACGTTTTATGCAAGTGATGCTGAACTATTTTATTCATATGTAAACTTCTGAATTATCACCCATCATGTCGGTAATGCGTTGGTTTACTACGTATGATAATGGAACAAGCCTCTGAAAAGCTGTTATCATAGCCATGACAGCTGCAATGCTAAATCCCAAGAACTGAAACGGTTTTAAGGCTCTAGGTTGAGGATGTCGTGCAGCAAACGTAACAATAAATCCTACTTAACCATGGCAAAATAAATGGAATGTTGATAATTGTAATGATTAGTTTAGCTACACGTAGTCAGTATGTCCACCGAATAAAAATTCAAACGAAGTAAATAACACGTGTAAATAACACGTCCGAGTAGATAAGCATTGTGTCTAATGAATACCTTCGGTGCATGCGGATATTTTACCTGAATCGGCAATCACTATACGCGTAGTGGAGACCGGTTTGTATCCAAACACAACACACAACGTTTTAGAAGAAAATAAATTATATTTACGTTGTCACGCTACGATCTCTCCTTCTCAATACGATCACATCAAGCTAGTCGCATTGCAAGGGTATACAACGTCACCTAATAAAACAACACACACAAGCAACCCATAGCAGAAGTTTAGGTGACGTTAGCTAGAGTTTGTCTTTCCATCTGTGATCATTATTGACAGTACCCAACTTTGTATATTGGCAAATTGAAGGCTTTGAAATCAGGTACGACGGTGACGCATTTCGCCTGTCTCGATTATCGAGCTTAAACGGGCGTATTTATCAAACACTGTCTTCCATATTTTTAAACTCGCATTAGTAAACTTGCATTGGGAAAATTGATGGCATACTATAATAATATTTTTGCACATGCTACATATCCGTCATTCGCAGCCAGCCAAGGCACTGCCCTTTGATCGCACTTAGTAGCCAGTTCGCCCTGTTTTTGTTTACAGTTCAATTCAAATATACATTGATAACCAATCAATTGCGTGGATATCCGTCTTAGCCTTAGACCTCGATCCAGTTTTCATTTGCACACTCGTGTCATCAGGAGAGCTTCGTACATCCAAAGACCATCTGGATATTGCCTATATTACTGCATTGCCGATTATATTACATCGTTTTGTAGTAACACGCCGCAATGTGACTTCCCTGGCCCTAACCGACCCCACTATTGACCCAGCACATCCCTTGTTTCCATGTAAGCCACAATGCTTCAAATTATGCAATTCAGATCAACTAAGGTTTGGACTGTCTGACCAAACATGCACGTCGGATATACCATTTACATCCCATGCTGGGCCTAACAAATCGTATTGATGCCCCGGCGTTGTCGTTTAAGCACATTAAAAAGACTCGAATTACTATATTATCGTCCACTATGAATTGAATAAAAAGCAATTTTGCGCCATGTTATCGTTTTATGGGCGGTAACAGGTGTAGCTGTTATATACAAAATGATTTGACATGATGTGACACACACAGACAGTATAACAAGTGATAAGCATTCGTACACTGATATGGATTTCCCCAATACTTCCGATATTTATCAACAGGAATTTGATTCCACAGTGATTGTACTTGTACGTAAAAGCACCATCACCACTACATAAATTGTCTTTAAATATAATGATGTAGTTTCTAGGTTTCTACGACAGGTAGCCAAAGCAATGTTTTAAAACCTGGTGTGGTGATGAAACCTATTTGTTTTCGTTACAACAAACACAGCGATCCTCTGTAGATGGTCAATATGCACATTTGATATACCATAACATGGTTTATTTTCCTACTCAATATGTGATGTTACATATGCATGCATGAGTGTTTCAGTGTCTATAGCATCATTGTCGTTGTTGCGCTGTTGTTTTAGAATTCCATGTATTGTGATTTTCACTCTGTTCGTTTGTCTTCAGTACGTTTAACCTCACTTGCCCAGATACAAACCCACATTGCGTACCGAATAATTAAGTGGTGCTATCAACGAAGGTAGTTCTCGATCACGCAGGTTCTCACAAATTCAAAACACGGAGCCTCTTGCATATTCTGCATATGTGACATTTCTGTTGGTGAACCTTGTGCTATAGTGTAAGAGAGCATGGATTAACAACAATATACTCATGCACAATCTCTCCCAGTTGGGTCCTGTACATTGGTAACAGCACTGGTGCCTAAACTGAACCCGCCACCCCCCTAAGGCACACCGCAATTCATCGAATGTACATAGGGAGTCTTTCCATTGATAATCTGCTCTACTCTGATTCCGATACGATTCAATCCATTTTGTAACACTTTCATTTATGTTTAATTGATTTTCAAGACATTCTGCTAGTAGTCCATTGTTCACCGATTCAATGCTGATGATAAATCCAGGAGGATAAGGATTGTTACTATCAGGTCTGTCTCACGAACTATCGACTGAGATACCGCGACGCAAATGAAAGGAAACGGTAAGGAGAACATATACCACAGCATAACCAAGTCATAAGAAAACTAGCATAAATCTATTTAAATTCTGCCTGTTGGTTCCGTGTTTGGTTATAGGCATTTTTTGGGGGATGAACGACTATTGACATTGAGACATATTGGCTATCGCAATGATTGTGTCAGAGTAGCCTGCTTCAGTGATACCAAGGTTAAAAGACAGCCAAGTGGTTAAATGGATATATTAGGAAAAAAGCAAACAAACTATAGAATAGTGTAGGTGATGAAATACAGACGTCATGGAATGGAATTGTTCGTACTTCTATATCTTTGAATAAGTCAAACAAAGCCAGTCCGAATATTGACGACAAATGTATCCCACGAATGTCAGGTGCTTAACCCGGTATTATTTGTGTACTGTTATCGCAACCAATATACCCAATTATTAGGAGTTATTTTAACCTTAGCACTAATAGCCCTATTCAATCGGCAAGACAATCCTATTAATTCGCTGAGAGACGTTTGATTGTGAGCTACGTAATTCACGGCTTTTGTCTCTGCTTTATTAGTTACTCGATAAAAGGTACACATATACGATAGTATCACTTGGATATTATGGGCGCCAACTGACACGTTCCGTAGACACGTTTCAAATGTAATGGCCATCTATTCGCACGAATGCTTCCATCTCAATTTTGATTTCAAACACATTGAGGTCTCTCCAGAGCCATAATACACTATATGATATTGCCATCGGGCGAGTAGGCGCGATGTCGAGTGTACATCTGACCCGAGAGGATTGCAACTTGGCCAATTGTGCAGCTATCACGTGTTTATTGCATCTTAAAGGGACACAAATGGCGAATCAAACCCTGTTAAATGGCTGCCCACAAATATAAAACTCTCACCATTATTCTAACATACTCCTCCTCTCGTGAATATAGAGAGCCATTAGTAAGACGCGTTCAGCCGATGATAATTTTATAATCCATATATAACGTTGGAGGCATTACGAGTTTTAATAAGATGAATGTCTTTAAGGGATACTGCTTATCGCATTTTGCTATTATAAGAATTCGAAGCGAGCTAAATGTTTAAGTCAAGGAAGCAACTTGTGTTGTAGATAACATCTTATTCTCGTTCCTAAGAGACGAAGACTCGGCGAACAACTTGCACTAATCCACATCAGTACATTAAACTGAACCTAATCAATGATAACAGCGTTCACTCGTCATGTATCCGAGGGACTACTACCATGAAAACGTGTGCTGTAAATCCAGCAGTTATTGAACTGCACACGCAAAATAAATGTTCATAAGGCATTAGTCATGTGTTCGCAATAACCTTAGCAATATATTTGGAGAATATTCAAGGTAGACAAATAACAAATGTTACGCTATTTTTCTTCGCAACATCACATATAATGATTGAGTGTCGTTTTAAAAGTAGCATGAATGAAAACAATATCATTTGATGCTGCATAACCGTTTGAGGGTAATAATATGCATAACTTGCTTAAGCCAGCTGAGCATTAATCGTTACCTGAACGAGATGAGGCAATATAGGTACATTAGCATAGATGTGAGGGGTATTTAGTAGGATTTGAGATGAGCACACTGATGCGCTATTCTTTGGATTCCACATAGCATATACATTCACTCTACTAGCGCAATGCTTCTGTCGGATAAACATGTAAAGTGCACTCGTTCTATTGTAAAGGCACATAAGAACGTGTTATTGTAATATATAGAATAGACATTTGTAATATATTTAGAATGTCACTTAGTAATTGATAAGCATTAGATATTGACATGGCTGACCATGCATAATAACTTATGACCTGTCGCGATCCAATGCGTATCGCCCACAATCAGAGATCACAAACTCATTTCGCCCCACACCATGATCAGCTCAGAATAAATCGACAACTATTGCATGCAGTGGTAGAAAGCGTACTTAATATATTTGGCGTTATACTAATTAGCAGGGCTTCAAAGGTTACGAGAAGTGCAACCACCCTCGCAGCACATTGGGGACAAGCAGCCTCCACATTCATAGCCTCGTGATTTTCACCGGTGTAGAGAGTTAATTTATTGTACTCCAGGACTCAATGTACGTCCGTTTAGGAACTTTAGTCAGCCAATAATCAGGCACTTAGGCACATCTAGAATGCAATATCCTAAATTGGGTAAAACCACTAACGTTTGACTCATCTATTACGGAATGACTGAAATAAGGCAAAGTGGTCGGGGCTTTATGGCTGTGGCTTGCTTTCAATTATGTCAAATAACGGCCACTTAGCCGACATAAAAGAATTGATTAAAAACCCCTGGGATCTAACTCCTCGAACAGCCTGGCTACCATCATGTGCCGTGTCAATGCGTACCGGTTTTGACGAACCACAAGTTAGTTCAATATGAACCTACCCCTTGATGGATAACAATAGTAACTATCGCCCGGAAACCGTTGATCATTGTTTTTGTCATGGCGGCAATGCCTTCTTTGCTCAGTTATTTTGCATGCAAAAGTATATTTGAATATAAATGTTTGTATGTATATAAACATATATGTATAGATATATATATATATATATATATATATATATATATATATATATATATAGATATATATATATATATATATATATATATATATATATATATATATATATATATATATATATATATATATATAATATATATCTATATATATATATATATATATATATACATATATATATATATATATATATATATATATATATATATTTATATATATCTCTTAACTTATTTGCTTTTGTACGACTGGATACAGCTCAAAGCCCGCATATAATATGTTGTATTGCTAATATATATAGATCTCGTATTGAAGCGTTGTCATTGTTGTTAAATATGACCAATATAATATAATAGAATCATTGCTTATGAGATCACGGTATTTACTTATCACATATCCTGGCTATTGGGTGCGAGGACTCATGATAGAGTCGCCGCTTGTGAGAATTCCCTTGTGCAGGCTGTATACGTGCGGTTAAAGGCACTATTAACCACAGCGAAAGAATTCACCTCTAGCATTGCCGAATAACCTATTTTCTGGTCAGTTACCGCGCCGAATCAGCCATCTGCTTTAAATTTGAGTGCAGGTTAGTCCGCAGGATTACTTAGTATTATAGCATATTATGGTCCACGTAGAGTTGAGCCCCCGGATCAATCACCCACGACCAGCTGCTGTCAAATCATCTTAGGGTACGATTGTCACAGACTGCGTAGTTCTATCGTGCATCAGTTGCCTTAAGTCGCCTTCTTGATTAAAACTTGTAACAGATTTCGCAGATCATGATGCCATAAGATGAGCGATTATCCCTGACTACCCACTTATATGACAATACTACAAAATGATAAGCTCATTAGAAGTTTTGAAGATTAATTGAGACCAAAACGCTATTTAGCTGGTTTCCGTATCGTATTGCAAGTGCACGTCGTAGAGAAATATGATTACATGCTAACTAATCATTTACCTGTCCTCGTCGCGATCACTACGGATATTTAAATCTGTCGACGGGTCCTAATTCCTATCGGTTATAAATATCGTCCCCCTTTCAGTCGACCCTATACAAACGTACCATATACAATTGCCGGAATGTTTTCCCTATCGAAGACAAATATAAAACGACGTTCAGCAGAAGTGAGCAACGTGTTTGAAGATAATGCCCATCTGCCTCTCTGCTCACCTGCTTGCTTTGTCCATTCGGTGTTTATTGCACATTGGGTCTTCTGTTTCAGCGCATTCCGTGACTTGTTAGTATTGTACACCGTACACATAGCTGCGTATCATTAACGTTATCTTGCACTTGGTCCATTTTTACTGAGAAGATGTGCGAACTCCAACGGCAAATCAAATACATAAATATATAAATATATAAATATATATATATATATATATATATATATATAGTTATATATATATATATATATATATATATATATATATATATATATATATATATATATATATATATATATATATATATATATATATATATATATATATATATATATATATATATATATATATATATATATTTATATAGTTTTGTATTTGATTTGCCGTTGGAGTTCGCACATCTTCTCATATTGAACATCCGAGGGCAAAATGCTGATTATCTTTATATAATGACTTCTCAAGAATAAATCTCTTTAGTACAGTTATTTCGTTTCCGCAAATGTATGTTTAACTAACATGGTTGATTATGTTCATTAATAGTTAGTAAACAAAATGAACAAACACAAGCACAACTTGACAAACAAACATAAAACAACACTCGCAGCAATTCAACTTACAAGGTGTTATTTGACAAGTAACAGTTAATGATGAATTTTCAAATACGCTGACGAAAAGCGTTCCAACTTGGCTCCCACAACACCATTGTCACATTGGTATATTGTCAACCACTGTTCTGAATATCAACATTGCAAAGTCAAACCTGATTCGCCGCCAATTATCACCATTTTCTCTACCTCGGTAAACGGGGCAAAGACGTTCTCCAACAGCAAAAAGTAAAGTTAGTAGCTCGTAGCAGCTTGAATTCCAAATGAAAAGTGCTATATCAAAAACCTATATGCGAATTTTCTACTTGATATATATATATATATATATATAGATATATATAGAGAGCGATATATATATATATATATAGATATATATATATAGGGATATATAATATATTTATATATATATATATATTATATAAAAGATATATATGTATATATATATATATGTATAAATATAAATATATATATATACATTATATATATATATATGTTTCTATATATATGTATATATATGTATATATATATATATATATATATATATATATATATATATATATATATATATATATATATATATATATATATATATATATATATATATATATATATCTATATATATATATATATTGTGAATAAACAACATGCAGGCATTAGTCGTTTATTTTGTTTTTCCGCAGAATAGTCATTCCTTAGGCTTGTTATAAAAATATTCGGTAAGTATATTTAGTTATATGCGAAGTAAATCTTTTGTGTGGGCCTGCCAGCTGTCCGTATCATTCATGATTTCTTGAACCTCCATACCCTGTACATACAATGGAATGGCTATATAAGTTCCACTTCGGCTCTACCCACCCACACACACTTGTCTCTTTACGAGATGCAAAATCTCAACGAGAACATTTGCTAAATAGCAGAATAACTTTTTTGCCTTATTTTCTCTTCATATCAACTTCTCCCTAAAAGATGCAGTTAGTATGTAATGCTTATAAATTATGGCAACAATATTTTAGGCTGTGGGATGCTCTTACATGTGTGTGTCCGAACCCCCATGATGTATGCATGTCTTGTCATCATGAGCCACTTCGGTATCTTTGTCAGCCATGACAAAAACCAAAGCACACATAACAGTGAATTCAATTGACAATGTGTGTACCGATAAACTCAAACACGATATATAAAGATGCCGTAGTTAACTTTGTCAAATGAACTGGCGCTTTGATCTAAAACAGAGTGTTTATTCTGATATAACCTTGCCTTGACTTGTCACGCACTATGAATTAGCTTAGAAGATAATAAACATTATGTCAATTTGCTCATGTGCGCTCAGTACAGAACATGCTATATATCGGCTGGTCCATATTATTCATTGAGTGACACCCTCAGCATTATGTCATTGACAATCGCCAAGTTTATCTTATTCAGATTGCATAGAGGCATTTTCATCTATGGACAAGTTGGAAGTGCTCTGGGTGTCATCAAAAGGCGGCAATCAGGAGTAAAATTGCCATCCTCCAACGCTTGTTCGCTGAATCGGCTGACTGAAAATGGTTGTGTGGTCTGTCGGGTGAGTGACGTTATTTGTTGATTGGATGATGAGTTTGTGTGTGTGTGTGTGTTGGTGTGTGTGTGTGTGTGTGTGTGTGTGTGTGTGTGTGTGTGTGTGTGTGTGTGTGTGTGTGTGTGTGTGTGTGTGTGTGTGTGTGTGTGTGTGTGTGTGTGTGTGTGTGTGTGTGTGTGTGTGTGTGTGTGTGTGTGTGTGTGTGTGTGAGTGTGTGTGGGTATGCTGGTGTGTTTGCGTGTGTAATGGATTTTGGTACTGTAGGAAAGCGGTTGTCGAAAACCGCGTGCAAAGGAGCTATCAACGTGTGTCGATTCACATCTTATAATCGGATGATGTTATAATAGTCATAATAATAAGCGACTATAACAGACACAAACGACCGTGGTTATTCAGCCTGTGATGTTGCTTGTACAATTGGGACATCCCTTGTGGTTAGATGTGACAGTTAGACTTTTCATACAGATGTACGTACGTCCTTCTAAGCAAATACTAGCCATCCGAGGGGAAATACGCGTTAGTTTGTTCGTATACTTCCGCCATGACGTTACAGGCTAGCGCGATCAATTCTGACTGCAGAAGACCGATCTTAGGATAAAAAGCAACTTTCGCCTTGATGCATCATAGGCTGTCAGGCAATGCGTCAATTGCTGGGGTATAATATGTCTGTTTGTAACCGATAGATTGATGTCACAGACGCACAAAGCCTGGTGGATGTAGCTGTGATGTGTCTGTGATGGTAAAGGGAGAGGACACACCCTGGTCTGATTAATACTTGCGTCGCTTTCATGAGCCGGCTATGACATCCAATACAATATTTCAGCGCAGGAGAGGGTGAATTGATTCGTCCATCACAACGCGTTGCAGCAACTAATGAATACAGCATCTTTACAACAACAGCTTTTGGCGTCAGTTTCTCTTTCACATCAGAAGAATGTCATACAAACTACGACAACAGTTTTCCATCTGGTGTGGCAAATTTCACTTCCCCTGACCAATCTCATCGTTTTGTCAGCGCATTTCCACCCTTATACTACTTCCATCATTTACTTCATCAAATGTATATTTGAGTAACGCAAATGGTAATTATTTATTAAATGTTGGAGAGTGAGTTATCGCACAATGAACGTTTGTCAGCGGAAATACGAATATTAGTAGGCAAATCTTCTATACAAGCGGTTCAAACATTGCTTCATAATATTTTGTGAAATTCATGCGAGATGGAAACTGCGAGAAATCTTCCCACTATATCCTCCGTTATCGGTATTCCACTCGCGCTCTAATTTCGTCTAGGCAACTAACATGCGAATATGTACTAGAATAAACCTGCTAATAAAAACGTGCCAAAATGACTAACGTAAAAAGGACCACTAGAAATCATAGCGAGCGTTAAGCTAGAAATACTTTCAACGTGACATGAATCACGATATTTATGAGAACAAATTTACACTGCTAGACACAACACGCTTCGCTTCGAAAATAATAGAACACGTCAACGAGATATTGATTCTTACGGGGTCCTCAAACAGCAATATCCGGCCAAAAGTGGCAATTCTTTCTCCTTAGCCCCACACAAGCCTTTTCTACATACAGTAATCTTCTGCGACGAAAGTTTTGCTGAAATGGAAATGATGTTAATAAACAGAGCTGGTCAGCTTTTACCTAAAACTTTATGAAGTCAATCAATTTGGGTTCATGCCCGAATCAAGTGGTCACGTATTGTTATATGTCGTGGGACGATGAATACGTTCCACGCGCATGGGCAAAGGGGTTTATTATATTGCATTAGATTTCTGTGATTATACACTTAAGATATGCCGCCTAACGACCCAGTCGGCGAATGAACTTATTTACACAATAAAACGTCTTAAAGCTGCCATTTTAGTGCCGCACATCATAACATGCCTGAAGCGATTAAGCGACACTCGCCCCTACATTAACACCATTTATAAAATATCGTCATAACTCTGGTCATAGCACACAATTAATACGCTGTCGTTGCGGACAATCAATTACACACTGCTCAGAAGAGTCCGCACGGTACAAAATATTATAAGCTAGTTGCTTTCTATAGACTCCGCTCCATCATAACATATGCCAATTTACATATAGCAGTTGCAAAGAATGTGATTCACATCAAAACCGGAATTAATAATGGTCCACTAGTGTATAATGCAATAACCGTAAACCGCGAAATGGTAACAACAGGACTAAAGGTTTTCTTCCAGACGCTAGTTTTTCACATGATATGATGATCTAAGCGTTATTGCCCTTCTATATATGAACAAGCCTGGCATAGCAAGCCCCTACCATTGAAATAAGAATGTTAACTATCCGCGAACAGAAATTTTCTGTTTTGAACCAAACCTCAGTGTTTACCTCTGTTGGTTAACCAAGAGTCCAATTGCAAGTATTGGGATGATTAAATGATATCCCGATAGACATGCCCGGATGTTAAGTGATGATTTGACAAACCAGTGTTATTTACGCTGAACTGATCAATTCACACGTCTCAAGTATGCCATGTATTACTATTGCCACGAGCAGAATATAACTTCCGGTTTAAATCTGCTCATACTTGCTGCATACGCATTATGTTATAAACATAATCAACTAGTTTGTGCATCGACCGAATCAATCAAACAAGGGAATATGTTGTTTGCTTGTTCTGCAATACTCCCAGATAATGGCTGCCCAGTTATTGTCATTAATTGCATGGCTCACGTCATCAAGATGATGT
>CM067351.1:36010417-36081422 GCA_034190875.2 Urechis unicinctus | reverse complement strand
CAACTATGGGGATAAAGCCAAGCATCCAAAGGGGACATTTATGCGTGGTGTACGTGTTCGATCACATGACACCACTAGATCTTCGACAGCACCAGAGATCACGTAAACAATGACAGCGGTTGTTTTGTTCGAAACATTTTACTCAGACCTCCCAGTATGTTATTTATTCTCGTAATGGTTATTATAAGCTGAGTGTCAGCAAGTTAAGAAAACATGTGAACGTTTTTTATTTCGAAGAAATAACACATGTTGTGATGCAGTGCTCTTGAGTATCAACAGACGACAGGCGCTCATTCATGCGGCATGGCAGCAAACTACATGCGCTCATTCACACGGTATGGCAACAGATTACAGGCGCTCATTCACGCGGTATGGCAACAAGCTACATGCGCTTATTCACGCGGTATGGCAACAGATTGCAAGCGCTTATTTACTCAGCATGGCAACAGATTACAGGCGCTCATTCATGCGGCATGACAACAAACTACAGGCGCTCATTCACGCGGTATGGCAACAGATTTCAAGCGCTTATTCACGCGGTATGGCAACAGATTACAGGCGCTCATTCACGCGGCATGGCAACAAACTGCATGCGCTCATTTACGCGGTATGGCAACAGATTACATGCGCTCATTCACGCGGTATGGCAACAGATTGCAAGCGCTTATTCACTCGGCATGGCAACAGATTACAGGCGCGCATTCACGCGGCATGACAACAAACTACAAGCGCTCATTCACGCGGTATGGCAACAGATTACAGGCGCTCATTCACGTGGCATTGAAACAAACGACATGCGCTCATTCACGCGGCATGGCAACAGAGTACAGACGCTCATTCACTCGGCATGGTATTAACTCTCGATCCGGAGGGCTAATAAACACAAGTACCAATATATGACCAACGTTAAAGCGACGGCACGCCATCAGTCTTAAGCTTGACACGACTTTGCGTGTTATTCGTCGGGTCCTTTGCAGACGTCGTCCGATGGTATCTTATGCCAGTTTTGACAAAATCTCTATGCCAGATGTGACCTTTGTTGCAAACCCGCAAGGACAGAACACGCTTGAACGCTTCTCGAAACTCCACATTAAATATACTGAATATGAATGGATTCATGGTGCTATTCAAATACCCCAGCCATGTGAAAATGGCCGTTACTAGGGGCGGAATGCAGTGAGTACAGAACGCCGAGATGATATTAACTGTAAAAAATGGCAGCCAGCAAATGAGGAAAGTCCCCATGATCACACCAAGCGTCAAAGCGGCTTTGTGATCCTGCAGTTTATACTGGTTCTGCTGCGAGATATCTCTTTGCCCAGTTGCTAGAGGTTGTATCCTATCACAGGCAGCGGGAGAATATTGCCCGGACGCCCAGGTTCTTTTAATGTTCTTGGTATGCATCCGAGCGAACTTATACAACTTTGTGTAGAAAATGAGCATGACAAAACATGGCAGGAAGAAGCTGATAATGGACGATATAACGGCATACGTGGGGTTCAGTTCCATAATACAGTGACCGTGACACAAGGACGAATCTGTTAAGATTGGAGGTGCTGCTGGAGTCGCGGTGGAGTTAGATACCGATGTAGAATTGAGTAGGTCTTCCACGTCCGTTCGTTCATGGTCCTTGACGTGCCAACCTAAATGTACGGGCAGGAATGATATAAGCGCACTGAGGAACCAAACACAACCTATTGCTAAAATACATCGCTTGACAGTCATGCGTCGTGGGTAACGAAGCGGGCATTGAATATGCAAGAACCGGTCAAAACTGATGGCGCAAAGGTTCAATATGGATGCAGTTGAGAACATCACATCAAATGAAAGCCAGATGTTGCAGAAAACGGATCCAAACACCCAGTAGCCAATGACGTCGTTAGCTACAGCGAATGTCATCACGAGCACCGCTACTAAAGTATCGGCCACAGCTAGAGATATTATGAAGTAATTATTTGTTTTTCTCAAGTTCCGATCTGTCAAAATAGCCACAATCATCAAAGTATTTCCACATACAGCAATCACGATAATAAGCGAGAGAATTATTCCAATGAGGAGCTTTACCAACGAGCTATAATGAGTTTCTGGATACACCGCTATTTGGTCCTCCATGGATATATTGCCACAGATAGATCGCCACATATTGCCCTTTAACATCGGTGTCGCTGCGGAAGATAGGTGACCCAGGAAGGGCGAACTTCCGTTTGGAGCTATCTCGCTCAATGCCGCTGAATGCCCCATGTTTTTCCCAATCTCAGATTGTCCAAATACAAGATCATTTTGGTCTTGAGGCATGCTGATAGCGGTCTGCGTCAGGCATGATGCGTCTCATTATGCTGTTTGCAGTTACACGTAAACGGCACCGAAGAATTTCCGTCTAAGACTTGCGTCAGGTGCTTAATGTTTCAATGGGTTCCACGCAAAGTATGAGTGCTTTCCAGGACAATGCGTGATATGTTCATCATAACGTGCTCATTATCGGTTGGTGGGTTAGTTGGTTGGTGTCTTCTGCAATCAAAACAAAAACAGAATTAAGTGTTAGACAAACGCACAGGAGTGCAAGAAGTAGATCAATTTGCTTAGCTAATGGGATAAGTCAATATCACAGTGTTTGGTATTTTAACAAGCACTCGACTCGAATAATAAAATGACCACCCCCCCCCACCCCCCCCACACACACACTCCAACAAGCTAAGTAAACAAAACATACTATCCTTTAAATTAAACAAAATTCGAGCCCCATATTGTCAACTGTGCGTAGGCGGACAGGTCACAGCTACCTGTCACCATTGAAATCATATTTACCCTCAGAATCCGAGAACGTCAAAAGTCAGCAAAATTGACATCCGACGAGGATTTCTGGTGGAGTTGATAATTTTATCGATGACAGCTTCAAGTTTTATCTTATACCTAAAAGAAGTACTCCACCAAGAACAATATAATTGTTGTTTTTGTTCATGCGCCGACTCGTGATTTGGCGCAAATCTTACTCGTGTTAGCATAGCATATGACAGGTTGAACAATGAGTACTCTATTGTTTAATGGTATATTGACGTAAGTGTTCACACTTAGCGCTGCGTTTTGAGTTATCAAAGAAAGCGCCAAGCGATAGACACAGCTGTCGTACGGGGTGAACCTGGGTACATATCACATATTTTAAATGCATGTCTACTCGTAATTAAGTACGTCTGTCTGCTTGCCTCTCGATGAAAATAGTTAAGAACTATTCTCGAAGTGTCCTAAGAGACTTACATTGGGTAGCCTGTTTATGCTAAATTCACATTCAATGATGTTTTCAAGTTAAGAATTCATCATCAACGGTTATTCTAAGCAAGTCAGGGTAACTTTACTGTTTGACCTTATCCTTAAGATAACTTAAGATTGCTTTTGTGCAACCATTTGTCCACGACAAATTGTGAGATCTATTCTGCAAAATAATAACGTAGCTATTTGTTCAACTGTGACGTTGAAATGCTTAATTCACGCTGTACATGGAATCATCAATAACATTTGGCTTTGCAGCAGTATAATTCATAAAACAGTCAACAATTTCTGCAATTGCAAAGATTATGCCACGACTTTGCGCTATGCATGCCAAATCTGAATCAATGATGGCTATCATTTGAACTTGCAGTCGTAAAACAGCCTCTATCTATGTGCAATGCTGTAGCAGGATAGCATATGCATGACACCACTGACAATACAAAGGTATGCACACCTCAGTATATCCTTATTTATTGCTGAAACACTAAAACGCATTATCTTATAAACGTATCATTCAAGCGTCTACTAGTAAGTCCGAAAGGCAGCCACGTGATGATGATTATCCATTAGACGTAATCCGACGGCATTCGATAATTCACAAATGTCACGAAAACCACTACAAATTCGGATAGCGGTCAACTAGTTATCTATGCTTGGCCTTAGAGAGCAACATTTGGTCCATACTAAGCATGCACGGATTCAACAGCTGTTGGAAGTTAAAATTGTAGACAAATGCCTGTCTAAACATGACGTGACACCCCAAATGCCGATCGGCTTATTTCCATCATCCATGACCTCTATTGGTCATCCTGGTGAAAACATTGCGTGTGTGGATTATTAAGGGAGTACAGAGTGAATCGTTGTGCAAATAATCTGTGGTTTGGAGTCCATTCGATTGTATATGACATGTCATCGTCGTTATTGAAATACGTCACACCCGCTGCGTCTGTGCAATTCCGCTTTCCGGTTCGCTTGAACAGATTGCATTACATTCGTATGGCAATAGGTCGATCACGCTCCCCAAGAACCTTGTCTCCCTCTAGATTATTTAGACCCATTGGAAATGACATTATAATCGACAATTAGAGGGTATTGACAACGATGTGATAATTCACCACTCTACACATAATACCGCGTAGCTGGGTCCAAACCCTTGTTAATAACAGCAATCCTGAGAATCAGGAAGCTCTTACGAACCAACGACATTTTTATATGATATATATCGCCAAGCTAATGGACTGCTTGGTGATGCGCGCCAGAGCACTGGCTGTCAGAAAGACCCGCCCAACCACGGGTAATGAATGACAAGATGACGGAGAACCCCACTAGACATCAGGACCGTTAGGTAAGGTAAGTATAGGGTTGAACGGCACACCAACACTAATGTGTTATATCAGGACCGCCTCATTCTAAATGACTACGATTAGCGGCAACAAAAGTGATTACAGGGGCTTTTTTTGTTTACATCAGCACTATGAACGGACATCACTTATTACAAAAAGAGGGTTATAACAAAGCAACTCACATTGCCACTTAAGACTATACAGAAATACTTGCCAATTTGATTGGTGGGGGTGGAATGAGGGTGGTTACCCAAGATTACGCCGCCCCTAGGGTGCCTTGACACCGATATGGCTGTTAGGCGCTACAGACCGTTATGTTAAACGAGTAGAAAATCTATATCACCAGCCAAATGAAAGTTAACAATGATTTATAAAGACGTCAACCAACGCTAAATCGATATCAAATTACCAATTGATGAACTTGGCGAAATATGTGTAATGTTGTACTGAAGAAACAAACTGTTTCAGTAATGTAATACTGATCACTTTCATGCAAAACGACCATCTGTATGACGCTTAAACAGTTTGATCCGTGGAAGTGATAGTGATCTTTCGAAAATTTTACTTCGGCTTTACGTACCTGACATAAGAATGGAAAAAAATCATTATGATGACAGAATAGTCCATAAGAGCTGGGATAAAACCATAGCGCGATTATTTGTCCAAAATCTAGTGGCGAAGACATCGTTCGCGATGACAGAGGTGGAGAGGTGAGGAAATCGTTCTTAATAGTATGAGTTAGGGGAGTGGGAACATCCTTCGTAATGGTAGGAGGGTGGGGGGGATCCTTTTTAATGGTAGGAGTTGAGTGAGTGGGGATATCCTTCTTTATGGTAGGAATTGAGGGGGGCATCCTGATTATTGGTAGGAGTTGAGGGGGGGGGGCATCCTTCTTCATTGAAGGAGTTGAGTGAGTGGGGACATCTTTCGTAATGGTAGGAGTTGAGGGGGGGGGGGGCATCCTTCTTTATGGTAGGAGTTGAGTGAGTGGGGACATCCTTCTTAATGGTAGGAGTTGGTTGATAGGGGACATCCTTCTTAATGGTAGGAGTTGGTTGATTGGGGACATCCTTCTTAATGATAGATTTGAGTGAGTTTGGACATCCTTCTTAATGGTAGGAGTTGAGGGGGGCATCATTCTTAAGGGTAGAAGTGGGGAGGGGGACATCCTTCTTATTGGTAGGAGTTGAGGGGGAGCATCCTTCTTAATGGTAGAAGTTGAGTGAGTGAGGATATCCTTCTTTATGGTAGAGTTGAGTGAGTGGGAACATCCTTCTAAATGGTAGGAGTTTAGGGTGGGGGCATCCTTCTTAATGGTAGGAGTTGAGTTAGTGGTGATATCCTTCTTAATGGTAGGAGATGAGTGAGTGGGGTCATCCTTCTTAATGGTAGGAATTGAGGGGGGGCATCCTTCTTAAATTTTGGAGTTGAGTGAGTGGGGACATCCTTCTAAATGGTAGGAGTTGGTTGATTGGGGACATCCTTCTTAATGGTAGAGTTGAGTGAGTTGGGACATCCTTCTTAATGGTAGGAGTTGAGGGGGGCATCATTCTTAAGGGTAGAAGTTGGGGGGACATCCTTCTTATTGGTAGGAGTTGAGGGGGAGCATCATTCTTAATGGTAGGAGTTGAGTGAGTGATGATATCCTTCTTAATGGTAGGAGTTGAGGGGGGGGGGCATCCTTCTTAATGGTAAAAGTAGAGTGAGTTGGGATATCCTTCTTAATGTAGGAGTTGAGTGAATGAGGTCAACCTTCTTAATGGCAGGAGTTGAGGGAGGTGGGGGGGCATCCTTCTTAATGGTAGGAGTTGAGTGAGTGGGGACATCCTTCTAAATGGTAGGAGTTTAGGGTGGGGGCATCCTTCTTAATGGTAGGAGTTGAGTTAGTGGAGATATCCTTCTTAATGGTAAGAGTTGAGTGAGTGGGGACAAGCTTTCTTAATGGTAGGAATTGAGGGGGGCATCCTTCTTAAATTTTGGAGTTGAGTGAGTGAGGACATCCTTCTTAATGGTAGGAGTGGGGGGGCATTCTTCTTAACAGTAGGAGTTGGTTGATTGGAGATATCCTTCTTAATGGTAGATTTGAGTGAGTTGGGACATCCTTCTTAATGGTAGGAGTTGAGGGGGGCATCATTCTTAAGGGTAGAAGTGGGGGGGGACATCCTTCTCATTGGTAGGAGTTGAGGGGGAGCATCCGTCTTAATGGTAGGAGTTGATTGAGTGATGATATCCTTCTTGATGGTAGGAGTTGAGGTTGGGGGGGGGCATCCTTCTCAACGGTAAAAGTTGAGTGAGTTGGGATATCCTTCTTAATGGTAGGGGTTGAGTGTGTGGGGATATCCTTCTAAATGGTAGGAATTTAGAGTGGGGGGGCATCCTTCTTAATGGTAGGAGTTGAGTGAGTGGGGACATCCTTCTTAATGGTAGGAATTGAGTGGGGTGGGCATCCTTCATTAATTTTTGAGTTGAGTGAGTGGGGACATACTTCCTAATTGTAAGAGTTGAGGGGATATGAACATCCACAAAAATGTAGGAGACTATTGCTTTTAAATTCATTCCACTGACAGGGGTTCGTATCACACTTTAGAATCAGCACGATCAATCTTCTGACACCTGTAGCATCTCCAGAGGCACCGTTTACCGTTATAATATCAACAACATACCACCAGTTTCAGTGAGAGTATACAAAAAGAAACAAGGATGCTTTCTAGAGTCCAAATGAAGGTTCAAAGTAAATAGTATTGATTATTGTTTTATACGAGGAATATAAGACAGCTTATGATGGGATGAGTTTTCTAGAGAAATACAATAAGGTTAAATAAACGGACACAGTCAATGCTTTCCCATTACAAACAACTTCAGCACAAAAATATACCAGTTATACCAGTGTTTGGGGTGGCCGTTTGCCTCCGACCCGGCACCACACGTTCAAAATGTTCCTCTAAACTCTCAAAGAGGCAACCGTTAGGAGAGGGTGGGGGGAGGGCGAATCCTAACAACTTTCATGTAAATAGCAATCAATCTTATATCCCAAGATAATAGTGCCAATTAACGAATATTGTCTGTGTTGGGGGTCGTTTGCATCAACTAACATGCACCTTTATGTTAGTAAAACAACTGAGACAATCTCAGATACTTCCTCTCACTGTCGAGACTAGAACGCACGTGGCGCATTACGTCCACAAAACGCCTTTCGTCCACGCTTTCCGCCATTTCAACACAAGCATTAAGTCATTACCAAAGACATAATCATATCTCACCTGAGATAATCTTACATGCAAATGCATTGTAGGATAGGCAAAACAGGCGGACCTGCTTGATTATGTGTGAAAAGGGAAGCCCAATCTGAGTAGCCTGGTTTTGCTTCGACTCGTTCGCATATATTACAATGCGAATCATACACAACCGGATGTTTACATTCATAAACATAGAAAGTGAAACTATATACATAGAGCAACATGACTGACAGGCTTGCAGCACCGAAACGACCCTCTCTTGTCACATAAGTAGTGTTTGCCTATCGTGTCGGCAAAAGAATTGCCCAGGTGCCGATGGCGCCCCAGGGCTGCTGCCTCTCTACTCCAATAATCTTCAAACATCAACGCCGCAATATCACCTCATCTAGAAAGCAACATTTAAACAATTCGATGTTCCTCATTTCCATCGTCTGCGTCATCACCGTTCACGTCATGAAACATTGATTCTAGGTGACATTCACCTTTGCCATTAGGCGTATCACCTAATTGTCCCGAGCGACCACATGTCACCATCACCTTACCTGACTCAATTACACACATACCAACACTCGTTATTATACGGAAACAGGCAACACATGCTCGATGACGAGACACGTCTAGAAAGTGTTGATTGTCATTAGCGCTGACACGCAAGCAGAGACCTCGAATGGGGCGCACCTTTCGGGGCCCTTATTGCCCACGCATGCTATCCATGGAGAGCAAATGATGTCCGCCTTGGATTGGGCGGGGACCAGAGTAAATTGTGAATGCGCCGCATAGTAAGCGTGAACCCCTGCCGGCGGGTGACAGCCCGAACAGTAAATACGAGCGTCGATTTGGCACCTGTGGTTCAAGGCAGTAGGCGATGACAGATTTAAAGTTCCATAAAAGGCCACCTCCAAGTGCTGCACGCGCTGCATGAGAAGTAAAGTTCACTTGCGAAGCGGAATTCTCAAGGCAACTTAATATTCGTCACCTCATGCCTTCGTCATTTCAATCCCCCATATATTCACACCGCCCCTCCCCCCCTCATACCCCACGCCCTCCATCCTTTCCGAACCCGGTGGCGAATCCCCCGCGTCTTGCTCCGTGAGCTCTGTTATCACCGGGAGTGTGATCTATAGTCACACACTGACGACGCGTTTATGTTGAGCGGAGCCTGCTGACCCATACGGAACACATAATCCCCGCGTCTTCGTTGGCCACGGCAAGCGACCACATGGGCCTCGCCTGTATCATTTATTTCTAGCGCCCACTGCGGGTTCGAGGCAAGAATGAACACACTGTATCCTCTTCCATTCCGTAAGAGGCGACCAATTGAAAGCGAACTTATATACGGTGGTGTGCGAATCGTGTCGGTGGATTTCACAAGGACGAGTTACGGAATGGCCTGATCCTGTCTATCCACTGGTGCTGACACCGTTGTGTTCATTTTCACGCTCAATAGATTTCCCGCTATATTCTATTCATTCTAGAAGGCGTCCGCGCAATCAGGCCCAACTTATACTAGCATTTTTACTCTACTTTAGCGGGCACCATATGGCACATTAGTGTGGGTGTGTCGTTAAATCCTATGCGTACTAACTAACTTACTTCAGTCCCAGCGCTTAAGCATTGTCGCCCCGTTTGACCTCGACTGGTTGAACAACGCAATATCAACTAGGCACGCAAACCGACGGCAAGAAATACAGGATACACATTCCCATGACAACTACTGAACACCATCGGAAGGAAGTAGGTTGGCTTATTCTTACCTGACTTGGCATTGCCGACCGTTCATCTCACTGTTCCTGTTTGTGTAATGAATTGGCCAACAGGTAGAAGAGGAGAGACATATGATCAGCGTTCTCCTTCCCATCTGCTGGTATATCACGCGAAATCTGTTTATTGCTCAGCTCCGACACCTGATAGGACAGACACTTCTCTGAAGAGCGAAACGCGTAGTTGACCGAGCAAAAGTCAATCATGTGTTACGGGATGAAAAACATAGCCAGCGTAACCTATTTTGTAGGCGAGTCACGTGGCCTCAGCCTGCACGCCCTAAAAGGTCTCGGGTGAGATATGGTAGCTGCAAATCGAGAACGTTTAATATAGTTGATTATTAATAGAATGTTCTAGAAAGAAAGTAACGTTACGTTGAGTAAAGGGGCGTTCCCGACAACTGTAGCGATTGGTGGCCTGTATGCGAGCGAGTGATCTATAAATAACCGCAGGCGTTAAATTTCCTTTATAAGTCTTCAGTGTATGGGGTATAAATCTAAAAATATACATAACAACGCTATATATACATCTGGCCTTTCAGCGCTCGAAAATGTGAGGTCTGACATTGAGCGCCTGTGCTCTGTCGTAGCCTACGCTAGACCATGTAATACGAGCTGAGAACTTGGTGCAAGCCTGTAGGAACCGGGCTGTAGATGTAAGACAGGCGAGTCGACTCCCGTGCGTGTTAGATGATAAACAACAAATAGGCCCATGGGTACATGGGGGGAACTTGGCGAACTTTGATATTTTTTTATCAAAAAATCATCATCATTACTAGTATAATCATCAAGGTTACCTTCAGAATTACCTTCATCGCAAAAATCTTCATTGACCTCATAATTATTAATATAACTTTTATCGCATTTACATCAATTTCATGGAAATCTTACAATTGGTTATTTGTATAGAAAACGCTTACAAATCAATTTAGCACCAATAATATGTACACATGACCATTTCAAACAATCAACTATTGTTTTTCCCGGTAATAGATGCAAAATTAGCTTTGCTTTTGATATAAGTACACAATGCATCCAGTTGGCCAATCCATCGAAGATAAAGCTTTTCACTTACCATGTGACTCTTTTTAAAAACAAATGCCGTTCTTCAAGCGCTCTTGATGTCATTTGATCAAATACGTTTATTATCAGTCCAGGTACAGTCAGTACCCGGTTACTTACACGTGCTCCACAACAGGTGCTACTTCACCTACAAGTCAAAGAGTGGTACGAAGTGTGCATGTGTCAATCAGACACAATCCTACTCTGGAGGACTCCACCATCAACTACTCCAATGTCATTCAAGATTGATATATTTATGCACATTCAGGCATAAATGTCTTTAGAATGAACATGCGCAATGACTGCATTTGTATCAACAGTCGACCCTACACCACAACTTCACAAGTCCCCCCCCCACCCCAACTAACAGCATACCACCGCGAACTGAATACACCACTACATGGTGTGTGGATCGGTATAAGGAGGTCAAGGTCAGAGAGGGAAGCTATATACAAGTGAGTGTTGTGATTATGACAAGCGGAACAGCCTTACATGACAAGCTGTCAGTCGTCTTTGAAGAAAGAACCAATGAAATGAAATACAAGGGTGTTACGTCATTTTCGACGATGCGGTTGGAGGTTGAGTGAGAGTGATGCTTGGACAGCTGTGCCTACTTGGTATACATGCGTTATTCAGACAGGGCTACAAATACAACTCCGCCGGCGGGAATGTCTAGCGCGATACCGTTGGGGGCATCCTCTTTCAGACACAGGACAGCCATTTTACAGGAACTCTTGAATCACGAATAATCAATTTGATTATCACTTATAGAATCAAACCCACAGCCTGTGCGGTACACGGCGACCCAGCGAACAACTATGCCAAATCAACTCCCGTCTCCCGTTCACCTGGCCACAAGGCGTGGCTCATCAGTGATAAGACCGGCAATCATCTGACTCAACCATCGAGTTGGCTAAATGATAATATTCATTCCGCACTGTTAATATGACATACACTGCTTGTATTGAGTATTCGCTACATAGTAACATGTGATCTCATAGCACATAGTGCACAAATATAGGTAGCAGCACATGTAAATATATGTGATCTCAATCATACGTGTAAAGTCACCTGTGAACTACACCCTGTTCCTGTAGTACGATAGAATTGAACCTCTAAATAAACAAAATGACCATATGAAGTGAGTTAGAATGGCATCTCCAAGCACAAAACGACCCTATGCAATAAGTTAGAATGTTACCTCTTAACCAACAAAAATGATCACATGCAGTAAGTTAGAATACAATTAGATGTATAAGTTTAAAAGTTTGTAATAGCATAGGCTATAGTCAGGCGAAATATGTTACGACCATTAACGACGGAGAAACGACGTGTTAAGTTGCCATTGCACTGCTGAATAACATTTTTCTGGCTAGTAACCGGAAGTGACGTCATCGACATTCATAACAAACTCACCATTCGTTAGACGTTGTCCCTTACAACATTCGACCCAATTTTCATGACCATCGATTACATATTGTTGATTGTATGGGCGATTAAAAAATGTGGTAAAACAATACATTTGGACTGATACCACGATTTTCCGACCTGGGGCGCTTGGAACAACTATTAGTCTGATGTATAGATATATATATTGCAATTAAAAACGAGCTACAAATTGATGCAAATTTTGTATCGATCCGATCATTCACGATGTTATTCGATATACTAGTTTTTCACTTTTTCGAGTACCTTGACCGTAGTTTCAGTTCAAGGTCAAAAACAAAACCTCTCGAGTCTGCGCATCATCCACAACTTCCATTTAAACAAAAACTTCGACAAAATTAAAAAATTGCGACCTTTATCGCGGATCCCAAAATAATGTTTACAAACAAATAGTTAATAAACATTGATTCAGATGCTAACCAGCGTTAAACCAAGTTAAATACATTGAAAATTGTCGGAGTAATTTGGGACTTGAGATTTACGCATTTGCGACGACCTTGACCTTAATATGAGGTCAGGGTCAACAAAATTCGCTTTTGCGCATCATTAATGCCTAACGATTAAAAAAGAAACAATTCAAAAAGTTGCGACTTGTATCGCAGACCAAAAAAGGTCCACATACAAACAAACAAACATACATACAAACGCAACCGCCCACGATTACTTGACGAAGCGATTCGCCAAACTAATAGCTGCTAATCAACATCCTGTTAACACATACGCGGGTGATGTTACTGCGCATGGTCGTAATACATACATTTACCGTAACATAGAATCGATTACGACATGGGCCCGCTATCGTGAGTTGTGTGTTTACCTTTGGGGTTGCTGAGATTGCATTAAGTTAGTCTCATGCTGATATTCCCAGCATAAGCCGTTCGTTTCTTTGAGATCCAATTAGGCCTCTATTGTGGTAAATTCACAGCACCCACGCGAGCAGACTAGAACAAAACAGATCACACATTCAAAACAATTGAAACTTGTTTTTCAACCAGAATAATGCTTCAATGCCCAGCAACAAATCGTGGGATATTGCTTTGCAATGGAGAATTGCAATCATGCAAATGTGTCTATTGGTCAGGCGAGAAATCAAGAGTTGCTAGGGTGGTATTAGTTGGGGAATGGTTATGCGGTATACTACGCACGATCAGGTGGCGAAAATGACGACGATATTCGGGCATATAATGGTAACTTGCTCCAAATCCAATTAGGGTACCACCACTAAATACGATTATTGACATATCATGAGAGTAGATGCCTTGCTAGAGCGCAGACTGCGAAACAATAATTGCGAAGTGCTTACTAGACGCACAATAACCTTATATCCCAGTCGCTACACTAGGATCTATGATAGGTGATAACGACATAAATGAAGGATAATAAATGGAGTTACTTTTTGTCTTAAATGAGGTTGAGCTATTGGTGATGCGCGATAAGTAGTATTGAAAATGGCGGTTCTGGTCCACCATATTCAATTCAAACGACGGGGCCAGTTCTGTTTATACAGGATTTAAATTGATGCTCCCAGTCACCTTTGTTGTTTTCAAAGGTGATCCCCAACAGGGTACGTGGCTCATAAGCAATTATAGTGCTGAAAGGCAGCCCGTGTCCGTTCCCCGACGTTGTGTGAATCGTGAATCTCTGCAGGATATTCCAGATCTACTTCGATTATATATCCAGCCACCCACTCAATCGCCCCATCAGGTTAAAGCTAAATCATTGCCCAGCCTTACATGTTGTTTGAGTCGCCGAACTGGATGTTACTCGCTGGCTTATTCTTGTTGAAGCCCAACATGTATGGGTTATTGCCTTAAGGGTGATGGTGCGATATCATGCTTATCCCACCACGTTGGCCCTTTTCAGTGAACGTGTGTTTGTCATAGTCGTTTAGCAACTCAAGCAAAACACATGTGCTCTTTAGCGGCGCATCCCATGATAGACCAGGACTGGTATAGTAGTTGGCTGCTTTTGACAGGTCTTTTGGAAACACATTTGCCAGAAGCAACATGTACAGGCCATGCTAGAACCCGAACATGTTCCAGACCTTCTGTGCACGTTTATAGTCGCAATTATATATGCCCTACTCAGACAGATTGCTGTAGAACTCCTCGATAGAAGGTGGTGAATCATCATACTAAGCTGCTACTGCAAAGGCGTTAAATGTTGTGAAGAGAAGTATCTACTGAATGATGAATTTTTATTTTATGGATGTCGATAACGTCACTTCTGGTCACGAGCATAAACATTGTAAATCAGCAGTGCAATAGTTAACACTTCATTTCTCTGTCGTTGATGGGTGTATTGTACAAATGTTTTTACCAGCTGATAGCCCATGTTATTAAAAACAGCTTAAAATACCAAGAAATTTTCTATCGCTCATAAAATCAACAATATGCGTTCGATGGTAATAAAAAATGGGTTGAATGTCAGCATAAAGAGCATTAACCGATTCATAAGTTTGTGGGGATTCTTTTTCTGGTTGAATGCAAGTCTGTGGTTGATCTTGTCAAACCCACAATCCGTGTACGTTCCTAGTTTATTTTAAAGCCCTTGTTGCACACCCGTCAAGGAATGTTAATGTTATATCTAAAGGCATGCGTTTGCAAATAACACCATTATTGGGTATGTAGTCTATATGTTAAATGTCTAATTGAAAACAAAGTCTGGCAGCAGCTGAGTGTCATTGACAAGTAGCTTGGTGAACCTTATTAGGCCCAGACATATCTCATTTTGGCCCAGGGAATGTGTTTCGGAATTCGTAGATAGTTATTTCATATAGCTTGCTTTATGAGCCTACAACGGGTGTTGACTCCGATGGCAAGTTTGCTTACTTAACTTGTTTGTCTAAATTGACAGTGCTGAGCAATTGTTAAGGCCTCTCGGTTAGCGGAGCTAAGTACATGCCTTAGCGGTTATATAGATCGGAAGTAGAAGTGCTTAGTCCGTGCCCGACAAACGGATCGGCTTTGTGGCCTGTAATTTGCTTTGGCTGGTGTTATATTTGGATCGGGAAAAACATACAAGCAACACCTGAGTATAGATGTAGAGTTGCCTGAACTAGACTGCTTGGTGATCTCTTCGTCAGACATAACCTCAACCTGGTCAATCGTCGGATGTCCTCCTGACTGTGCACCCGGGTACTGACGGGCCTTATCCCGCCCGCTATGACAGCAGCAATTCTTTCTCTTTAATGAGTAGTTTCGTCAGCTAGGGCAGCAGGGCGCTGAGTCTCAGCGTCTCCTGGACACTCTGCAAGGAGTTGATCAATGATGCTATCAGGATTCATATGGCTTGCTGTTTCTGATATATATATACTGCCTAAGTCTAATATATTGTGCTTTATGAAGACTACCTTGTAGATAATAATACCTAACCTAGCAACCGATAACACAGCTGCTGTCCAGCTAGTCAGGAGCAAGATGGTTTTAATCAAGGACAATGCGGGAAGAAAAACATGTAAGACTAGAAGATGCCTCTGTAAACCATAAAATGCTGGTAACCCAAATTAACCACCTCAAGAAAACGATTGACAGACTTCTTAGCAAGGACAAAATGTTGGCCTAGCGCATCCGCATCCTGTCCCGGGAGCAAGGAATTACAAACGCCTCAATCCTCACTGCAATTGGATAGTAATCTCAAACATGCTACTGGATCTGACAGATAGAACCACGACATCGACACCGGCACCAACACCGGCTCCATCTGACAATCCCGGTG
The DNA here is from genome assembly GCA_034190875.2 of Urechis unicinctus. NCBI lineage: Eukaryota > Metazoa > Annelida > Polychaeta > Xenopneusta > Urechidae > Urechis > Urechis unicinctus. Next base: position 36,065,594 of record CM067351.1, on the reverse strand, counting down.
TGAGGTAATGGATAAACAAAATAGTTTAACACCCTGGCAAACAGACTGAAGCGCCTAGGGTAACGCAGCAGCTGTCCTTCCAGGAAACATTGGCTCCATCGTATCATGGCTGCTCAAGTCAGCTGCAGATGATGCTGGTTGAATGGCAAAACACGTATGGCTGTAGTGGGAGTGATCTAGATGCTCATTGACCTATTTCTTAGCAAGCCAAAGTACATCTAAGCCTAATGTGATTCCGCCCACAACCAAAGCAGCTTTGTCATCCTCGTCTGGGTGGCCCTGGTACGTGGGTGCAAGAGGTGCTGCAGCAGTTACAGCCTTCTTCAGCAGCAGATTACAGCATCAGTTCTTAGTTTGAAAGTTGATGCTGTAAATAGGGTAATTACCACGTTTTAACGATGAAGTGTTATCTATGTTAGGTCTTGATGATTTATTCAGCTACTAACAAAGATGATGCCAATCAAATTTAGCCCATGCCCCCAAGAACAATTATTAAGTTCTCAAGCCAAGGAACGAGTGTACAGGCCTCCGAATATTTGACGCGCCTCTCCGTTTCAAAACACGTTGGAGCGCTCTCCAGACATCTAAGTCAGTAGTTTCACTGCTAATGGAACTTGTACTGCAACAACATAGTTATGAAGACTACGCCGCACCTAGTATTTACGCAATCAAGGGCACTCCTAATCATCCTTAATAAGCAATACCTCAAGAAAGCAAAATATTGTACCATGTAAATAAGATATAGGGGTGTGCAGTTAACTCAGTGAGTGCAGTAGATACTACTTTAGTTATTGCTGGTATGTGTCTCGGCGCAGGTGGTGTAGGTGTAATGTCTACAGTAATTGGCATTCCCAATGACGCTGTGTTGGGTGCTACGGGCACCACTTGTGGGCTTCTTGGAATCGCTGGAAAAGTTACAAATTATACCCAAATGAAAGGGAAAATTAGGGCTATATGACAGCATACCAGACCGTTTCAATCGATGAAAAAAGCGCACTGATCCAACGTCGAAAAGACGAATCATTAGAAGTCATCAGAAAAGATTCGAGTGCATATGCTTCTACGCCGACCTGTGAACTGTGAATGATATCGACCCACTTCAATACACTGAGTGGTTTCATCGCGTGGACTTTTACCTGCTGTACATACCTGGCCTATAAAATAAATGAGGGTATAGAAATGAACACCGAAGGGCATATTGCTGATCTTGAAAGTTGTGTAAAAGAGTTGAAGGTAGAAGAAGATTACCTGAGAAAAAGAAAACTAGATTTTAAGATCGAGATTTTGTTCGTGATTTTGATACTTAAAACGATGACCTAGTTCAATAAGGAAAGCACCTACAGTAGCTTGTCAGTGGTGAGATGCAGACCAGGAGCTACACATCAACATTGACATCCCGTTTGACTCAAAGCGGTGGATAGCCAAGAACGTCCTGGACACCTAAGCCTATGGTCACGATAATTTACCAGCGCATAGTCGGGCCTGTTTGGGGTCGGACCCATCCTGCCTTTCAGCCCTGTAATTGCTTTTGAGTCGTGTAGCGCTGTTGGGGGCCACCTTAGAAAACAACAAAAAAAACAGGGAGAAAAAATCGCAAACCCTGTCTAAGCGGAACTTGCCACCGTTGATTGAATCAAGTAAGGTGGACCAGAACCACAATTTTCTATGTTTTTCGAAACAACGCAATGCGAATATTTTTAGATCGATTCAGACAACTACCAAGCACAAAACATACACAAGTGATGGAGTTATAGGATGCAATGATGTTTTACGGACGATTTTATCCCTTTTCGGCGGGGGATTTCATCCATGGTAATTTTTATAGTTCGATCAATTTGGGAAGCGGTAAAAAGTCAGAAACACAGCAACATGTTTGTTTACAGAATGACGAAGTCTAATGCTAAGCCGGGGGGGGGGGGGGGGCACTTAAGTGAAAGGATATAGTATACATGTGCCGCACGAAAGGGGGGTGGTTTTTTTTAGACATCTCGACTTTTACGACGGGTTAGACAATCGCATAATACCTTGTACGATGGAGTATACTTTTTCTCATTCTCAACGAGTTCAACGGGTACGGGATTTCGAGGTCCCGCGGCACACTCCTATCCAAGTTAGGGTAAGTGCCCCCCACTTGGGATGCTAAGGCAATGCGGGAAATCGCGAGAATTAATAGTTTCCAAAATGGCAGACTTCGTATCGCGATTTGTTCGGAAACGAACTATCGATGGCATTCATTGAAGAATAGCGTCGAGTGGTGTTAAGTTTTTTGGAGCGAAAGGTCTACTTTTTGTAAAGGCTTTTGATATATGTTATTTTCTAGGTGCGAAATATAGCCCTTCGCGAGATATAGTCCAAACGAGATATCGCCGACTGTGTTTGACTAACTCTTCCCACCTGTGTGCCAGCGTGTAGTTTATCAGGTTGTATATCCTATAGCAACATGGACATTTGTAGACGCGGTCGCCCTGACCAAAATTACTCCATTACTTCAACATCAACACTAGTCGGATGTGGTTATGTTGATTTGCTGGTAGTGTGGGCGTGCTCGAAACGCTCACCACATATGGCCATTTTAGTGCACCCTGGTATCGTAGCTATAAGCTATCTTGTCCTGATGTAGGCGTATCCCCGCTCCATAAAACAGTTGGGGCTTTCTGGCAAGACACGCTACGCCAAACCCACCACATAATATCGTTAATGCCAAACAATGATTCCGGTTTGATATATGTCAGGTACCTTGTATTTCCAACGTAGGACGAAGTTCGTAAATTGAAAGCCTCTAGGCAAAATTATCGCGTTTATTAGCACCCATGTAGCGTGCTCGGTTCCTCATCAGTTTAGGTGAGAAGCACACAGTGTTGCGTACATAAGAAGAACCAAGGCTATCTTGCGCTAGAGGGAACCTTTTCTTCAAATGGGTGTAACATCTAATAAATCGAAACCAAATTTTTAAGCAATATAGCACGAGTTGACGTATTATCGCCACAACCCAGCTGATTCCGAGCAATAACGTTCTGCCATCACGCTCGTGCAGTCTAATACCGCCGTACTCATAACGACCATACAGCTGCTCTGTAGCACGATCTCCAAATCTAAACCACCACAGCAGTTCCTTTGTCAAACACCCCAATTATATTGAAAATATCTCAAAACATTGCAGATTACGGATCTGAACAGCCTTATGTTTGCTTTACGTGAGTTGGGGAGGTCATGGGGATAAAATCGTGACGCATGCAGATTCTAGACATTATCATACAGAGATCAAAGACAGTGTTGGCAGCCGATTTTGCATACCCCATTGCAGCCATTTATGAATCCAATGTCCGTGCGCTCTGAAGATAATTATGCTTCTCGGTGTGCAGTCCCGGCCATGTAGCTCGATCATTCTTATTACCGGCTTTAAACGCGTATTCACTTTTATGAAATGATTGGGATGTCAATCGTGCCGAGCTATTCATCTGACCCATCAATTTTCAGCAAAATAGGCTGAATGTTTTTTGCATTACCATGAAGGGAATGTAAAGAACGAAAACCGCGGTTATCAGCACATTTAAGTATGGTTAGCATCATCATATGCAGGATATTAAAATCCATTGAGCTCGATAGCCTAATGCATTATCTAATAATATCTCAGCTATTACATCCGCACTATAACATGAAACCAAAATCGATATATTCCATCAGAAGGGGGTCGGGATTTGTGACTTCTGTGCTTGCAAATATGTGTTTGAGATAAATTACCCAAGTACGTACGTTTGTAAATGGATCATAGGCATTTTGATAGAATTTGCAACAGTATTTCTTAGCTGGAATGACATTATACATGTATTCAATAGAAGCTGGCATTATTAGCCAATAATTGAATTAAGCGATATATTTCGGTGTGAAGTGAGTCAGCGTTTGCAACAGTATTTCTTAGCTGGAATGACATAATACATGTATTTAATAGAAGCTGGCATTATTAGCCAATAATTGAATTAAGCGATCTATTTCGGTGTGAAGTGGGTCAGCGTTATCTCCCCATGAAATCGCCTAGCATGTTTAGAAAGGCGCAGGGAGTTTGTGACATTGACTGTCATTTCGGAACAACTGGTGGATTATTTGAGGATCTTATAAATATTGCTATATGTCTATCACTTGTGGTTCAAATATTACTTTAAATGTATAATTAGCTAGTCGGACTTATATCAGTGGTATTTCCATCACCGACTAAAATAATAGAGCCCACATAGAGTACGCAGATGTGTATGATATGGAGTAAATGTGGCATCACATCATCACTCGTGAATTAGTGGAATACGGCCGAACACACTCATGAATCTATAACCAACACTCAAAGCTACATGGTCAATCCCCCTCCCATCCCCATTAACAAACTACGATACCGGATCCTGCCATGACAACGATCATGCTAACAGCGCTGAAGAAAGGTCGCTTGCACCATTTACTGACATTGAATTAGTCCAGCATCTACGAAGGTTCACCAGAGGTTTAGAACCGGCAGATCGGGATGAGCCAACAAATCAGGTCTTCCTCGCCGAGGACATCCGCCTGCAGTTGTAGGTAATCCAGGTCGCATGTGGTAAGGTCCAGGTTATGTGAATCGGCGCTTGATCTCATAGTAAAGGACCGACGTAGGGTGCAGGTAAGAAGAGACGCACGAGAACCGCGTTATCCTCAACCCAACTGTTGGTGTGTGTCGGTAAAGTGTAAAGGAAATGCGGATTCGAGCTGAGTTCTCTGACCAGAAGCTGTTCAGGCCGGCATTGTTGCTGTTGCATTATTATATTTCAGCACGAGAAACAAACTTAACTCGCACACTGTCGTCTCAAAGTGTTGGTCGACATAGCAATACGAATACAGATGTCACGAAAGCGGTGTCCAACCTCCATTAAACAACTGGGGCTACCTGCAATGTCATGCTATGGCAGTTATGATTCGCGTGTTTTAACTCATATACACGTTATTTGGTTTAAAATCGCATTTTGTTCCACAGACTGGTGGTTCACAGACGTAATGAACTACACAAGAGGGTTGATAAAAATAATCTCATCAACATTGATTCCGTTATGATCCTGAAAGTACGCCGCATCTCGGCGGAGACGCAAACTGATTGGAGGAAGCTTGTCCATTACGCGTAGTAAATGTTCATATTCTGAGGTTGGCGCATTCTGCATGAGCTCAAACAAGTTCTCTTTCGAAGATATGAAACACTCGCCCTGTAGGAATGATAACTCACGATAAATCGGTATGTTCGACAAGGCTGGCCACAATATTGATGATTAATTTTATGTGTCTTATAATTGCGAGATGTGAGGATCGTCACCCAATTCTGGCAACACATCCTACCTGTATCACCAGCAGAGAAGCACATCATTATAATCACAATATTAATCACTTGACTTGCTGCACGTTAAATATACGTTACAGATGTCTGGTACGGATGAGTACGCGTCCGAAATGGTTACATTCGAATCGAAAACAAATTGCTATTCTGAACGGGGGACGTGCACACTTGAAAATGTATGCGCTCGGGTGATATCGAATGCGTTGTGGCAAGCGTTTATTCGAAAGCGCAAAATGGTAATGGTATGAATAGTCATATGTTACTGTCGACAAATATATCATCTCTCGACGGTGATGACTGAGGATTATTGTGATTATAGTGATTATTGGAGAGCTTCATGGCACAAATCAATTTTCCTGTCTGGTCTTCGAAACCCACGCCAAAATATTTCTGCGGAATTGACAGTTAATTACCCATTCCTCAGTTGCTGACTACCGCACCTACTTGCGATAGAAAGACTATTATATAGTGTCAGGCAATGTTTTTCACATGTGTACGGTTGAGATAGCAAGTTTTGTTATGTATTTTTTGGCGGCCTGGTCTTCGAAACCCACGCCAAAATATTTCTGCGGAATTGACAGTTAATTACCCATTCCTCAGTTGCTGACTACCGCACCTACTTGCGATAGAAAGACTATTATATAGTGTCAGGCAATGTTTTTCACATTTGTACGGTTGAGATAGCAAGTTTTGTTGTGTATTTTTTGGCGGCAAATGTTTTCCAATCATCCACGTTTAGGTCGAATTGATCATTATCATTAATCGATTATAACAAATATGATTAAATATATTTAGAAAATATCGTTAGCTGTTGCAGCTTGTATACCTTAACAAAAGCTACGGTGCCACTAACCAGCTAGTCCAATGATTTAATGTTATTACTTGTACTGTATGACATAGCCAAACTGCCGTTACATGTATTAGGAGTAGATGCAGGGAGCATCACACACTCAGCCGATGTTGGTGTGCCCTCTCCATGTCTGTTCCAGTAGGGATTCTTTAGATGCAACCGGAAATTGTCGTTTCATACACATTGACTACGGCTTCATACACGTTATGAAACTTGAGTTGAAATGCAAAGCCTTTTTAAAAATCCATCGGTACAGCCTATATATGGGTGCGGTTCATGTCAGATATACAGTGGCCAGTAATGGTATGCGTGAGTACCACTCCTGCGTTTCTATTTCCATTATGATTATAAGTGTTACAAATCAATGAACAGGTTTCATGAAACATGACCAAACAGTTAACAAAAATAAACCTTCCTCGAAATTAGGTAAAAAGATGACTTCCTACCGGAGGACACAATTTGAAGTATAATCGGTGCATTGACCATTGCAAATCGTCTGTGGGGATCGTATAATAAAAGTAATGCGTAATACTTCAACCAAGATGGGAGGAGGCAAACTCACCAAACGTCGATTTCATAATGCAAAGCACATCAGGATTTTATGTATCTGCATGCATAGCCATGAGTTTTGAATATTTTATTCCAGTTAAATGTATTTTTAATAGTAACTTTGTAGACGAATTATGCTTATTTGCCCGTAAATATATTATAACATACATACAGACTAGATGAATTACCATTATCTGTTGATGGTTACGGTGTTAACCAGTGGGATTTTCATACATTACCATGCAGTGCATACGTACAGCAAAGCAATTGTAAGATCACGTACCCCCCTATCCAATGTGCTGCGCCTAACCACTACTTCATGAAATCATTGTCTTGGAGCATTTACTCCTCAAAGTTGCCTTAATTGCGTGCTGTACAGATAATATCAGGTTTAAAATCGATGCTTATTAAAGAATTCTAACTCACAATTAATGTCCGACAAGGATTGGTTTGCTGCATGCTAATGCATTTTAATTTATAGGTACATCAAATCAATGAATTAACATATCAAATCCAAAGTGGCTCTGGGATGTAAAGATTATTAATCAATGTAGGAAAAGAAAGCTTTGGTATGAAGCAAATTGTGATGCTAAGATTGCTTACACCAAGGCTATCTTGCGCTGCAATGAGCGAAACCTTTCTTTCATCCGGATGCAAAACGTGATAAGTCAACACCACGCTTATAATTTGCAATGTTATCGCCACAATGATCTCCCGATTAGATTCAACATAGCAATAGATTTATCAAACATTTCCATTGGATTAGAATTACCACGAACAGTCAAAGACAAAGCGGCTCAAGAGCTTCATGTGTGCGTTACGTGAGTCAAGGTCCCACGGATTGACTCTTTCCATCTGCAGCCTCTAAGCATTATCACACGTACATCAAAGGCGTTAGATGCAGTTGATTTAGCGCAAAGCATGTCCCTGGAATTTATGAATTCAACATACGTGTGGTTTAAGGTTTGTTCAGCTGCGCGTTGCACAATTACGACTGCGGCACTCGACAATATTTTCTTTCTGCTTAAAATGTGTATACACCTGTACGTAATCACTTTAGGGTCGATCAATGTGTAAATGTGCGTACATCATCAAATGGTTGATAAGGCCACCTTTGGTCGTGAAACTCTTGAAGCACCTGTGCTTGCCAATATATATGCTTAAGATGAATTTTCAAATGCTTACATTACCTAAGCAATATTGATTATTAGCTCCAACTTATTATTAAGACCCTTAAATGACAAATGCAAGTCAGGATTGGTGTATGCGTTGATTGCGTTGACATTTCAAGTTACTGTGCCCGACTTAAAGGCATTATATCGAGCGCCCTTTTTGCTTATGTGTGGACGGTCCTGTTGTGTCGGATTACGTAAAGGCTATCTGTTTGCTCACACTTAGCATCAGTCCAGACCCAAACTTTGCATATGAAACATTTATATGCAAGCATACGGCACCACACCATTCACCAGCACAACGGGGGAGTCAGGTTAATTCACCAGCAGTTAAGGTCGAGTGGTATCAGAGCGGTCGATTCCATATGAGTGTACAGCAGATATCTTCTATCGAACGTCAGATTCAATGTACAATAGATCGAAAAGCAGGGTTATAGATTAATGGTGCAATTGCATTGGAGCCAGAAGCGACATAGCAGTTAGCCGTCACCGGTTCTCTGTCAGTATACGGCATGTCACAGCAAGAAGCATTCTAGCGTTGAAAGAGAGCAAATGTGGCGTAATATTTACCCGGTTAGTTATGATGCGGCATCAACCAATGGTAATTACAATCAATCAACCAATTAGGACCTTTTGTATGTTTAATGTAATGTTGATATCTGCTCTGCATGAAATATCCTGTATCAGAAATCCTCAGCCGCCTATATGAGAGACTCAACTCTTTTTAGCATCAATGACGATTGATAAAACATCTGCAATCACAAACCTATTGACGCCCAATTATGATAAAATGATTGGTCAATGATTCATCAAACTATTCATATTTTAATCACCATTTCCATTTATTTGTGATTTCAGAGGGAATATGTGATTTGAGCTGTTGCAAACAGAATGCACTATTCGTATCTCGCGAATGACATAATGGCGCTGGACTTAATGGTTCAGCCGCTGTTGGGTTTGTGATATGCAGCAAACGCCCGTCAATATCTTACGCAATCAAACATTTATCATTGCATCTGATTGCAGAAATGCATGCAACATCACGATTCATGTTCAACTCGACTGCATAATCAGTCAGCCATGAATCTTTCAAATCCTTTGGAATTTGGCCCAACAAACGGTCAAACACCGGGGTAAAATAATGTTGCATTCATTTTTCCCAATGCCATTGCTGCAGATTAAAAGCACGCCAGTGGCAGTAAATCATTCAGCCAGTCGAGGTGTGAATGTTCGGCTTCACATTATTTGTTTTACCTCAATTAGCTATTGGAGCCTCTTCTCGGATTTCCGCTATCACATTATCACTGGGATAATATGTATTATAAACACCATGTGTGTTAATTGTAAGATTGACTGTCAATAGGTTAATTGTTCGGGGCCAAGCGTAATCATCTTACCGGTGCTGATAATTTACAACGCAGCCTCATAGATGGTCACGCCCACACTTACAATGGATTAACCAACGCTGATAGCCGCAGTTACCAAAATAATGTCGACAATCAGTACTAACCCACCTTGCACTCACAGCTACCCTGTGTTAAATGGTCTATGACACCTTTAACGTGATGTTTAGTGTAAACTAAACGAATCGAATGGTGTTGAAATGTTTGGCCACCGACAAATGATCAAAGAGTTATTTAACGTTCTTTGGGGCGAAGCGGTATTTCGTGGGTGAACCTAGGTCAATCGAAAATGACGTACATGGAAGAACCCAGGTAAATTCGCACAAATCAGTTTTCCACGGGAACCGCGTAGCCAGCCGTGCATTTATAACTTTAGTCTCGATCAGTCATGTCGAAGGGCTGTGTGGCCGCGAAACGTTTGAACATTTCTTCAAGAAGCGTTCGATTGTTCAGTTTATCTCTAGAGGAGAAATTGGGTAAGCAATGGATATCTCAAGTGCGGCGTACAAGTGCAGATTGGCCGGGTCCGCCGACCTCCTCGTTTTTGTGTAGCGAGTAGCCAGCATTTTGGACCTGAATGTTTTGACCAGTCTCTTACAGTAAGAGATGCCCTCGGATATGAGTAGAAATGTTACCGGAATATTCTCCCAGTTGCTGTTCCTACCAGATTCATGAGAGGTTACACGAACTCGCCACCAGCCAGGAAGTCGGAGCAGTAGAGAAAAAGGGAGCAGGAAATGGTTAGCTGACGTAGTTTTTGTTATGTATCAAACATGTTATGGTTTACCCAGCTAAGTAATGAATCCCCCAACCCAACCAATCCTAGCAGTGAAAATAAGTGGTGTATAAATAAATGCTTAGAAATCCATTCCTTTTCAAAACATCAGCAGAATAAATTCAACTAAGCTAATCTTCTAATCACTGCTAATAAAAAAAATGCAATATGGTACCTAAAATCCGTAGACGAGTAAAGCTGCCGGGATTAGCACATTTAAGTTAGATGTTTACAGCAGTTTTGTGCTGATTGTTAGGTTTTGGAAAGATTGTTGTGTGACTAGCCTCTCCAGTAAAAAGAGAATGACTGTGGTCTTTTCAAAGATCTGGATGATGTTCAAGTATTGTATATACAAATATATATATATATATAGATATATAGCGCGATATATAGATATATATATATATATAGATATATATATATATATATATATATATATATATATATATATATATATATATATATATATATATATATATATATATATATATATATATATATATATATATATATATCTATATAAACATATATATTTCTCGTAAATGTGCTATTTTAACATCACTTTCTCCTGCTCAACACAGCAAACGTGCCTTGACGGTTGACCTGTCTGAGCAGCCTCCACATTGGCACCTGAAACCAGGGTTTCGAAACTTATAAAATACATGCCACACTCTATTTAAGACTACCGGAGTACACAAGTTGGTTGTATTTTCGCCAAATCGTCCATCTCAAATACATTGCTCTCCGAAACTTTAACATTCGCCGTTGTTTACAGTGAACACTGCGGACATTGAGTGGCATCACGAGATCGACTTGGTATCTCAATATACGTAATGTTGGGGTAACTTGTTCGAAAATTGAACCAAACATTCGAATAAATGCAACATTTCTTTCATTGGTTTCATATAAAAACGGCAATTGGTATCATGGGCACTTTAAATCAGATCAACGCACACCTACGTCTCACAGGAGTTACATACTCGAAAAGATGACAAAACGCTATGCATTAGAACATAGCTAGTAGCAATCGCAGAATCTCCACCGACCGTTATGTCATCAGCATAAACGTCTGAACCCATTCGATTCAGGGCACGTAAGCTTCTACTATAGATAATGTCGCGACTGACAAGACGCGAATGAGCCAGACGATAGACATTCTCTAGCCTTGAATTCATCGGCCACGTAAAAGGTAATGGTGCTTATCTGATGCTCGAGGAATTACTGCACTAATGGAAGTATTTTCTTGCGTCGTGCATTGACTTCTAACATGCTTGATGTCTTTTCTAGGGCATCTTGCGGGTTAGTAGATCGAATGCGGTGGTGTTAAGCCAGCTCAGGTAGAAACTTGGTGGGGCTGAAATGGAAGTTGCTGGCGTCAAGGGCTTAATATATGCTCACATTTACCCGAGCCATGCCAGGGGCGTAGACAGCGATACGCACTTACGCACGTGCGTAACATCAATTGGAAAAGTGAAAATATAAATATGGCCAAAAATGGTATCAAAGTCAAAAGCTAAGGGGGTTGAGACTTTACTGTCTGGAACTGTAGATATCTCCCCCGTCTGTGCGTAACATTCCTTCCAGCCTGGCTACGCCCCTGCATGCTCATGAATACGTTCCACCGAATCATTTTTATGCGGTATTTCACCTCAATTGTTAATCCTACCGTGAACAAAAGAGACACAAATCGTTATGTCCAGGACTACTTGGGGGTTATTCCAAACAGGATATGCTAATTCAGGTCCGAACCTGAATGATAAATGATTATGACCTCACCCGAGCAGCCGCTGCGACGACGGGTTTAGTGTTAATAGATGAAATACTATTACTTTTGATATGATGATCGCTGTGCATATTTATCGTAATAATGTTGGACATCATATACAAAGGCATAGTTTGCAAAAGAGAGAGGGCTTCGCCAGTTATGACAAAGAGATTTTTATGCAGGTTTTTGACACTCGGGTCCCTCTCAATGTTTAATGTATTGGGCCAATGTTGATTGGTAAAGTTTCTATTTATATATATATATATATATATATATATATATATATATATAGCTGCTATATATATATATATAGAATATATAGTATATATATATATATATATATATATATATCATATATATACTATATCTATCTAGACATATGTCGTTATATTTATCACTATATATATCTGTATACATATGTATAATAGCGCATATATATGTATATATATGTTTTCTAATAACTATATATATATATACTCCTTAATAACACACACATATATATATATATATATATATGTATATAGATACGGTCCTAGCCGTCCAATAACATATAGGGATATATATATCTAATATGAAATAATATATATGTGGCGCTATTGCCCAGTATATCTCGTATCTGTATATATATATATATATTTTCCCCTTCTATATAAGTATCATTGCGTATATCTATCTCTATAGAGATATATAGATATATATATCTATATATCCTCTATAGATATCTGTCATCTAGAGAGATATATATATCTCTCTAATACTATATATAGATATATATATGTATCTATATCTATCTTGCTATATATCTATATATCTATCTCTATAAAATATCTAGACTATATATGTTTTTAGAACCTACATTGAATAATCAAAAGTTGCAGCTTCACTCAGTAGACGCTTGTTGGGTGCATAAAGGTTGCGCTTATTACTATTTGCCCTTAAACACTACGCATTTGTGACTAATCGATGCATATGTGTAATGGGACAAAGCCTGCTCTACAACCGGGATGAGAAAATCCACTTTCAATCCGGACAACTGCTCTTGTTGCTGGAAACGGTGTTCCATTCTGGAATAGAAGAACGTAAAATATTGAAAGAGGACCACTTTGTTACTGCTTCGTAATCACTGAACAATAGAAATGATACAAACAGTGGTTTACTTAAAAAGCGGGACATAAGCAAGTTTTCCCATAAATACAGGATTATCTTCCTGAGCTGCAAACAATTAAAAAAAGTGAGTGTGAAGTGCGGGTAAAGTTACTTCAAGCATAATAGATGTGTGCGTGGTTGTTTATTTTTTACATATAGAAGAGAGAACAAAAGGGTAGCCCTTTATATGGCTGTGCTGAATAAATGATTGGGGCTGTGCGAGGTGACGAAAACTCTTTGATGGCACATCAACGTGCAAGACCAATGCTTCGACAAAACACACTGATGGTTTAAAGCATTGTCTGAACTGAACACGCCGCCTAGTGAATCTTAGCGATGTGTGGACACGTACATGTTGTTCGTTTACAAGCTGTTTGTTGTCAGGATTGTTTTGTTACATGCTTAGCAACCTTTATAACGCTACAACATGAAAGGATGCTTTTGTTAACACGAAGCACTTCACGCAGAGACGTAGATATCCAACCAGCTCCCGAGTTGTTGGCGTTGAATGTGGCCTACATAATTCCAAGTCTTATGCGGTGGACGTTGGTTTTTTAATACAGGTTGGGCATCTTAAGCTTGGGTGGATGACGTCAATTTGGTCTAGTACAGAATGCAAAAGCTGCAAACACAGGGGCCCTTTAGGTGCGCACAGTTCAGCAGTACCCGGTTTAATTCAATCGATAATGATCGAATTCACCTGATGCAGCCGCATTTAATGCTTCTGGAGTTGGTGTAACCGATTTGGGAAGGTAAGCTACTAATTAGCATACAGATCTGACATCATCCTTTAACTAAATATATGCCACATTCAAAAAGTGCAATAGGTTTCTTGCCGGTACTACTCAATGTTTTCTTATCAGATGTGCAAATAAGACCAAAGTAGGGATGGGAGCGTATTCACGGGGAGAATAAAACTCACTCACGTATATTCGGGCGCATTGCACCAGCAATACAAGGTGAACAATTGATGGGGCGAGTAAAACAGCTTCGTCCGCGTCGCAAGACCTGGCAGCAATTTATGCGGAGTTAACACACGTCTTTTAAATCCACAAGCTTTTTAATAAGCAATAACAATATTAACGATGTGCAAGTTACCTTATGCCAGGTCCGTCATATCATTCATATGTAATAGTCTTGGGTAGATTGTATCAAATGGCATTTCACCCGGTCACCTACACACATGGGGAGCGGTCACAATGTGGCTCAGTTTAATCAATAGGGGAGCACTGGGGTTATTGCAGGGTGTTGATGATGTTGTTATGGCAAAAGCACGCACTAGACTCAAGGCTTATTTCAATGGATTAGTTTATCATGCTAACAAGCTGCATTATTTTGCATTTTGCAGTATGTTATATGGCTAAGTACGAATAAATAAGGCTGAAAGAAAAACTCTACTCAAAGTGATTATAAATAGGTCGTCATCCCTGGCTTAAACCATCTCTGCTCCCGATTCGGATGTCTTTGGTTATCTTATTCTTAAAGGTACGACCCAGTTTACGTAAGCCACGAAAATGTCAGCTAAGTGATGATGTGTTGTTTCGCATTGAACTCACTGAGCGTTCTTAAGAAGGTATTGAGGAGTAGACGCATTGTGTTATAATATAGTACTTTCATCCTCATAATAGTAACATGCTTTTCCATGTGAGTTTAAAGTACCTTGTGTATGAAATAAATATTATTATTATTTATAATTGACCGTAGCCGTACGCCACACTTCAGTACCTCTTTTAAGGAATAGTTACTTCAAGAGACAAGAGGCTCGTCTAAATACTAATAAATACGTGATCTCTGCATCAAGGTTTCATTTGTAAAAGAATATTTGGAACTTATATGCTTTGTTCTAAAAAAGACGTGCCAACAGTAAAGGCAAATTCAATTACAATCGATGCAGATTTGTTTTCTACTGAGCATTTAAACCCTCAGTGGAATAGGTAAGGTACTATAACGGTGACCTTGATTACGGTAGCTCTTCAGCAATATCTATTATAGTTGTCGGGTCAGTGTCTCATTCTGTAGTAGAGAAACGTGAGAGATCGGATCGAATGACTTTGGTACTGCATCATGATATCCTATATATGGATGGTTCACGTTGACAAGCTCTCGTTTCTTTTGAGATTGTGATTGTTTTTTGAAAGGTGGTATGACACAGTAGGTTAATATTCACCTTATAGTGAGCAGTGGTTTTAGAGTAAACGACCGTAACTTTCACAACAAAAACACAAATAAATATATTTATGAGTTAAATGAAGGAATGACGAACACCCCAAATCGAAGCGTGCCATAGAGTAAATACATGGAGTAGCACAGATATCTGCTAGATAACTGGTTATACCCTATGTCGAACAAGAACTGTGACCTATATCTAAGATAGGCTCAGCAATTCACAATTACGCAACGGGCGGCAACTAGGTTCATCCTAGTCTGTGCATATGTACGAACACCAATGACCCACCATAGCCAATAAGTAGCATCTGCTGGCTAGGTTGAGGCACAACTCATGGTCTCATATGCATTAGTTCAAGTTCAATGATTTAATTAACATGTAGATGCCATAAATTGCCTGTAAATTCAATTTAAGGGGTTACTTAAACAACACATCAATGCGGACCACTACCCAGGCAAGTAATATGATGCCGCGGTTGCTATCAATATTCATGGCAGCACCACAAGCGAATTATATTGAACGGCCATTAAAATATATGAAATATGTTTGACTTAGACATACAAGGCCATTATGCTTTTATGATTATTAATTCCGTTTGGTAGGTCGTTACAAACATGTCTACTGTTACATCATAAGTGAATTGGCACATTTCATGGTCTACGGCCCATATATTTGACAGACATCGTCAGTATGCATTAACCTGCAATATGAATGCTTTAGACTAACCTGATAGCTGCGGTGTTTATGTCTGTTGCGTTATAGTGTTTATTTTTCAATACTGGCGAAGATACCTTGCATTAAACGAATTATGTGCTATTCCCTGATTTAATGAGGGCCAAATTCAAACAATATTAGTTTGCTTTATTTTACTCGAGTGCTTGAAAATAGCTCCTAAACAGCCAACCTCAATAACAAGGTAAAATTGGCGTCTACCTTTCTAATAGCCGAATGCGACATTGGACAGAATCACGTGTTTTATATACTTTCCTCATATGTATTTCAAAAATGGACATAGTTCAATGCCTGAGGGCTGTTTATCTGCTTGGTATAAGTTTGAGTACCATACTATCAGCCAATGTAGTGGTGTGAACAGGGCTTCACACAATACTATTTCATATATTCAATTACCAAATACAAAGAGGCAGTACGCATTACCAAAGCTGATTGAGATCATCGTGACTATGGGTATACAAAATATAAGTCATGTTACATGTAAAGTTATCATATGAGCCGCTTTGTTATTGGATTATTAGGGACTTGGTAACTCAAAAACTCTCAGCTACTTTGATCATACTGCCTTCTGAGCTAGAGCAATGTCATTACTGATTGAGATTTTTTCGCATATGGTGGCGGCTACATAGTAAACAGCGGCTTACCCATATCCGCTACATTCCTCTGCGTACACCGCTTTTTGAGCTGCACTCAGTCTTTTGATAGTGGTAATTTGCCGAAAATGTTTCAGGCCGATAATTAACAGGTTCATTGGTATCAATAGCTTCTTTTATCCAAACAAACCCTTATACACATCATATAAACGTCTTCGTGAATAGCGCTGAGGGTTAACGCTCCCGAAACCTGGGCCATAAGCTATTTATATCTTCTCGTACAACCATATCATTAAATCAGGCATTACGTATCGATGTTTAAAATCATTTGTGGGTTGCCTAAAACAGAGACGGTGTTGTGATAAATAACTCTTGAAATTCAATATGTCTGTCGCAGTTTGCACCAGAGCATACAAATATAGTTGCACTGTTCAAAAGTTCTAGGATAATAAATGCCGTCCATTAATCAGCTCGTTGCCTGCTAGATTCTTATTTAGATTTGTATGCAATGCGATCGCAAGATCATACGTTCGTATTACATTACAGATTCCTACCTAAACCCCTCTAACCTTTACTTGAATTCGTAATGTCGAGCACTCAAAGAGAAAGTCATATTCACATCTGCTCCTGATCGCGAATAATACATCATCACTCTTACTGCTCGTCCACATGCTCTCACGGAATACAAGTATCATTGTTGACTGCCGCTCACGACTGGCTCGCTGCGCTGGGTATTTTATTATGTGTGACATATATGTATTTGGTGGTTGACAGGGAATTAAAAACGAAATGGCCTATCTTGGGAATAGCCTTATAACCAAGCTGTTTGTGAAGCGTAGCCCTTCTGCAGTCCCATTGTCACATTAACAAACACGAAGCCACATGTCAAAACATATCAGTCCTCTGAGAAGACACGTGATAGCGGAGTTAAGGGGAAACTATAAAAACTTTAAGTACTGAAGTTATGGCGTATTGCTCGCCAATATGCAGGAAGGCAAAATGCTGGACCAGGATGTAATTCAATCTCAGAGAGAGATTATCATGGAGTTGTTTGAAAAACAAAGCATCAATTCTCTTTGCGCGCTGTAATGTCAATCGATACAGAAGTTTAGATACAAAACATAAACATGATATATATTCGCAAAATGAGAACAGCTAGGCAAAGACTGGTTGACCATTGTGATTGCTAGCCTCGAGTTCCAACACCGGGGGCTAGCATAGCCTATGATATAAAATAACGGACATGCATGAGCTGTGATGAACATTGCCACATAGTCCCATAACCTGTTTAAGTTAATTATTAAGGTATAAGACGATGTTAAGAAATACATTAATCGGTTATTCAATGGTGACTAAGACGTCTGTACGCTGAGTGAAAGAGACTACTACAATTTGTACCAAACGTCCACGAGTAGATAATACAATCACTATCGCGCATGTGGCATTTAGCAAATTGTGAATTAATGCAGTCGCTTATTTTCAAATTGCACTCTGTTATTATATTTGTGTGTTTAGTGACCTCCTGGGAGCTATATTCCTACTCGGTAGATCGAAAGCAAGCACGCATTACTTTAGGGACAGATATTTGCTTAAGGTAGCATCCGTTTCATGTCATGTCAAAATTAGGGCCCATAGACATACTGCTTAGTAAGATGGTAAATGGGATATTCCTCGCCTTGACTGGTGTGAAATAAGTAGTTAATATAAGACTGTATATTAAGTTACTTGCGCTGCAGTTAAAGGGCAATGCTAGCTTATATGAAGGTCTAACTGCTGCACTATATTTTAATTGATATGTATTTGTGTTGAGCAGCAGATTAATTCCTAATTTCTGTGAAAGGGGTTCACTGGCACGCTAAATCTTCCCCACCTAGCACATGTTTTTAAGCAAATGGAAATTGAGGAAATGTTCGGCGAGAAAATACTGTCATAAAATATAATGAATAGTTAGATGCCAATAGGCCATCACACCAGGCTTCATGTATCTCTACTCCCGATTCAAATGGCTTAATGCATAACAGATGAGAAGAAATACCTCGCCGCAGCTAACACATAGGCTGCGGAAGCCACCATATGAACAAACAAGATTGAGTTATGAAGTGGTTTAAGAAGGCATGGGTACAATACCGCATTTAGTATCATGGTATGTTGCTCCATGAAAGAATATAGACTTGTCGCTTGAAGTTTGTAATCGGCTCATGCTCACCAGTTATAGCTATAAGGATTGTTCACGAAGCAATCTGTGTTGCTTAATTGTGTAAAAGAAGGCTAGCTCGTATAAGGGGAAACTAAATCTTTCGCAAGGCTGGTCGATAGACCCGATCAAACAAGTTGTGAACGTCCCAGTACCACAGCTGCTTCCGATGTATGATTGGTGCTGCAATTACTTCCAGGTATCCCAGTATTCGTAATTACATCTGCCAGAAGTTGAATAATTGGGAATAAGGCTAACGCAATCATGGATAATGTTTCTGATAGTCATATGATTGCGTGCCAAACATTCCTTGCCAAAGAATGCTAAAGTGGTAGAGTGTGAATTAGAGCAGATATCTGCTTACCAGCTGTTTACATTCTATTTCGACCAGGACGTTACCCATTACCTGGCAGCTGTGACCTTTTGCTAAGACAGCCTAACTGGGGAACATTAAGCCCTGTTTATATACCATTAATACAAACTCTAATGACCAATGTAATACTATCAAAGGCTTAGATTAGCACCAGTCGGCTAAGATGGTGAGTAATTTGTGGTATTATCCTTGTATCGGTGAATAATTAAAACGAACTTGATTAACATACATGTGCCACAGATTGCTTAAAAGTCTTTTGTGAGTGTTTACTTAAAAACACATCAATGCGGATGATTGGAAAGGCGTATAATATGATGCTGTAGTTTCAGTTAAATCAGTGAGTGTTACTTCAATATTATTGATTGCAGCACATGCGACGGTTGCTAACGGCCAATAAAGACGCAGGTTATATCTGAATACTTTATAATCGTGCTAATTGATTCTGTCTGGCCAGACATAACCGACATGTGCATTGGTTCTATATTTATATCAACTGGTACATTAAATGCTAGGCCTCTCGCTTTGAAGGAGATCAGGTTAACCCTGAATGTGGTTTTGCTGAATAAATGAGGAAACAGAGGGACATATGGTTGTATGTGTTGCTTATGTGTGTTCTGTGTCAATCATTCGTTCATTCACAGTTAATCGTAACTAGATTTGTAACCAGAAAGCGGACCACTGAGCAGGCGATCAATATGACCCAGCTATTGCTGTAAAAGCAGCCTGCACGGCGTCGACAATCCCGGCAGCAATATTAGACGAGTTAATTTGCGTCCATTACCTTTCCTGGCCTTTGTCTGAATGTTTTAGTTAACCTAATAACCCTGCAGAATATTTCTGAAGCATTTCAGTGTTGTTCTACAATAGCGACGGCCATTCTTGTGGTAAATTTATCTGACACGACACATCAGTATTAACACACCTTGTGATCACAGCTGCACCGCCAAGCACAACCATAACAACAAGATATTAAATCAGATCAACGCACACCTACGACCCACAGGAGTTACATAGATGTGGTAATGATTACCAAATTCTACGAATCTGAACATTGCCAGTTGGAATAACAGAAGCTCCACCGGCCGTTTTGTCATTACCATGAACGTCTGAACCCATTCGATTCAAGGCACGTATGCTTGTACTATAGATAATGTCGCGTCTAACAACACGCGAATAAGATGGTCTCTTAGCCAGGCAAAAATACTCTCAAGTGTTGAATTCACCAGCCCCGTAAAAAGGTATTGGTGCAAGCACGATATTCGAGGAGGAATTACTGCAGTAATAGAGGTGATTCCTTGCTTCGTGCCTTGACTAAAATGTTCGCTGTCTTCTCCAACACATCTTGCGTGTAAGCAGATCGAATGCGGGGTGTTAAGTCAGCTCAGGTAATCGTTAACTTATCACCTAGCATGTTCGGAGTAAACACCTCTTATGCGGGTAGAAACCGGGTTGGGCTGAACTGGAAGTTGCTTGCGTTAAGGACTTAATATATGCTCACATTTATATGCGGTTTTGTAACTTCAATTGTTAAGCCTATCGTGGTAATGTTGATTGCTGTGCTTCTGAACAAGAGCGACATATTACCATATAATTATGTTTCGTAGGATGCCACACCCCGTCAATCCGAGGAACCGCTTAGAGGTTATTCCCAACAGGATGGGTTAATTCATGTCCGAACATTAATGACGAATAATAATAACGCTTGTTTGTCAAAATACCGCCCCTTGGTACAGCATAATTTGGTCGCAAAATTTCGTGGAAAAAATGCTACGACAAGCCACTTGCCAGACACCGTTGAATTTTACTACTATGTGTCAATAAACAAGTTAAGTCTTGAACTACTTGGGAAACGCATAAAGTCCAATCATTCCTGGTTCATATATGTACCTTATGTATAAATGGTGTTACCATATGGAATTATTCTGTGAAAAGTGATTCATGATAATGATACAGTTAGTTCGAAGGGCTAGAAAGTCATACACAACGCTGTAAGTACTTGATGGCGGTAGCATCGTAATTGGCCTCGCCAAAGTGACAACGCGATGGTAGGTCAGTCATGTCAAATTGATTTCCCATTCTACCATAGCAATGCCATACGAGCCCGTCGCCTTTAGCTGTATTTTCAGCATCATTTATGTATTTTGTTTAAGCACGCAGCGAGGATTCATGTGTCTGCGTGTTATAGACAGTTGTTTTACTTGACTGGGGTAAAAGCTTACGCGGTCGCAGCGACCAAGGTTTAAGAGATGGAACAACAATGTCGGTTACGCTTTTGATCTAATAATGACAGTGCATATAAATCTTAATAATAAAGGACATCATCAACAGCAAGGCGCTGCACAACATAGAGGACATCGCGAGTTATAACAATCCTATTAAAAGCTCGGTTCTTACTTTCAGGTCGATGTCCTCATTCAATGTACTAAGCAGACGCTGGTGAGCAGAGATCCGTAAAATCTGGCACAATTACAGTTTGATGATAATGTTATGTCATTGTAATGTAATGACGAGACGCTATTAAAATAACTAATTGGTCTGGTTAGGGAAAATGCAAACTGCTTGCAGTCTTTGCGTGGTTGTTCTTGTGTTGTTTACATGGGCTGTAATCTGTATTTTCCCAAAGCTGAATCTTAAACAAGAAGGATGATATCAAGAGCGAAAGCAAAGCGCGCATTGCATCGCCAAATCTCTTTCACTCTCTATTTCTATCTCTCCCATTCTCTATCTCTTTCTTTCTTTCTCTCTCCCTCTCGTTTTTATCTCTCACTCTCAATATACGTATATTTGTATACATAATCACATATATAAATATATGTACACTATAGTCACTTAATACCTGTATATATCCGTGATCAGCTAACCTTGCCTTGCTAACCCACATGTAACAAACCTAGGTTGAATTATCCAGTGACTCCAGGAGGAATGGGAGCCGACAACACGAGGGAAGGCCAAACATCGCTTAGTGTTTGGCTTCCATGCATGGTGTTTACGGAATGACTGCTTGATGAGCACGCTCAGATTGTTGTGTTTTGCCAAAAGGAGAAGCCCTAGCTCACATAAACATTAGGTACAATAAGTCACCAACCTGTGTTGACTTAAGGGCAATGCAGACGTTATGATTAAAAGTGTAATGTGTTTTCATCCTGTCAAATTTGCTAACTCTGCCTAGCTTGCATTGCTGCAAATTAACAATTTCTCAAGCCGGGATAAAAAACATGAAGTAACGAAACTGAGTTTAGATCACCTTAATTTGACGCACTACTGCCAAACCACAGGCCTTTCTGTTAGACGTTGTATAATATCTTTATATCCTATTGCTTAGACTGCATGTTTCAGTGTCATTTCGATTAAAAGCCACAGAAAAGGTATAGATTAGGGGTTGTAATATTCATTTGCGTGCGTTATGTTACTTAACGAGTTATGCCCAAGGATCACCTGATTGCCCCCTACCCATATATGGGCATCACCTCATGATGCGTCGCTCGGGGCATCCATTAATGGATATGATATCCGTGATCTCTTCAAATAGGTACGTTACTCGATGTACAGCTATGATTCTTTGCGTGTGTAAAACATTTCTCATAGGCCTGAAATGGTTGTATTTTTGTGTGTGATGGACTAGTATGCGGACCTATAAACTGAACAAGTCACCCATGGTCGCGGCTTTCTAGCAATATATGAATCCGCAAGTTCTTTCCAACTAATGTTAATATAAGGAAGCAGCGACGATAACAGCTGTGTAAGCAACGATAACGGGCAATTTCCCATCTAATGGCCTTCATTAAAACTTTAACCAAAGAGCAAACTTCTATAGAGCGCGGATCTGCCGGGTAGACATATTTTTCCCATTAATCCTCCAGCCTGCAAAAGATCGGACAGTATCAAATGAAATGACATCTCTGCGATAATTCTATTGGGTCGTGACCATTCCTATTTCAATAAAACGTATTCCTTTGATCGCCTCACATCCAGGCGCGGGGCTGTGCTCGGCCCTATATACTGATGTCGTACGTCTCATTTGACTGAGTAGTGTCACACGGACGTTTTAAGGCTCGTTAAGTACGTACAGATTGTGTTCATAACTTGTTAACCTCCAAACAATGTTTAATTATGCACCCAACACCAGCTAATCGTTAAAATTGATTATATTCACATGTAGATGCCAGAATAAATGTTTGTTACTTAAACAACACATCAATGCGGACCACTGAGCAGGCAAGTAACATGATGTCGCAGTTTCTTTCAATATTCTTGGCTGAACCACACGTGAATTCTAAAGGACAATAAAATTGAAAAAAAAATTCTGACAAAGTCATACACGTCTATGGTTTTTTGACTGTTAATCCCGTTCCGGGTGTCGTAACCAAAGTGTCTACTGGCACATCATAAGTGAACATGAATTGGCACTCTTCGTGGTCTGCGGCCCAAATACATAAAAAAAACACTTCGTCAGCCGGAAGCAATTATTGATAGCGAGATGAACAGAATAGTCTACATTGTGTATTTTCTCATATAGAAGCTGTTTGTTATGCAGGAAAACAGTTTGATATATAAAGTGCCGATTAGACGACTTCAACGAAACTTAGAATTTAATCTGATAAGCACGCAGTACTTCAAGCAAAGACGTAGACATGAACCCAGCTTCCAAGAGACTGTTGAACTTGTGGAAAATTAAAGCCTTAGTCAAGGATTAATGCAGACGATGTACTTATAGCTTGAATTGTTGGGTTGTTTGTGTTACGAACCAATCGCAGTGTTCAGCATAGCATTAACGTATAGCAAAAGTTACCAAGGTAGAACCGCTTAGGAGTTAAAGGGGCTATTTTGGTTAGCACAATTAGGTATCATATAATGTCGTAGTGGTGGAATTCGAATACTTACAGTCTGCTAGGTAAATGCCTGCCACATATTGCATCAGGTTTGCTCGAGCTCATAAGCTACAAATATGTATACACCTGAAGTGTGATAAATTAAGCCGACAAGCATCCGGACAAAGCAACATTTCCATGGCGTTTCAAAAAAAGCACCAGGGGTGGTTCCAGTTAAACCTTAACTGAATAAGAAGCTAACTTGTTTTCTGCAGGAATAAATATTGGCATGCAAACTTTTCATATGTTTTGTATTATATGAGTAGGACGATTAGGATGATGGTGATGTCGGTAATGATTATAACTAAGAACGTTGACCGATTTCAGACTACATTAACCTGCCATACAGATGCTTTAGGCTAACTTAATAGCCGCAACGTATATGGCTGTTGCCTTATAGTGGTTTTCAAAGCTGGCGAAGGGCACTGTAATGGTTTATTAATGCAAATTATATATCACATGCCCTAAATTCCACATGATACGTAGCATTTAATGCATGAAGAGTGTTTAGTGTGTTTTTATTAGCCCATTAACAAAGGTGGAATTGCATTATGGGCGTTTGCCCTCCTAA
This sequence comes from Urechis unicinctus, assembly GCA_034190875.2. Taxonomy (NCBI): domain Eukaryota; kingdom Metazoa; phylum Annelida; class Polychaeta; order Xenopneusta; family Urechidae; genus Urechis; species Urechis unicinctus. The sequence continues at coordinate 36,041,089 of CM067351.1, read as the reverse complement.
ATGCCATATACGAGATGCGACATAACCATGTATCTTATTTACTTATTAATCAATTGTTGCTCAGAAATGGACTTAGTTCCATGACTTAGGTGTGCTGAAGTTTATCCAATTGATGCTATTGGGAGTACCACACTGTTATCTTTCAGTCGGTGCAGTGACGTAAGCAAATGAAATAGCGAAGTACGTTTTACAAATGCTTGTCGTAAATAGATATCCTTGTGACTCTTGATAAAACAGAAATAAACAAGTAATGTTACTGATAACATTATTAAATGTGCCGCTTTGTTATTGGATTATCAGGGAGATGATGCTTTCAATATTGCAGTGAAATTACATCATTAATTTGCAATTAAAACCATAGTCAGAAAAGGTATGAAAAGTTCAATATATGATGGGTAATGATTTTGTAACAGCGTTCTCAGTCATTTACTGCGAGAATAGACTACCTGTGTCAAGTCCCGCCTTAAAGCCGTTTCACATTATGCACTTTTGTCAAGTTATCCGATGATTAATATTGTAAGTTTGTTTTTGATATTGTCACGGTGCTACTCAAATACAGGCAACATATAATAAAATTAGGATCAGATTGCTTCATTTGTTGAACTTTGGTCCTATCATGATGAATATCAATTCTCATACATTGCACGTGCTTTTAGAAACCAGGCATCAGTGTTCATCAAAAGTCTATGCTAAAAATGCTATGAAAAGTATCCGAATTGGAAATATGCTCCCGGGTGTCAATTTTCCATGCTTAAAAAATGGCAAACGATGCATGCAGTATTACAATCAAAGAAGTGGAAACTTACAGAAGACAAGTTGACGTTGCAATATCATCGATGTTATTATTGCAGCAATAGCATGTTTTATATTCGAAAAGCAAAAATTCGCTTGCGAAGAACCTGGTCTGCGCGTGCGCGCAGCAATTGATCTTGTCGTTCAAAATTATCATGAACTTGTAAAACATTGTCTGGCCGGATTAAATCGCCTTTGACGTAATCTCTCACGTAAACAAACTCAACTTGTTGATAAACATTCAATGATGTGAAAAAATATTCTTCATATGTACATTTGTATAATTATCGTGCATAATTTGAACTCATGTATCGTTCACGACGCATTCGGTTACGATCATCGCACGACGTTAGTAAGACGTCGTGCACGGCTAGTCGCCGATACGCAAAATGGACACTTAAATTCACTATCATAGGATAACGGTCCAATAAGCATTTGTCGTTTCTTTTATTTGTAAAACCTACCTTCCGGTAATTGCGTTCGGGTGGTAACTCTTTCAGGCGCTGATTATCCAATTGCACCTTGTTATTTAATCCGGTTGCTTAAAGAGCTTTGTGGAGTACATTTAAGCACTGCAATGTAAATAATGCTATTGTTGCTGCGAGAGAGGCTAATATTTGAGCTAGGATATGAGATAACACATTATCGAATGGCTGCTGAATAAGATAGACTGTGGAGGATTCTTGACCCGGAGATGCCATATCATGAGGTGAATATGTGATAAGTTGGCGGGAGGATGTGTGTTGCCTACACATATGCCAACATTGACCGGTTTGTGTGGAAGATGTACGACTGTGTGTTACTTGTGCTGCAGAAAAAGAGCCATGCTAACTTACATGAAGGTCAAGCTGCTGCACTTTATTTTCATTGATATGCTTCTGTGTTCAGCTGGAGAACATCACCGATTTTACCTTGAAAGGCGATCCCTGGCACGCTAGACTATCCCCATCTAGCACATACTTTTTATTGAGGAAATGATGGGCGAAGAAACACTGTCATAAATTGTAATAGAGGTTGATACAAATAGGCCATAACACCAGGCTTCAGCCATCTCTACTCCCGATTCAAATTCGTCGTGCATAACAGATAAGAACAAATACCTCGACGCATTATATAAACAAACAAGCTTGAGTTATCAAGTTGGATTAGCATGGGCATCTAAGATGGATGACAGCTGGACTTTACAGATACGGTTAGAATTTAACTTAGAATTGTTCAGTGTTTGGCACTTGCCGTTACGGAATGGCTGCTTCATAAGTAAGTTCAGGTGTAATGATTTTCTCATTCAGTGGTGTCGATAAACAAATGATTTGTATATAACCGTATTAGTTTAAAGACATTGGAATCGACATAATGGTAGGAAAAATGTGCTGCACTCATATCCGTGGCTGAGTCGATTAGTCCAACCCGTCTGCAGCTGATGGGCCGTACCTCATTACTATCAAAGTCGTCTTTGGAAGCTGATGCGGTATACCCCGTTTAATTAATAAATGGATTCATTTCTCCGCGACAAAAACAGGTGTGTTGGTGTCTTCGTGGATATATGTAAGAACATCGCGTGTCAAGGAAACTATAGATTTACATCATACAGACTAAGATCTCACCAGGTGTCTGCCTGCTGTGACCTATTGGACAGATGGGCTAAACAGGCCACAATTAAGCAAGTCGCACACTTGGTTAATAAGAGCCTTTGTATATGTAGCTTATATACAAACGCAGTTGACCTGTGTAACCTTATCATACCACATAAAATGCAGCGGGTGGCAAAATTGGTGCGCTATTCATGGCATTGAAATAGCATTGGTTTATATATATAAGCACGAACGCGACCTTTAGTGGACAAACCGCCAACCTTTCGTAGACATAGGTCCACGAAAGGATATACCAATATGTCCACATAAAGTCAACGCACTTGTTGTTTGAAAATAATTGAAATATTTTGGTTTGACCATTCCAATATGATAGTCTAATGTTACTAACGTACACAAATAATTTGTCATGGGTGATTTCTTTGGATCTTGAATATATTAGCAAAATAAAATTTTAGCAACTAACCATTCGTTGCATAACCCCCAAACCTCAATATCTTCCATACAACCATATATACTTCGACCTAAATAATGTTTAATCGTGTGTATTGGATATGTTTATTTGAAAAATTAAAATATTTGATTTTTTTAAAATTTCATTTCCGAAATCTTTATTTTTCTCCTTATTCATCAATCTACAACATTGAATTAGATCGGGAAATGCTACCGATGGTTCATAGTGATCACATATACAACAAATATTATGTTTCTAATCCATGATGACCGAAAATGATTTAAAAATTTCTGTATTCGGCAAATGTTGGAAAATGTATATGGGCACGAAAGGTTGGATTGATACGTATAATTTAGTGTCTTGACCTTTCGTGGACGATCTTTCGAGGACCAAAAGTATATACCAGGAATAAAAAGTGCCAATAATACTTTTATTCACTCCGCACATATCTGCAAACCCCTCTCTTTCTCCTTTGTCCACTGCATTGTTCACTCTCAAACACCATTTCCATGTGAATCGGGACATCCATCTCGAAATCATTAATGTAGCTGTTTGAGCTGGTAAATTGCCATACCTTACACTAGCCATACAAAACTGGTAATGGCAGCGTGGCTTTGTAATTAAGTTAGAGAATGTTTTTTATATTTCGAGTCTAACTTAAACTCTCTTGTTTCAGCGAACCTTTTTCTTACTAAGGACATTTCAACTATTGACGAAACCAGCTGTGTGCAATTCACTTGCACCTAGAATCAGCCAGTTTTTAAAGCCCACCTAAACAATTGACTGCGTATTTTAACCTATTGTACTTATAATTCGTAATTTACCGCTGAATAGTCTTTAGCATTAGCATTTAGATTTCATCCCATGCAACAAACGAAATGTTATAATGATATATGATCAGTTATAATAAGGTATGTGTAAACCATTAAGGCAATGAAGTTGATATAATGTCGGAGTGCAGGTTCGACATTAAGCTGACATTCACATAGTTAGACACAACATACTACACCCTCATTTGGAAAATATTAAAGTGCAATGGTGATGTTCTTGTCGGCCAGAATATAACAATTTAAGCTACAAAATATAAAATATACTTCCAAGGAGGAGATGATTAAAACACAAATAATCGATCGTGAGATTAGAGTGAGCATTGACCATAAGTCGCAATCTTTAAAATGGTATTCTAATGCCTGCAACAATCGGTCGAATCGCTTATGCCCCCCTTCCACACTACAACTAGACTCGTATACAGTGACCTGCAAATGCTCTACGTATAATAATCACGTCAGATGCAATAGCTACATCGCCATATCCAGCACCCGTTTTATTTTTGTTATTTGGAGTTTATAGCCTAGATGCTATATTGCCCTTCTATCTAAATTGCATTTTGGAATATTCAATACGCGTTTATTGCACATAAACATAAGCACAAATGCACAAATGCATCGAATTTATTGTATACCATAAATGGTATACGGCAATCCACAATAGGCCGTATGCTAGTATGCTTACGTAAGTGGCTTATATCATTATCGGAAAACGCCAAATAGGCTAACCAGAACATATTACAAGGCTGGCTAAACAACCTGATCTCACAAATCTTTGGGACACGCCTTGATCACACGAGTTTAGAATGCCCAAAATGTAAGCGCCACCCGAGCACCCCAACTGCTTCCGATATATGATTTGTGCTACAATTATATCCAGGCATCCCAGTATTTCTAATAACACCGTACAGAACATGACGCTTTGCACATGGTCTTTAGCATATTCATCTGCCGTTCACTTAACACATACAATTGCTTCTGATAGTCGGGTGATTGATTTTCGTGACTTGGTGCGTTTAGTCGAGGCTGAGTCAATTAGCGCCACCCGGGTACATCTAATGGGTATTATCTCATCACGATCAAAGGTGAGTGTGACAGCTGATTTGGTATACCTTATTGAATTCAGGTACAGGTAAAATCGGTTGCTTGGATAACAATTGTCTTTTTTCTGTTTGTGCGCATAGGTGAGTGTGTTCGTGGGTATGTGTAAGGAAGAACACTCCATACTAGAGAATGTAAAGGAAAAGATTTATGAGTTCTCACAGATATATGCCAGTCAAATGTTTACGTCATACGTCTACCAAAATCTGACCAGGTGTCTAACTGCTGTGACCTATCAGACAAATAGGCTAAACAGACCACAATTAAGCAAGTCTGCACACCTGGTTTACCCTAACCTTTGTGCATACAGCTTATATACAAACGCAAATGACCCATGTAACCTTATCATACACAACAATATCAGCGGCTGGCTAAATTGGTGCGCTATTTATGGCATTATAATTGCATAAGTTAATAGTACAAACTAATAATATTAACATGTAGATTGTCCGTAATTCGCTTTGTATGGTTTACTTAAACAACACAACAATGCATGCTACTAAGCAGGCTAGAAATATGAAACAACAGTTGGTGTAAAATTATCGTATGTGCTTTCAATATTCTTCCCCGCAGCACATACAGATTTTATGAGCCGACATTAAAGTCTGATGTAAATGTCTGACTAAGTCATTTATGGCTATAATGCTTGTTACATAACTGATGCCGTTTGGTCCGTCAAAATAAACGTATTTTGTACTACATCGATGTATATAAACTGACACACTGCATTGTCTGCTGCACATGTCGATGAACCACACTGTCAGCGTCGAGCATTGACAGAAATGAACACGCGGCATGCTTATTTGTAGCGACAGGCACAATAAAGCGTATACTACGTATACTCTAGTATATAGGTTGCCCACTTATCTATAATGATAGTTGGATAATGTAATTGATTGCTGCGATCCATCAGAATCCACAACGAGACTATCTGGATCATCCAACTGATTGGGATAAAGCCACACGAGCAGTGCAAATGTACAAAGTTATCAATTATGAACAAATTTTGCGAAATGGTCTCTAATTTGCAAAATCAAGCGCACTTGTCTAATATAAGTGAGTACCGCCTTGTACAAGACGGAACTGTGAAAATTAAAGCACCATGTGTAATGATCAACGATTAATTGTTGCGTCATTGCGTTGCTAGTGGATCTGTCCAGATAGTGATTGCGGTAACGAAGTCACATATTTTTGTGCCTAATTCACTTATAGCGGCAAGCTGATATCCATACGCGTATTAATCAGTATAACCACACCAAGCGGGGGATGGAGGGGTAGGGGACTTAAGGCGAATTGTTCATAGCCTAGTAGACATGGCAGCATTCGTCAGCATATCACCATGGAGCGTTTGTTCACTAAATAGAATGGGTCAAGACAATGTATCATATTATATCATTGATATTCGTTCATTGTAATAACTTAATACGTACACCGTTTAGGTACCACTCGCTCGATCGAAACATATCTGTGTGTGTGGATGTGTTCGTGGTAACAAGTAGAGCCAAACATTCCTTGCCAAAGAATGCTAAAGTGGTAGAGTGTGAATTACAGCAGATATCTGCTTACCAGCTGTTTGCATTCTATTTCGACAAGGACGTTAACCATTACCTGGCAGCTGTGACCTTTTGCTAAGACAGCCTAACTGGAGAACATTAAGCCCTGTTTATATACCATTTATACAAACGCCAATGACCGATGTAATACTATCATAGGCTTTGATTAGCACCAGAGGGCTAAGATGAGTAATTTGTGGCATTATCCTTGTATCGATAGTAATTAAAACGAACTTGATTAACATACAGATTCCACAGATTGCTTATAAGTCCCTTGTGAGTGGTTACTTAAAAACACATCAAGGCATATAATATGATGCCACAGTTTCTGTTATATCAGTGATTGTTACTTCAATATTATTGATTGCAGCACATGCGACGATTGCTAACGGTCAATAATGCCGCAGGTTGTATCTGAATACTTTATAATCGTGCTAACTGAATCTGTCTGGTCAGACATAACCGACATGTGCATTGGTTGTATCTATATTTATATCAACTGGTACATTTAATACTAGGCCTCTCGCCTTGAAGGAGATCAGGTTATCCCTGAATGTGGTTTGCTAAATAAATGAGGAAACAGAGGGACATATGGTTATATGTGTTGCTTATGTGTGTTCTCTGTCAATCACTCGTTCGTTCACAGTTAATCTTATCTAGATTTGTAACCAGAAAGCGGACCACTGAGCAGGCGATCAATATGACCCAGCTATTGCTGTAAAAGCAGCCTGCACGGCGTCGACAATCCCGGCAGCAATATTAGACGAGTTAATTTGCGTCCATTACCTTTCCTGGCCTTTGTCTGAATGTTTTAGTTAACCTAATAACCCTGCAGAATATTTCTGAAGCATTTCAGTGTTGTTCTACAATAGCGACGGCCATTCTTGTGGTAAATTTATCTGACACGACACAGCAGTATTAACACACCTTGTGATCACAGCTGCACCGCCAAGCACAACCATAACAGCAAGATATTAAATCAGATCAACGCACACCTACGACCCACAGAAGTTACATAGTAGTCGTGGTAATGATTACCAAATTCTACAAATCTGAACATTGCCAGTTGGAATAACAGAAGCTCCACCGGCCGTTTTGTCATTACCATGAACGTCTGAACCCGTTCGATTCAAGGCACGTATGCTTGTACTATAGATAATGTCGCGTCTAACAACACGCAAATAAGATGGTCTCTTAGCCAGGCAAAAATACTCTCAAGTTTTGAATTCACCAGTCCCGTAAAAGGTATTGGTGCAAGCACGATATTCGAGGAGGAATTACTGCAGTAATAGAGGTGATTCCTTGCTTCGTGCCTTGACTAAAATGTTCGCTGTCTTCTCTAACACATCTTGCGTGTAAGCAGATCGAATGCGGGGTGTTAAGTCAGCTCAGGTAATCGTTAACTTATCACCTAGCATGTTCGGAGTAAACACCTCTTATGCGGGTAGAAACCGGGTTGGGCTGAACTGGAAGTTGCTTGCGTCAAGGACTTAATATATGCTCACATTTATATGCGGTTTTTTAACTTCAATTGTTAAGCCTATCGTGGCAATGTTGATTGCTGTGCTTCTGAACAAGAGCGACATATTACCACATATTTATGTTTCGTAGGATGCCACACCCCGTCAATCCGAGGAACCGCCTAGAGGTAATTCCCAACAGGATGGGTTAATTAATGTCCGAACATTAATGACGAATAATAATAATGCTTGTTGTCAAAATGCCGCCCCTTGGTACAGACACCGTTGAGTTTTACTACTATGTGTCAATAAACAAGTTGAGTCTTGAACTACTTGGGAAACGCATTAAGTCCAATAATTCCTGGTTCATATATGTACCTTATGTATAAATGGTGTTACCATATGGAATTATTCTGTGAAAAGTGATTCATGATAATGATACAGTTAGTTCGAAGGGCTAGAAAGTCATACACAACGCTGTAAGTGCTTCATGGCGGTAGAATCGTAATTGGCCTCGCCAAAGTGACAACGCGATGGTAGGTCAGTTATGTCAAATTGATTTCCCATTCTACCATAGCAATGCCATACGAGCCCGTCGCCTTCAGCTGTATTTTCAGCATCATTTATGTATTTTGTTTAAGCACGCAGCAAGGATTCATGTGCGTGTTATAGACAGTTGTTTTACTTGACTGGGGTAAAAGCTTACGCGGTCCCAGCGACCATGGGTTAAGAGATGGAATAACAATGTCGGTTACGCTTTTGATCTAATAATGACAGTGCATATGAATCTTAATAAGAAATGACATCATCAGCAGCAAGGCATTGCACAACATAGAGGACATCGCGAGTTATAACAATCCTATTAAAAGCTCGGTTCTTATTTTCAGGTCGATGTCCTCGTTCAATGTACTAAGCAGACGCTGGTGAGCAGAGATCCGTAAAACCTGGCACAATTACAGTTTGATGATACTGTTATGTCATTGTAATGTAATGACAAGACGCTATTAAAATAGCTAATTGGTCTGGTTAGGGAAAATGCAAACTGCTTGCAGTCTTTGCAAGGTTGTTCTTGTGTTGTTTACATGGGCTGTAATCTGTATTTTCCCAAAGCTGAATCTTAAACAAGAAGGATGATATCAAGAGCGAAAGCAAAGCGCGCATTGCATCGCCAAATCTCTTTCACTCTCTATTTCTATCTCTCCCATTCTCTATCTCTTTCTTTCTTTCTCTCTCCCTCTCGTTTTTATCTCTCACTCTCAATATACGTATATTTGTATACATAATCACATATATAAATATATGTACACTATAGTCACTTAATACCTGTATATATCCGTGATCAGCTAACCTTGCCTTGCTAACCCACATGTAACAAACCTAGGTTGAATTATCCAGTGACTCCAGGAGGAATGGGAGCCGACAACACGAGGGAAGGCCAAACATCGCTTAGTGTTTGGCTTCCATGCATGGTGTTTACGGAATGACTGCTTGATGAGCACGCTCAGATTGTTGTGTTTTGCCAAAAGGAGAAGCCCTAGCTCACATAAACATTAGGTACAATAAGTCACCAACCTGTGTTGACTTAAGGGCAATGCAGACGTTATGATTAAAAGTGTAATGTGTTTTCATCCTGTCAAATTTGCTAACTCTGCCTAGCTTGCATTGCTGCAAATTAACAATTTCTCAAGCCGGGATAAAAAACATGAAGTAACGAAACTGAGTTTAGATCACCTTAATTTGACGCACTACTGCCAAACCACAGGCCTTTCTGTTAGACGTTGTATAATATCTTTATATCCTATTGCTTAGACTGCATGTTTCAGTGTCATTTCGATTAAAAGCCACAGAAAAGGTATAGATTAGGGGTTGTAATATTCATTTGCGTGCGTTATGTTACTTAACGAGTTATGCCCAAGGATCACCTGATTGCCCCTACCCATATATGGGCATCACCTCATGATGCGTCGCTCGGGGCATCCATTAATGGATATGATATCCGTGATCTCTTCAAATAGGTACGTTACTCGATGTACAGCTATGATTCTTTGCGTGTAAAACATTTCTCATAGGCCTGAAATGGTTGTATTTTTGTGTGTGATGGACTAGTATGCGGACCTATAAACTGAACAAGTCACCCATGGTCGCGGCTTTCTAGCAATATATGAATCCGCAAGTTCTTTCCAACTAATGTTAATATAAGGAAGCAGCGACGATAACAGCTGTGTAAGCAACGATAACGGGCAATTTCCCATCTAATGGCCTTCATTAAAACTTTAACCAAAGAGCAAACTTCTATAGAGCGCGGATCTGCCGGGTAGACATATTTTTCCCATTAATCCTCCAGCCTGCAAAAGATCGGACAGTATCAAATGAAATGACATCTCTGCGATAATTCTATTGGGTCGTGACCATTCCTATTTCAATAAAACGTATTCCTTTGATCGCCTCACATCCACAGCGGGGCTGTGCTCGGCCCTATATACTGATGTCGTACGTCTCATTTGACTGAGTAGTGTCACACGGACGTTTTAAGGCTCGTTAAGTACGTACAGATTGTGTTCATAACTTGTTAACCTCCAAACAATGTTTTATTATGCACCCAACACCAGCTAATCGTTAAAATTGATTATATTCACATGTAGATGCCAGAATAAATGTTTGTTACTTAAACAACACATCAATGCGGACCACTGAGCAGGCAAGTAACATGATGTCGCAGTTTCTTTCAATATTCTTGGCTGAACCACACGTGAATTCTAAAGGACAATAAAATTGAAAAAAATTCTGACAAAGTCATACACGTCTATGGTTTTTTGACTGTTAATCCCGTTCCGGGTGTCGTAACCAAAGTGTCTACTGGCACATCATAAGTGAACATGAATTGGCACTCTTCGTGGTCTGCGGCCCAAATACATAAAAAAAACACTTCGTCAGCCGGAAGCAATTATTGATAGCGAGATGAACAGAATAGTCTACATTGTGTATTTTCTCATATAGAAGCTGTTTGTTATGCAGGAAAACAGTTTGATATATAAAGTGCCGATTAGACGACTTCAACGAAACTTAGAATTTAATCTGATAAGCACGCAGTACTTCAAGCAAAGACGTAGACATGAACCCAGCTTCCAAGAGACTGTTGAACTTGTGGAAAATTAAAGCCTTAGTCAAGGATTAATGCAGACGATGTACTTATAGCTTGAATTGTTGGGTTGTTTGTGTTACGAACCAATCGCAGTGTTCAGCATAGCATTAACGTATAGCAAAAGCTACCAAGGTAGAGCCGCTTAGGAAACTGCCATACATTGGCACTTGTATGAAGAACGAATTAACACATGTATTGTAAGAGCTGTACTTTGCCTGTTTATACTAATCACTTTCAGAAAATGTATTCATACGCATACATAACAGGTCCGACTATATCAAATGAATCTTATATTACAATCAAACCCACATAATTAACACATACACGTCTTCGCGAATAGCGACGGATATTAACGCATCCGATGCTAGATAAGCTATTTGTACCTACTCTTGCAACCACATTATTGAACCAGGCATTACGGGTCGATAAGTAAGGCGTTATGATAAAAAATTATTGATATTCAATATGTGTGTCGCAATTCGTACCATAGCATGCACACATTGTCGCGCTTTTATGTGAATAGCCCCCGTAGTTGGCTGCAGTTAAGCTTGTCACATAACCCTGCGTTTATGAATGCGAACATGAATTATTCATGATTTGCGTGAAAAGTAGAGTTCAAAACTCTAATATTTTTTTCAACCACAATGGCATTGAGGCTGATAAATAAAAGTTTGTTTTCAATTATTGACATCTGATAGATTTCCCACAAAGGCCGACACACGTGACACGTGCAATCACAGAGACCACATCTTACGCATGATAAATGTACCTTAAAAAAGAGCTTGAATAGAGACGTCTAGATTGAAGCGTTCATTGTTTTCAAAATGATCGATATGATTTCAGTTGCTCACTTGCTACTTATTAAACAAGTAAGCTGCAGTATTGATCTTTACGCAAGAAAAGTATACAAGCTGTAAGACAACTGTTTGATTAATGTGATTTTCAGGTATCAAGTGAATCATGTGATCGTCCTAATGGGCTGCTTGTTAGTCAAGGGTGGCTGCTGAGTAAGATAGACTGTGGAGGATTCTTGACCCGGAGATGCCATATCATGAGGTGAATATGTGATAAGTTGGCGAGAGGATGTGTGTTGCCTACACATATGCCAACATTGACCGGTTTGTGTGGAAGATGTACGACTGTGTGTTACTTGTGCTGCAGAAAAAGAGCCATGCTAACTTACATGAAGGTCAAGCTGCTGCACTTTATTTTCATTGATATGCTTCTGTGTTCAGCTGCAGAACATCACCGATTGTACCTTGAAAGGCGATCCCTGGCACGCTAGACTATCCCCATCCAGCACATACTTTTTATCCAAATGAATATTGAGGAAATGATGGGCGAGGAAACACTGTCATAAAATGTAATAGAGGTTGATACAAATAGGCCATAACACCAGGCTTCAGCCATCTCTACTCCCGATTCAAATTCGTCGTGCATAACAGATAAGAACAAATATCTCGACGCATTATATAAACAAACAAGCTTGAGTTATCAAGTTGGATTAGCATGGGCATCTAAGATGGATGACAGCTGGACTTTACAGATACGGTTAGAATTTAACTTAGAATTGTTCAGTATTTGGCGCTTGCCGTTTACGGAATGGCTGCTTCATAAGTAATTTCAGGTGTAATGATTTTCTCATTCAGTTGTGTCGATAAACAAATGATTTGTATATAACCGTATTAGTTTAAAGACATTGGAATCGACATAATGGTAGGACAAATGTGCTGCACTCATATCCGAGGCTGAGTCGATTGGTCCAACCCAAGTGCACAGCTGATGGGCCGTACCTCATTACTATCAAAGTCGTCTTTGGAAGCTGATGCGGTATACCCCGTTGAATTAATGAATGGATTCATTTCTCCGCGACCAAAACAGGTGTGTTGGTGTCTTCGTGGATATATGTAAGAACATCGCGTGTCAAGGAAACTATAGATGGGTTTACATCATACAGACTAAGATCTCACCAGGTGTCTGCCTGCTGTGATCTATTGGACAGATGGGCTAAACAGGCCACAATTAAGCAAGTCCGCACACGTGGTTAATCCGAGCTTTTGTATATGTAGCTTATATACAAACGCAGTTGACCTGTGTAACCTTATCATACCACATAAAATGCAGCGGGTGGCAAAATTGGTGCGCTATTCATTGCATTGAAATAGCATTGGTTAATTTTCTTAACTACTCACATTTACATGTAGATTGTCTGTAAATCTTTTTAAACAACACACAAATTCTGACCAATAAGCAGGCTAGTAATATAATACAGCAGTGGCTGGTATATTATCGTACGTTGCTTCAATATTGCATACCTTGGCACATACGAATATTATTAGGCAATAATTAAGCCTAAAGAAATGTCTGACAAGGCTGTTATGCTTTAATGATAATTGATCCCGCCTAGTCTGCTGTGATTATTAGGAGCTTTATATATATATATATAAATATATATATATATATTTATATATATATATGTATATGTATTATATATATAAATATATATATATATATATATATATATATATATATATATATATATATATATATATATATATATATATATATATATATATATATATATATATATATATATATAAGGTATGGCCATTAACCAGCATATATATATATATATGCATATATATATGTATATATTTAGTGGCGAATACAACCATTCGTTGACTCCAACCATTCGTGGGCAAATTTTTAAGTGCTTTTTTGCTGGCATCTATTAATAATTATTAATGCGGCATATTTTGGTTGATGTAATGAAAATGTTTAATAGAAATAAAAATATGTTTTACACTTTTTATTCCTAATATATACTTTTGGTCCTCTTAAGGTCGTCCACGAATGGTCAAGATGCTTATTTATTGTATACCATAAATGGTATACGGCAATCCACCATAGTCTAGTATGCTTACGTAAGTTTCCAATTATCGCTGCTACAGCCACATCTCGAAAGTCATCACAAATGCAAGTGAATCAATAGATAAGGATCAAGCGTGATTCAGAACCTTGGGTTTGCTCTGTAAATATACGGAATCATACAGCGGACATGTAATTTAATTTAATGGAGGGGAAAACCTAAATATGAACATTAGACGATGATATGTTTGGTGACGTTGATGTAGCCTATATTTAAGGGGTTTTCTTTATTTCGTTGAAAGTAATGGTGAAAGCACAGTTTTGTCGATTTACCAACATTTTAACATAGCATTTGGTGAAAGTATCATTTTATATGATTTTTTTGAAAAGTGTGAATACCGAATGATAGTACTTTGGATAATGCTTTAAAGGTGAAATTTTTGTCTGTCATTATTGAACTGTCAATTCAACCCGGCAAACAATGCAGTGTAGCGACATAGTGCCTACATGATGACGCACAAGTTAAGTCCAATTCAGGCGTGATACATAGATATATTAAATGGAATACAAAGGCGTGTTACCAAGAATGTAGCCGGTATGTCTGAGTCTGATTAGGCCGAAAAAATATATCGAATGGAAAAAAGCAAGGATTAATTGTGACTTATATCATTATTGGTAAACGCTCAAATAGGCTAACCGGAACATATTACAAGGCTGGCTATACAACCTGATCACACAAATCGTTGGGACACGCCTTGATCACACGAGTTTAGAACGCCTAAAATGTAAGCGCCACCCGAGCACCCCAACTGCTTCCGATATATGATTTGTGCTACAATTATATCCAGGCATCCCAGTATTTCTAATAGCATATTCATCCGCCGTTCACTTAACATATACAATTGTTTCTGACAGTCGGGTGATTGATTTTCGTGACTTGGTGCTTTTAGTCGAGGCTGAGTCAATTAGCGCCACCCGTGTACATCTAATGGGTATTATCTCATCACGATCAAAGGTGAGTGTGACAGCTGATTTGGTATACCTTATTGAATCCAGGTACAGGTAAAATCGGTTGCTTGGATAACAATTGTCTTTTTTCTGTTTGTGCGCATAGGTGAGTGTGTTCGTGGATATGTGTAAGGAAGAACACTCCATACTAGAGAATGTAAAGGAAAAGATTTATGAGTTCTCACAGATATATGCCAGTCAAATGTTTACGTCATACGTCTACCAAAATCTGACCAGGTGTCTAACTGCTGTGACCTATCAGACAAATAGGCTAAACAGACCACAATTAAGCAAGTCTGCACACCTGGTTTACCCTAACCTTTGTGCATACAGCTTATATACAAACGCAAATGACCCATGTAACCTTATCATACACAACAATAGCAGCGGCTGGCTAAATTGGTGCGCTATTTATGGCATTATAATTGCATAAGTTAATAGTACAAACTAATAATATTAACATGTAATGCTTGTTACATAACTGATGCCGTTTGGTCCGTCAAATTAAACGTATTGTGTGCTACATCGACGTACATAAACTGACACACTGCATTGTCTACTGCACATGTCGATGAAACACACTGTCAGCGTCGAGCATTGACTGAAATGAACACGCGGCATGCTTATTTGTAGGGACAGGCTTAATAAAGCGTATACCACGTATACTCTAGTATATAGGTTGCCCACTTATCTATAATGATAGTTGGATGATGTAATTGATTGCTGCGATCCATCAGAATCCACAACGAGACTATCTGGCGCATCCAACTGATTGGGATAAAGCCACACATGCGGTGCAAATGTACAAAGTTATCAATTATGAACAAATTCTGCGAAATGGTCTCTAATTTGCAAAATCAAGCGCACTTGTCTAATATAAGTGAGTACCGCCTTGTACAAGACGGAAATGTGAAAATTAAAGCTCCATGTGTAATGATCAACGATTAATTGTCGCGTCATTGCATTGCTAGTGTATCTGTCCAGATAGTGATTGCGGTAACGAAGTCACATAATTTTGTGCCTAATTCACTTATAGCGGCAAGCTGATATCTATACGCGTATTAAGGCGAATTGTGCATAGCCCAGTAGACATGGCAGCATTCGCCAGCATGTCACCATGGAGCGTTTGTTCACTAAATAGAATGGGTCAAGACAATATATCATATTATATCATTGATATTCGTTCATTGTAATAACTTAATACGTACACCGTTTAGGTACCACTCGCTCGATCGAATCAAATCTGTGTGTGTGGAAGTGTTCATGGTAACAAGTAGAGCAAAACATCCCTTGCCAAAGCATGCTTAAGTGGTAGAGTGTGAATTAGAGCAGATATCTGCTTACCAGCTGTTTACATTCTATTTCGACCAGGACGTTACCCATTACCTGGCAGCTGTGACCTTTTGCTAAGACAGCCTAACTGGGGAACATTAAGCCCTGTTGTTTATATACCATTTATACAAACGCCAATGACCGATGTAATACTATCATAGGCTTGATTAGCACCAGTGGGCTAAGATGGTGAGTAATTTGTGGCATTATCCTTGTATCGATTAGTAATTAAAACGAACTTGATTAACATACAGATTCCACAGATTGCTTATAAGGCTCTTGTGAGTGGTTACTTAAAAAACACATCAATGCGGATGATTGAAAAGACGCATTATATGATGCTGTAGTTTCTGTTCAATCAGTGAGTGTTACTTCAATATTATTGATTGCAGCACATGCGACGGTTGCTAACGGCCAATAAAGCCGCAGGTTATATCTGAATACTTTATAATCGCGCTAATTGAATCTGTTTGGTCAGACATAACCGACATGTGCTTTGGTTCTATCTTTATTTATATCAACTGGTACATTAAATGCTAGGCCTCTCGCTTTGAAGGAGATCAGGTTAACCCTGAATGTGGTTTTGCTAAATTAATGAGGAAACAGGGGGACATATGGTTATCAGTGTTGCTTATGTGTGTTCTGTGTCAATCACGCGTTCATTCACAGCTTATTTTATCTAGATTTTTAACTAAAAAGCGGACCACTGAGCAGGCGATCAATATGGCCCAGATATTGCTGTAAAAGCAGCCTGCACGGCGTCGACAATCCCGGCAGCAATGATAGAGGAGTTAATTTGCGTCCAATACCTTTCCTGGCCTTTGTCTGAATGTTTAAGTTTACTTAATTAGCCTACAGAATATTTCTGACACATTTCAGTGCTGTTCAACAATAGTGACAGCCATTCTTATGGTATATTTATCTTACATCACACATCATTAACTCACCTTGCGATCACTGCTGCACGGTCAAGCACAACCACGACAAAAACATATGAAATCAGATCAACGCTCACCTACGACCCACAGGAGTTACATAGGTGTATTCGTTGTAATAGTAGCCAAATGTTACGAATCAGATCATTGCCAGTTGCAGTAACAAATGCTTAACGATCGTTTTGTCTTTACCCTGAACGACTGCTCCCATTCGATTCTAGGAACGTATGTTTGTACTATAGATAATGTCCCGTCTGACACGACGCGAAAAAGATGGTCTCTTAGCCAGGCAAAAATACTCTCAAGTCTTGAATTCACCAGCCATGTAAAAAGGTAATGGTGCAAGCACGATATTCGAGGAGGAATTACTGCAGTAATAGAGGTGATTCCCTGCTTCGTGCCTTGACTAAAATGTCCGTTGTCTTCTCAAACACATCTTGCGTGTAAGCAGATCGAATGCGGGGGTGTTCAGTCAGCTCAGGTAATCGTTAACTTATCACCTAGCATGTTCGGAGTAAACACCTCCAATGTGGGTAGAATCCAGGTGGGGAACTGGAAGTTGCTTGCGTCAAGGGCTTATTATATGCTCACATTTACACGATCCATGCTCTCAGATACGTCCCACCGCATCATTTATATGCGATATTTGTAGCTTAAATTGTTGGCAATGTTGAGCTGCTGTGCTTCTGAACAAGAGCGACTGCGATTCTTATCACATACTTATACATAGCAGGATGCCACTCACCGTCAAAGCGAGGGACCACCTAGAGATTATTCCCAAAAGGATGGGTTAATTCATGTCCGAACCTATAAAATAATAAATAATAATGACGCTTGTTGTCAAAATACCGCTCCTTGGTACAGCATAATTTGGTCGCAAAAGTTCGTGGAAAAAAATGCTACAACAAGCCACTTGCCAGACACAGTTGAAATTTACTTATCAATAAACATGTTGAGTCTTGAACTACTTGGGAAACGCATAAAGGCCAATGATTCCTAATTCATTTATGTATAATATGTATAAATGGTGTTACCATATGCAATTATTCTGTGAAATTATATATATATATATATATATATATATATATATATATATATATATATATATATATACATATATATGTATACGTATATGTATATATTTATATGTGCACACATAGTCACATGTATACAAATATATGTACGCTATAGTGTCGTCTAAACTATGCATCGGTAAGACAATGCTCTCTGGCGTTACAGTGACATTGAGCCAGAAGCTGGCACATGCGGATAATAAAGCTGCAAGTATTAGTACTCGTATGCGCAGATTTAAACTTGTTGCGAATGTCCTGAGCAAACTGAGCAATATTGCTGTCAGTTTTCAAGTCGTTGCATCGCTTAATATCTTTATGCATCCGTGACCAGCTGACCTGGCCTTGCTTACCCACATGTAACAAACCTAGATGGAATTATCCAGCGGCGTCAGCAGGAATGGGAATCTACAACACGAGGGAAAGCCAAACATTGCTAAGTGTTTGGCTATTACGCCTGGCGTTTACGGAATGACTACGTGATGAGCGTGCTCAGATTGTTGTATTTTGGCAAATGGAGAAGCCCTAGCTAACATATACATAAGTTACGATAAGTCATCAACCTGTGTTGACGTAAGGGCAATGCCAACGTTATGATTATAAGTGTAATGTGTTTTCATCCTGTAAATTTGCTAACTCTGTCTAGCTTGCATTGCTGCTAGTTAATTATTTAGGCGAGACGGAAAACCTGAACTAACGAACTGAGTTAAGAACATGAGTTTAGAACTGAGTTTAGCGCAAAACCACAGCTTTGTCCGCTAGACGTTGAATAACGCCTTTATTTCCTATTGCCCTGCATCATGCTGACTTTACACAATATTCTTGTCTAGATTCACAACTCTCTTCGCTTGCACTGCATGCTTCAGTATCATTTGGATCATAGATGAGGGGTTGTAATATACATATGAGTGCGTTATATGACTATAAGCTGTGTTAGCAACGATAACCGTCAATTTCTCATCAAATGCCCTTCATTAAAACTTTAACCAAAAAGCAAAATTCTATCGAGCATGAATCTGCTGGGTAGATATATCTTCCCCTTAAATCCTGCCGCTAGCAAAAGATCAGATGGGATTAAATGAATTGACATTAATGTTATTATTCTATGGGGTCGCTGCAATTCCTGTGTCCATCAAACGTATTTCTTTTGATCGCCTCATATCCAAAGTGCTGGGCTGTACTCGGCCCTATTTACTTATGTCGTACGTCAAAGTATTTTATGGCATTATATTTACACCAGCTAATCGTTAAAAATGATTACATTCACATGTTGATGCCAAAGTAAATCTTATTTAATGGGTTACACATAAATACGGACCACTGAGCAGGCGAGTAATATGACGCCGCAATTGCTCTCAATATTCTTGGCTGCACCTCTAGCAAATTCCTAAAGACATTAAAATCGTAAGTAAATGTCTGACTTAGTCATACACATCTACGCTTTTGTGATTGTTAATCCCGTTCCGTTTGTCGTAACCAAAGTGTCTACAGGCACATCATAAGTGCACATGAATTGGCACACTTCATGGTCTGCGGCCCAAATATATGAAACACTGCGTCAGCTTAAAGCAACTATTGATAGCGAGAGGTTCAGAATAGTGTATATTGTGTATTTTCGCATATAGAAGCTGTTTATTTTGCAGGTAAAGAGTTCGACATATAAGGTGCCGATAAGAAGACTTCCACGAGAATTATAATTGAATCTGTTGAAGATGCAGTAGTTTAAGCAGACATGAACCCATATTCTAAGAGGCTGTTGAATTTGTAGAAAATTTAAGCTTAAGTCAAGGTGTAATGCAGACGATGAACTAATAGCTTAAATTGATGGGTTGTTTTTGTCATGAACTAATGCCAGTGTTTAATGTTGCATAAACGTATGCTAAACAAAAGCTATCAAGGTAGAGCTGCTTATGAAAATAAAGGAGCTATTTTTAGTTCGCACAATTAGGTTTCATATAATTACAAAGTGATGGAATACGAATGCTAACAGTCTGCTAGACAGTCATATGCGCTGTATCAAGAGTGTCTATCAACAGTTGTTTATGTTAAGCATGGACAAAGTTAACAACACATTGATGACGACAATGTTTAGAGACAACACAAAATGGCCAAGGAAACAAAGATGGCGTCAATAAAACTGCCTGAAACGTTAAAAAGGGTAGTTAATACATTGGACTCTTGACTGATTAACACACTGAAGAAGTTGTGTGTGATCGGCAATTTGAATCCTTATAATCTCATAATATACTAGTTGAGCAACTGGCTTTATATTCCATTTTTATTATCAGGAAAATATACCGATAAAAACTGCATAAGAACATGTGATTGTGGAAATCGTAGTTAGCGAGATGCCGCAAACGTGTATTACATGGCGGCATATGTATATCCAATAAGTGTTAATTGGAGTACCACATTATCTTTAAGCCGGTGCAGTGACGTGAGCAAATGAATAAGCGAAGTTCGTTTTAAAAATGCTGGTCGTAAATAGATATCCTTGTGACTGTTGGTAAACCAGAAATAAATAAGTCGTGCTACAGATAACATTATTTAATGTGACGTTTTGTTATGGGATTATCAGCGAGATGATGCTTTAAGTATTGCAGTGTAATTTAATCATTAATTTGCTATTGTTACTATTGTCAGTAAAGGTATAAGAAGTTCAGTTTATGAATGATAATGATTTTGTAACAGCGTTATCTTCACTTACTGCGAAAATAGACTAGTGTGTCAAGTCCCGCCTTAACAAAGATTTCTCATTATGCACTTCTGTCAAGCTATCCTATGATTAATATTGCAAGTTTGTTTTTGATATTGCCACAGTGTTATTCAAATACAGGCAACATATAATACAACTGAAATCAGATTACTTTAGTTCATTGATGCAACTTTGGTCCTATCATGATGAATATCATTCTTTACTTTCGCCAAATAAAATCAATGGGGTGATGACACAACAGTTCCCTCATACATGGCACGTGTTTGTTTTAAACCAGGCATCATATTTTTTCGCAAAATCGTGAAGCAAACTGATGCCTTGAAATTACATGTTTCGATATTAAAATCAGGTAATTTGAAAGCAACGGCTTACACCCCTTGCACTTTGTTGATGTAAGATATTTTTCGATGATTTGCATGTGCCAGACGAACAGTGGTCCGACTAGTCATCGGTTTTTCATTATCCTTGTTAATATGAAGGACTGACAACTACCCGAAACCTTTACAAAACAGTGCATTATTGCGGACAATAAAACTCCTTCACAAAGTGCGACAGAAACGAGCTCCACTAGCCTAAGCGCCATACCGCTGATTGAAAATATGTCCTGGCACTTACTGCTATTTATGACGGTAAAAAGAAGAGCAACTTACCCAAATCTGTCTGATTATTTATCTATGCGCACGTCACATTTAAACCGGTCACTATAACGGTAAGCAATCTATAAAAATACAATTTAGATCGATGGTACACGAGTTGTGCCATAGCAGCACGCCATTTGCACAATCCAGATATAGTGCGTTAGTGTAAAAGCATGCCTCTTTGAAGAATTCCCAGGTCAAGTAAGGTCAATGATTATTGGCAGCCTCCTTCTATTAAGCTTGGATCTACAATAGCATTTATCTGGCCATAATTGTCATTGGCTTGATGCAGTCGTAATTGATATAACGACAGTATGAATTAATGGGGTTGAAGTGACGAGGACATTGGCATAGGCACATGAGGTTTCTGTTGACACGTTGTTTAGTATTTGTTTTGTTCTAATGGTCGGCACCTGCAGGTTAAAGGTGACTAATAGAGAGCATTGTTCTAATGGATTTGGTCGTTCTCGTTATTTTCACCAACCTCGTTATGTATGATCCATCGTCGGTAATATCATGAGGATAAGAACCGCAATCATTCAAAATAGACTACTCAGCCGCCCCCACCCCACCCCCCTCTATTGACCTCGACAGCTCTTATCACGAGGACATAGGTAGTTTATATACCTTTAATAGCTAAGTCAGTAACAAAACGGAATTCAAGGGAGCATTTTAGCGGGTCATCGAACTGTAGGCATTCTATTACTACGAGGCATTGCACTCGTTGGACCCATGTTCAATTACTTCGTTCCAAATATGTGACATTGTGAATGAGACCTATAGTGATGAGATACTGGTTGAGGGCGCAGTGATATCTCTTAGGGGAGAATATTACCGTTAGTGGCTCCAAATGTGATAGTCGATTTGTGAATTATCATCGGAAGCAAAGCTGGCCCTTGATTGGCACTTGCATGAAGAACGATTCAACACATGTGTTGCAAGAGCTGTACTGTGTCTGTTAATACTGATCACTTTCAGAAAATGTATCCATGCCTATAAATACCAGGCCCGACCATATAAAATGATTCTTATATTACTAGTAAACCCACATAATTACACATACACGTCCTCGCGAATAGCGCTGGGAATTAACGCATCCGAAGATTGGTTAGCTATTTGTACCTTCTTTTGCAACCATATTATTGAACAAGTCATTACGGGTGGATGCGTAAAATGTATATGAAAGTTGCCTCTAACGGAATAGGCGTTATGATAAATTGCGAGTGATATTCAATATGTCTGTCGCAATTTGCACCAAGGCATCAACACTTTGCCGCTGCCGCGCTAGGCACATTCTTGCGATCGCACATTACATATTCCTACCTTAACCCCATAACCTGTACATGAATCTGTGATGTCGGTACCTAATGAGAAAGTCATGTTCACATCTACTCCTGACCGCCAAAAATGTGCCATCACTTTTACTGCTCGTTCACGTGCACATCCGGAATACAAGTATTAATGCTGATAGAACGGCCGCTTATGACTGGCTCGTTGCTATGGGTATTCCATAATGTGGACACATAGGATTGTGGTGGTTGATAGGGAATTCAAGACAAACTTGCTGGCCTATCTTATGGGTAGCCTCTATATCAACTTGTTAGTGGAGCGTAACCCTTCTGCAGCCATGCTGCTCCATTACCGAACGCACAGACTTCGACCCTCAGAGATGTCATAAAATGCCGAGTGTAGGGGGAAATAGAGAATGTTCGATTTAGAAGCTCTGACGTTTTGCAAGTCAATAGGCAAGAATGCACAATGTTCTATTTGCGCTCTGTGATAACAGTCGATTCGGAAATGTTGACAATAAAATCAGGATGTATTTGGAAAGAGAAGGCAGCTCAGGCAAAAAGAAGTTTTCTCCACAGCTGTACTATTGTCACTTCTAGCATCGATTTGTTGTGTTATGCCACCACCGGGGGCTATAATGACCTGGTTTATAGAATAACGGGCACGCGCAAGCTGTGGTAAATATAGCTACATAGTCCAATAACCTGTTTTGTTTTGCAAAGTGTTAGAGTAAAAGATGTGTATAAATGCACAGTCGGTGATGCATTGAAGACGCGAGATTATAAAGCGGAAAATTAAATATTTTGCTATGAAAAGTATTCGAAACGGTGGTAATGATCGTTATTTGGCATATATTCCCGGGTGTCAAATTTCCATGCTTAGAAAATGTCAAACGATGCATGCAGCTTGGCAATCAAAGAAGTGGAAACGTACAAAAAGACACAAGGTAAGTTGACGTTGCAACATAATCGATGTTATTATTGTAGCAATAGAATGCTTTATATTCAATGACGCCTCGAAATCCAAGATTTTGTCAGCCAATATCACCGATTTCAGCACTATATAGATCAAAACTTGCCATGTTTCCGGGATGAAAGCCGTCAGTGGCAAATGAGTCCTTCATTATTTGATTAAGATAGTATCGATGATCCATCATGCATGATGAGTTTGCTAAATATGATGAGAACTGTCCAATCCCTTGTGATGCTTATAATGAGCATGATGACGAAAGTTGATATCAACCAGTCTACATTAATCTACAGGCGGCCACACTTTATGCTCACTTGAAAGCGCTAATGCTCCTGTCCTTGCTAATTAACGCCTTAAATTTATACCATGCATTCTATCAACAAAGACAGCATCGAGCTGACCATTATGGCCAAACAAACACTATTGTTCGACACAACCGTAGCATGGTACGATATGGTACCAAAAATACGCGTCCTCCAAATGGGAATGCTGCCCCTGAGCGATAGCATATGATGCCCTACAGTTCACCATTAATGTATGCTTTGCAACTGTACAATGTATATGGCATGATAGCTCGAAATCATCTGTTTTAAAAGTCATAAATTTGCTTAAATACCGCTAGAGCGACTTCGATCACGTCGCAGCACTATCCAAGTCGCTTTATCCACAACGATCTCTATCTGAGGACAGCAACCGCAAATAAGACAGCACTTCGCCTTTTAGTCAAATAATGTGAATAAAAGTATCTCGCAAAACTTGAAGTAACCTCGCGGCGCTGACTAAAAAAGCAACCACAATTTGAATTAAACGTGCAATAGTAAATAAGACAATCATTGGTCTGCCAAATCGTGCATATGGCAATTAGCGAAGGGTTAAATCATACAACAGCTATTGTTCGTATTGCGCTTTTTTATTGAATTAGCGTGCTTTGCTTCGGAGAGCATAGTTTACGGCACTGCAACAGAAAGTAAGCCAACGTTTCTTCAGAGCAAAATATATGTTTAAAGTAGTATCCATTGTATGACGTGAAATAACACATCATGCGGTATCTTAGGGCCCACAAACACAGCACAAAGTGTCAGTCGCCCATACGACAAATCGCCCAAACGCAAAATGGACACTTAAATTTATTATTATAGGATAACAGTCCAATAAGCAATTGTCGTTCCTTCAATTTATAAAACCTACCTCCCTGTAATTGAGTTTGGGTGTTAACTCTTTCAGGCGCTGATTTTCCAATTAAACCTTGCTATTGAATCCGGCTGTTTAATGAGCTTGTGGAGTACATTTAAACACTGTAATGAAAATAAAGCAATTGTTGCTCAGAGAGAGGCTAATATTTGAGCTAGGACCCCATACATGATATGAAAACATCCTAAGGGTTTTACGAATGTGCAGCATATGTTATTTAATCACACATATACCATAAGAATGTGAATACGAACATAAATTATTCTAAACTATACAATTGCACATTTGTTTCGACCACAATCGCATTAAGGCTGATTAATAATAGTTTGTTTTCAATTATTGAGTTAACTTGCAACATTTCTAACAACTGCAAAGACGCTACATAGGAATGCCCTTGTAGCAATCGAGGAAGTATCTCCATGCAAATATATCAAATGTCAGCCATGTTCGGTAATCCTGCCCGTTAATATGACGATTTCATGGTCGTTCAAAAGCTATTTCTCGTCTAAGACGCCACATCAAGTGCTAATGCGACTGTGTTCTTCTGTTTTGAGATTATCAAACTTTTCTTTCAAAGGCAATGTACATCTGCTTCATATATATGAGTTTACTGTTTATAAGTAGCTGATACATAGTAATTGACTACGTATCGCACATATAAATTTTCCCTGATTGACACCTGACAGATTTCTCAAAAATGCAAGCACTAGGCCGACACACTTGATGCCGGTAATCACAGAGACCACATCGTACGCGCGCAAAATAGACCTACAGCTTAAAAAAGAGCTTGAATCCAGACGTTTAGATTGAAAATCAGCGTTTATTGTTTTCAAAATGATCGATATGATTTCAGTTCCTTAGCTGCTACGCATTAAACAACTTGATAGGTATGCGTAAGCTGCAGTATTATCATAGTGCAAGAAAAGTATATAAGGTTTAACATAACTGTTTGATTATGGTGATTTTAAGGAATCCATTGAAGCATGTGATCGTCCTAATGGGCTGCTTGTTAGTCCAGGATGGCTGCTGAGTAAGATACACTGTGGAGGATTCTTGACCCGTAGATGCCATATCATGAGGTGAATATGTTACTAGTTCACATGAGGATGTGTGTTGCCTACACCTATGCCAACATTGACCGGTTTGTGTGGTAGATGTTAGACTGTGTGTCACTCGTGCTGCAGAAAAATAGCAATGCTAACTTACATGAAGGTCCAGCTGCCGCACTTGATTTTCATTGGTATGATTCTGTGTTCAGCTGCAGAACATCACCTATTTTTCCTTGAAAGGCGATCCCTGGTATGCTACACTTTCCCAACCCCGTACATGCTTTATCAAAATGAATATTGAGGAATTGATAGACGAGGAAACACTCTCATACAATGTAAAAGTGGTTGATGTAAATACGCCCTAACACTAGGCTTCCGCTATCTCCACTCCCGATTCAAATTCGTCCTTCAAAAGAACAAAGAACAACGACCTCGACACAGCGGATACATTGGCTGCCCAAGACAATATATAAATAAACATAGTTGAGCTATCAAGTTGTTTAGCATGGGCAGCTATAATGGATGACGGCGGGATTTTAAAGACACAACCAGAATTTAACTATTGTTCAGTGCTAGACTACTGAACCTGCAAGTTACGGAATGGCTGCTAGATATGTAAGTTTAGGTGTAATTGTTTTCTCATTTTGGGCTGTCAATAAACAAATGTAAGATTTGTATAAAACCCTATTAGTTTAAAGACAAAGGAAACGATATGATGATAGGGAAAATGTGCTGCACTCATAACCAACGCCGAGTCGATTGGCCAAACCCATGTGCAGCTGATGGACCGTACCTCATCACGATCTTCTGGCAGCTAATGCAGTATATCTCGTTGAATTCATGTATGTATTAAATTTCTTCGCGACCAAAATAAAGTACGGCTGCTTGTATTATAATTGTCGGTTTTTGTTTGTCTGTGTGGGTGTGTTCGTGGATATATGTAAGGATATCCCGTGCTAGAGCATGTCGAGGAAAATATAGATGAGTTTACATCCTACAGCAACCAACAACTTACAAGGTGTTCGACTGCTGTGACCCAAACACGCCACAGTTAAGTAAGTTCGTCCACCTGGTTAATCCTAGCCTATGTATATGTAGCTTGTATACAAACGCAGAAGACCTATGTAACCATATCATACCACATAAAAAGCAGCGACTGGCAAAACTGGTGCGCTATTAATTGCCTTGCAATTGCATTAGTTAATTTTTACATGTAGATTGTCTGTAAATCGCTTCATACAACACACCAATGCTGACCAACATGCAGGATTGCACTATGATGCATCAGTCTTTGGTCCATAATCGTACGTTGCTTCAATATTGTTTACAGCAGCAAATACGAATATTATTGTCTTTTATGCTTCAATGATAATTGATGCCGTCTTTTATAATAAACATATGTATTTTTAGCTCTATATGTGTACAACAATTTACACACAGCACCGTACACTCTCAGATACCATTTCCATATGAATCGGGACATGGAATGATATATCCAATCGTAAAATCATCAATGTAGCTGGTTGAGCTGGTTAATTGCTAGACCTTACAACAGCCGTAACAAGTTGACAATGACAGCATGGCTTTGTAAGTACATCACAGATTTCATTCCATGCAGCATACGAAATGTTATACAATTAAGTTGATATAATGTCAGAGTGCAAGTACGATAATGCACTCACATTTATATTGTTAGATACAACATACTAGCACCCTCATTTGGGAAAGTGTTAAATTGCAATGATGTAGCTCTTGCCGTCCTGAATATAACACTTTGAACCGCGAAGAATAAAATAAGAGGAGATGATTGAAACACAAATAATCAATCGTGAGATTAGAGCGGGCAGTGACCATATGTCGTAATTTTTAATAAGGTATTTTAATGCCTGCAACGATAGGTCGTATTGCATATAGCCCCCTTCCACTTTGTGCCCAGATTCGTATACAGTGACATACAAATATCAATATTTGGTCAAAGTATCATTTTATATGAATTCGTGTCACAATATATGGAGTTAATGACCAGTTGATTAAAGGTTCCAAGCAGGTTTTACTAAATCGCCGTGTAAACAAACAAGTTCTAGTTCTTAATTTGCATGTACTTTAGTCTATGTCTTGCGTGAAAGTAATCTAAATGGCGCAGCATTATAATCAACAATGCTAAATATGTTAACTAATGAAAAGTTTGAAAACCGAGTGATTGTAAACAGGATGATGCTGCAACGGAGAGATATTTGGCTATCATAATTGAACAGTCAATTAAACCCGTGAAACAATGCAGTGCAGCGACATTGTGCCTACCTAATGACGCAAGTTATATTCAATTCAGGCGTGGTCATCTGTCCTTCACAGATATATTAGAAGCGATACAAAGGCGTGTTACAAAAAATCGTAGCCGGTATGTCTGAGTTTGGTGAGGCAGAACTAACTTCGAATGGGAATAAGCACTGATTGATTGTGGCATATACCGTATCTGAAAACGATCAAATAGGCAGCCCTGAATATATAACAAGGCTGGCAAAACAACCTGATAACACGAATCTTTGGGACACGCCTTGATTTAATGCCCAACCCGCAAACTGCAGCTGATTTTACTCAATGATTCATGCTGCTATTACACTCCTGAATCCTTTCATCCCGAATCACACAGACCTTGCACCTGATGAACAATATCCTTTGATGTTGCTTCATGGTGATGTAATTTGAGTACTAACGCTCGATTATAGAATCATATTCGCTGCATCCAGAGTGACCAGTTATTTAAGTTAAACATGGACGAAGTTAACAACACATTGGTATGGCAATGTTCCTTTTAAACACAACACAAAATGGCCAAAGAAACCTGATATGGCGTCAGAAATACAACACGCAACAATGACAAAGTTAGCTGCTACATAAGGTACTTGACTGACTCGGGACTGTATTCTAAATTGGTTAAATCTGTGATTATGCTAGAAGAGCAACTAGCTCCATATTCCATTAGTTTCCTTGTTCGGAAAATATAGATATTTACTGCTAAATCTCATGTAAAAGTAGAAATCTTATTTAGCGAGAGGCTAAAACATAGCGGCATATGTGGTCACTAACAGTAAAATTACATTTGTACAATCTCTAGGGATTGTACCAGGCGACAGCATTTACTATTGACTCAGTGGGTACTCTACTATAGCTGCAAGAACCCTATAAATTTCACATAGGAAGAAAACGTCAAAACATAGGATAATTATGCCTATCTCATATAATATCAGGCTCATCCGAGCTTAAATTTAAGTACTAGCTCATGAGCTACAAATATTTATATGCATGCAAAAACATACTGCTGAGTATTCGCTTTTGCTTCATACGCGCGGATTTGCAGCATACTTTTAAATAATGTCAAGCGACTGTCCCCCAGGTGCTAGTGAAAAAAGTAGATGCTTTCTTAGCTGTATTATCAAACACTATAGCCGTGTAATTAATTAAGCCGATAATCACCCGCGCATAAGCGCGGATTTGCACCTTACTTTCTATTTATGTCAAGCGACTGACCTCTATATGCTAGTGAAAAAATTAGATATAATGTCAGCTCTCTTAAGAAAGGCTATAGGCGTGTTATTAATTAATCTGACAAGCACCAGGGCAAAGTGACATTTCCATGGCGTTTCAAACCGCCAAAAAAGCACCTGGATTGGTTGCTGCTAAAAGGCTTGAACAAAACTCTTTTGCGTTAGACAAATATTGTTTTATATTATTTGAGGAGCACGATCTTTGATGATGCCGGTACTGCTTATTAAGTAGCACGTTGACCGTTTGAAGTCTACAATGACCGGCGACACAGATGCTTTAGTCTAGCTTAATAGCCGTATAGCCGTATATGACTGTTGCGTTAAAGTGGTATTCAATACGGCAAAGGATATATTTGGAAAATAATACATCATACGCCCTAAATTCGACAAGATGCGCGGCATTTAATGCATGATGTGTTATTTCGTGTTTTAATGATGTCTTAATTCAAACAATATTCACTCGCTTCATATTCTGTAGCACATGAAAATAGCTCCCCAGAGCGCCATATCACTAATGAAGCAGCAATATGTCATGCTAGTTATGACGGTAACTCACAAGCTTTCCGCTATTTAGATTATTCTGCCTTCTGAACTAGAGCGATGTCATTGCTTGTGTGGATCTTTTTGCTTCTAGTGGTGGCTGCATTGTATATGAAGAGCGGCTTACCCAAATCTGCGCACATCGCATTAAACCAGGTCACAATGAATTAATTGGTGACGAGGACGCAGAAGCGTGAGGTTTCTGTTGAGACATTGGTTAGTAAGTTTGAATGAATGATGAACACCTAAAGGTTAATGATGTGTGATAGAGGTCAATGTTCTACATAATGATCATTATCAATACCTAAAAGGATTTGGGCGTCCTCGTCATCTACGCCGTACTCATCATGCATATTCCATTGTTAATGTGAAGAGGATAAGAATCGCAATCATTCACATAGGAAGACTCAAATGCCCCATCCCCCTTATCGACCCTGACAGTTCACGGGGGTAGAGCTAGTTTTATATACCTGAATATACTCTTTTACTACGAGGCATCTACTTTTGGCCCCGAATCATTTACTTCGATCCATCTATTTGACAATGTGAATGATATTGATAGTGATTAAATTACTGGGAGACGGCGCAACGATATCATGGAGA
>CM067351.1:35996563-36010317 GCA_034190875.2 Urechis unicinctus | reverse complement strand
AACCCCAGTGTAACCCATGCTATAGTTCATGGGCAGCTTTCCAATATTGATGTCGTATGTTTGTTGGTATCTTAACGTACCATGCCAAAGACCTGTCATGATTATGTAGAACAGTGGCGTTTGTCTGGCCGTAATGATCAGTGGCATGATGATGATGATGATATATATATATATATATATATATATATATATATATATATATATATATATATATAGATATATATATATATATATATATATATATATATATATATATATATATAGAGAGAGAGAGAGAGAGAGAGAGAGAGATATATATAGAGATAGATATATCTCTATAGATAGATATAGAGATATATATATATATATATAGAGAGAGATATATATATATATAGATCATATCGATATAGAGATATCTCTATATCTAGATCTATCTCTCTATATCTATAGATCTATCTCTCTAGATATCTATAGATATATATATCTAGAGATATCTAGAGAGAGATCATCATCTATATAGATATATATATATATATATCTATGCGATCTCTATATATATATATATCTATATATATATATATATATATATATATATATATATATATATATATATATCGCATGCTACTAATTAATGGGGTTGATTAGCAAGGGCATGGGTATGACTATTACTGTAGAAGGGCTAAGCCCACAAACAAGTTAATAATAAGGCTATTCCCAAGATAGCCCAGTTATTTCCATTTTCAATTCCCTATAAACCACAGCATACCTATATGTCAAACACTGTAGAATACTCAGCGCAGCTAGCCAGTCGTTAGCAGCAGCTCTATCACCGCTACATACTAGTCCAACAATATGCATTCCTACTCATCGACTGGCAATACGTCATTGCTTCGGAACTGAAAGCATTTACATTTTCCCCTACTCTAAGCTATCGATTGTCTTCTAAGAGAACCGATGTCCTTTGAAATGTGGCTGCGTGATTGGGAATGGTGCAATGGGACTGCAGAAGGGCTACGCCCCACAAACAATCTAGTAATAAGGCAATTCCCAAGATAGCCCAGCAATTTCCAGTTGAATTCCATATCAACCACCACATACCATTATGTCAAACATCATAGAATACCCAGCGTAGCGAGCCAGTCATTAACGGCATTTCTATCAACATTGAAACTTGTATTCCTTGGGAGCATGTGGACGAGCAGTAAGAGTGATGATGTGATATTGTCGGCCGGGAGCAGATGTTACGACATCAGGTATTCAAGTACATGTTTGGGGTTTCAGAAAGGAATCGGTACTGCACGACAAACGTCTTTGTACACAAATATAAGTAATATCTCAGCTTGAAGCTTAAAGGCAGCAACCTAACTAATTGACGTCATTTGTTATCTGACCAAATGCACGGGTGTGGTTGTAGATACAGAATTCGCTCGCTTGTGACGATGCCAAGGTATTTGGTCGTTTTATCAGTACGGGAATAAATGACCAACCAATATGGCTATTTACGAATTATACTGTTTGGTTGTTATAATTCTCGTATATGCTTATTGACAATTTCAGCCCTATGCATACAAACCTTCGGTTTATTTCTGCATTGCGAATTCGCAAAATTCTTTTTGGTGCTGATGAAATCAGATAATCCCATAGTTCTGAACCGTACAACCACTGCCTCCCCAGCTTTCCTTATGTTCATGGTTGGTGAAAAGCACATGAAAATTCATGATCACTCATGTTTTTTCTTCACTGATGAAAATTTTTATTCATGATTTTAATAAGTGTTACAATAAACATGAAACTTCATGATAGTTCATCAAGTGTTTGCTGAATATTTACCGACCGGTATTTAAGTTACCAATGAATTTCAAGTGCTTGTGGGAAGTTAGTTTTCTATGTTTTTATATTGGTTGAAGTTTCATGAAGAACCATGAATCATACGTTTGATGGTGTTGGTAATTTTTCACCCGACACAATCAGTACGAAGAAGCATGAACTCTCATGTGTTTGTGAGGAGTAAGCACTTTTTGTTTTTCAAGTTGCATAAATAAACCTTCATGAAGAACTGTGAATCTTGCATTGGAGGTTGTTGTTTATATTCATCATTTGACACAAGCATCAGTTTTTCAACTTGCATGAACTTTCATGATGAACCATGAATATTGTATTTGAGGGTGATCAGGTAGCAACTTAATTTGGCACAAGCAACATGAAGAACAATAAAATATCACAGGAAATGTCACAAACATCAAAAGTGGGCTAAATACAAAATGTCTGAAAAAATATGAATAACCTCTGACATCAAGTTTATTTACATTCAAATGTAATTCCACATTCAAAATCATAAGTGATACATATTACAGGCAGTCAAATAAACATGAAACCTTTATATTTTCTGAACACTTAACACATATGAGATTGGACCTTAGCTTAACTTAATCTCCAATACATAATTGATGACTAAAATAAATTCAAACAATATGATAAATATACTGTCAGTTTTGATACCCTTATGAATAGAAGTTACCAAATAAATGTAAAGCCACATACTAAAATATAAGAAAAACTGATATTCACACACACATATAGGAAATCCAAATTTCACTTCACAATGCTATGACCAAATCTGTTTGGTGCCCGAGAGACAAACCCCTGTCCATCTACACACATGAAACAGAGCTTTTCTTGCAACTCTAATACAGAGCAAATCCTTATTTCCTCAGCATCATTCACCTTAATAACATGGTGCCCAGCCTCAGCACACACATAGCAATCTTCGGCAAACTCATGCTTCTTTCCCATAGCGAACACCTTGTTTGTCTGGACGTTGTAGAGGAATTTCATGATACTTGGAATGTCTCCGTTCGTGCACAACACAACGTAACATATGCGTTTGTGCAGTTTAGTGTACTTGTGAGAATAGTATTTCTCCTCTCCAACCTGGATCCTCTTAACCTCTTGGAGAGCATTAATCAGTTCTTTTTCGTGGTAATCCAAATTCTTCAATTTTGTACATGCCCCAGCAATCTTGCATCCCTCCACTTCTTGGTAGCACTCCATTTTTTAGAGAACCGATTTGCCATTTTTGAGATAAATGACCCAGCAGGCGAGTCCTCAAGGGAACAGTTAAGTGTTTTAGCAATCACCATGTGTGCTTCCTTCATCTGGAAGATTTGACTAGTAACATCACGTGTTCCATGAGCAAATGATGGTATGTTGGGCCCATTTCTTCACATACAAGGACATGTGAGCACCTACATTATGAACATTAAGGCCACGTGAGCCCTCCCCATAGAGTTCAGCAAAGTCACTGTAGAACTTGTTTAGCAATGTAGTGGCCCGAGAAAGGTCACCTCTGCTGATATTGTCCCGCAATAACATGTGACACCCTCTGATAGCATTTCCAAGTGAACCAAGTGGGTGTGATCCAGATATCCATTCAGACTTGGCAAAGCATAGTAAAGTAGCCAGGCCTCCAACTCTGTGGCTTTGAGGTTTTGTGCGTCCTTCTCTAAATCTCTCGGAACTCTTTCAACGAAGTCATGTGGCTTGAATGATAGAATTCTCTTTGAGATTTCAGATATGTTCTTCCCTACAAAATATGGCTCACCAGAATACGTTGGTGAGAACATTTTCTTGAGAAAGTGTTTTTGCTTCACCAAGCAACACTCCATGCATGTAGTCTGGAACGATCCCAAACACAAGGTCAAAAAAAGGTAATGATAAAAGCCCGGAGGGACCACGAATGCCTTTTTTTCGTAATCTGTCTGAAGCTTGTTGGCCAGTAATTTTCAGAGGAGCGAAAAGGTTTCACATTTTCTTCTTCACGGTGTGGGTAACATCTTGCAGTACCTTTGCCTTGGCGCCCTGTTTTTCCAGGCTCTTCGCATGTGAGGCAACCGAATTCACCATTATGCATCGTCATGTTAATTATGTAAGCCTTGGCTTGCAAATCAACAGAACCTAAAAAGATGCCAAATTTGATTCTGGTCATCCTCTTGTTTATGTCAATGATATGGCCCTGTGTGTACAAATAACATATTTCGGCACCAAATGCAGTCATGTATTCAAAGAAAGGTGGTTTTGTTTGCCCTTGCCATATGCCAGCAAGAAGCATGTTTTCCCTTCTGAACCTCAGAGAGGGTGCAAGTTCATTGATGACAATGAAGATGGGCCACAACTTAACTTTAGAAGAGGAGAATAGTGGAATGCCATCAGAGTTGAATATGCCACTATAAGCATTATCTTCTGACAGAAACTGCCCAGGTTGATAGAGCTCCCTGTAACATTCCCCATCTACAATGTCTTGGATCAAGAAGTTCTCTGCTTCAGGATTGTATGTGGCCATTGATTGACTGACATACTGTTTTGTTTTCCTGACAGAATCACTTCTTAGTAAGCACAAGTTCAAGCTGTCTCTTGATGTCGGATATTATGAAGGTGGCAACTGGTTTTCTGAAACTTTTCATTTGCTCACCTTGCCGCCTTCTCATCCATATTATCATGTGTCAGCGTATAATTTATACGTGCATATACTCAACTACGTACAAATGTCACTCCCCGCCAAATTATGTGCTTATTTTGTTATATTGAAAACGTCCAACAAGTGATTAGTATAATATGTATGATAAAAGGTCATTGGTTCAAACCCTCTATATTTGCCCGTAAATCATAGACATCTTGATCCTGGCAAATATATGTTTTGCCGATTCGTATTTCATAATAATAATAGATGGGTCCACTTTTATCGGAGCCTATTTGAACGCTAAAATAATCATTACTCTGATCCACATGACGCTTGAAGACAAATATTGCCATGGCCAACTCGTTATTAACAGGATGTTACTTGATGCAGAGACCAATAATCCAATGCACCTTGTAACTGACGCTGACTGGTTAGTTATATTTGAATAACACTTTAGAAACGTAGATAGTGTTATTTGGGAGTGAAAATACATACACTAATCTCATAAAAAACATCATATTACACATCATGTTGTCATTTTTAATTATCTTGTTGCGTATGAAACCTAACCTTGCATAAATATACCGCACTAATGTTAGTGTCGTCAGTCTTTACAAAGCAACTGCCATATACGGAACGGCCAATAAGTGTGTTTGAGGCATATTGACCGCATTCAGCAGACACGTTTATTCCTGTCAAAAAGTCCGTCCTTTATGATTGAAAACACGTCTGATTGCTCATTGACAAGGTTGTAACAGTTCTTCTCATTTTATAGTAGGCTCCTTACGTTACGGAAAGTAACTACAAAATAAAAATTATAGACGAGCTTTGTTTCAATCACTGAGCTAGCATATAACTTTTCCTATCGACTTGCGCTGAGCAAAGACTAGTCTTTAGCGTTTACCGTCATATTGCAAGACCTTGCATAACTCAAAAAATCAGCCACGCTTTGAGAAGTCATGGCCCAGAGTTTTGGTTCATTATCTCGCCTTGTCAGACATCCTAACCTTTAATGGAAGCAAGAGTAACCTGAATCAAAAGCACTAAGATATTCACGTTTTGGTCAGGCTGTTCACAAGGCAGTTGTGCTCTATATTGGCACTGCCGTGATTATCTCTGGTCTAACTGTAATTGCACAAGGGGGCAATAGCGCGTTATTGTCTGTGAGTGGTATATGCAATCATGACCATCACGATCGGAGTTGACATAATCGGGATTCAGGGTTTCGAGAGGAATCTATATTGTCGTGGATACAAATGCTCTGGTGATCGCAGCTGGTGCGAATCGTTATATGATGTCTGTCGGGCCCGATTATGCCATGTAACAAGTTGACCACATATAATCGATCCTCGACGATTTTCCCAAAAATAACCGTAGGGTGTTCATTGAATTATTTCAACTAAACGAAACTGCAAGGTTTTCAACAAAAGGATGGCATCACTTAATGTGCGATAGTCAAAGTATATGAATCACCATGTCCGCCATGTATAATAAGCCCGCGTATTGTTCAATCAAGCTGTAGCTACAAGAACCAACCTACTTTAAGCTATACCAATATGTATGTGATATCAACCGCTTGTCGTAAACAACTGCAAACATACGGGACTGGCAGCGTTCATAGAGCTAGAATTGCTGCATCAAGGTCGCCCGATATAATGTGTACTTACAATGAGTTACGATGCAGTTAATCAAACTTAGCATGGACAATTGCAAGGCTTCTTCTTTGAAGCATTCTTAGTGATAATGGAAAATGGAAGCTCATTTACACATAGCTAGGATTCAGCGGGGAAACAATAATCGGCTCATGCGTGTTACACACACACCCACACCCACCCACACACACACACACATATATATGAATTAATAATGTTTGAGCCACTACATTATTTGTACATATAATGGTGTGTTCTCCGCGGTGGATACTGCGACATGTGCACAGTAACAGGAATATCATAATACAAGGCAAATACAGAAACGACTTATCTGAAAGAAGCTTATACATTTGGGCAGCCTGTGATTCGCAGCAATCAGGAACAAATCAAACCCTAGCTGAAAACACTGGAAGAGTCTTTCACAAGCTAAAAATCCTACAGATTTCGATGAACGCTATCTTGTCTCATTTCGTACTATTGTGAACTAGTCAAACCCTAGCTGAAAGCACCGGAAGAGTCTTTCACGAGCTAAAAATCCACAGACTTTGATGAACGCTATCTTGACTCAGTTCGTACTATTCTGCATACACCGTAACAGATCCGGGTCACACGATAATTATTGACCGTTTAGTTCCACAAGAATGGTGCGGTAGTGCATGATTCAATAAGCTGACACCAAGTGAACAAAACTTTCAAAAATAAGCAGACCACCTTGATGACATTACTGACTGCTTCTCTTCTGCATAAGGAACTGTGATTTATGTGAGTCAAAAAAACACTGCATTGTAATAATAATAATGCGAAACATATTGTCAGCCTGTTTGTCCGTTTTGTTATTTGTCTCCGTTACTAGACTAATGCAAAAACAACCGAGAAACATTCACCACAGATGCTCAATTCTTGCCCCTGGTCAGCCGAAAGTGCATCTGCCCTTCGACATTTACACATAATACTGTGAATTACGTAATATATCTACATAATTCCATTATCGGTGGTGGATTTGAATAGTTGAAACTGATAGCCATAAATTCGTGTATCTGGCAGAATGAAATGGCGCAAAGTGGATTTCTTCATCCTTGAAAACTGATGTAGCGCGCATTACCATATATATCAACAAATAAGGGATGGATTATCTAGCCTGAGCTTAAGTGAGTGCTAGAAAGTTGATGACCTTAGTGACGATAAGTGACTGCTCCTAATGATACTGACAAGGTATCAGTTGATTTAGCTCATCATTCTTTACCCCATTTTCTACATGTAATTCTTTCAAATATTTGGAAATATCCTACCAAGCACATGGAATTTGGACAGGGCGCGCCAGGTTTTCATCAGTATCTGTCCCTTTCATTTCCCCAATACCTATTTCGTTGCAGCTAACACAATCCCTGGTGACTATGATGGCCGATATAGAGTCACAGTAAGCAGATAGCTTCAGGCCATAGACAGTCAATCATCAAAGTGGCTCGCTTCTATACTGATGGGGTAGTAAATGTCAGGACAGAGTAATGTCTGATTGAGTCAACAAAAACAGCGTAATGATTTTTCCCGGGATATAGAAGATTGAGGAAGTACTTTTTTTAGATATTCATAAATTATACTGGTGCCTGACAGAAGTTTGTCGCTGGATTATGAGGTAACTCTTTCAACTCGAACAACCACAATACAAAGAATGTAGCCCAAATTTGATTAAAAGCATGACGCAGATAAGATTTTTGGCCGTTTGAACCTCAAGTACTGAAGGATTTTAAATAGGCATCAACATTTAAATATTCGTAGAAACATGGAACGAGTATGCTTTCCAAAGGGGTTTAAAAAGCACTTCCTGTAGTTAATGTAAATTCGACGCCATTAATGTTCCAATACTCGCCGGGTGGGGGATATTCTAATCGAAGATTCATTACGTTCGCGCAAATCACGTTGATGTTAATGCCGCAGCATGCATCGTGCAACCCAAACAAGTTGTATACATACCTTTTGTCTATCTCGCCAAATAACAAAGCTGCTCTTGCAAAATCCTAATGTTGTTAACTAGCAAATGGTAGCTCATATATTTTATGCAGGTCAGGCTTGATATTCTGATTAACCGTTACGACGCATAATGAATACTTGTAGCATATCGGAATATCCATTAATGTCATGTTGGGTGACGTAGACATATTCATATTACGTTTAGCTAAGTGTATCGCGCTACGTCTAGAAAACGCGCAAAAATAATATATTCATTTAGGCCACAATACTTCCTGGACAAAACATGATAGTTAATAAGTTGCATAACGACATTGATTGATTATCTGTAGATGAAAGATGTATATTACAACGCAATCTTTGTAATTATCAGCAGCATGTCCCACATGTATACACTAGGAATGAAAATCTGATCGATTGCTGCAATCAATCATGTT
Source organism: Urechis unicinctus (assembly GCA_034190875.2). Taxonomy (NCBI): domain Eukaryota; kingdom Metazoa; phylum Annelida; class Polychaeta; order Xenopneusta; family Urechidae; genus Urechis; species Urechis unicinctus. The sequence goes on along the minus strand of CM067351.1, from coordinate 36,001,828 downwards.
CCACGACGAGACTCTAAGCCTCTTTGGAGTAGTTTCGGGATTGAAAATGTAATACAATTTTGAACCATTATTTAGTTAGATAGATTCAAATTCGAAAACGCAAGCTCAGTATTCTAAACAAAGTAATGCTGTAACATACTTTCAAAGAAAATCATGAGGGTTACAATTACGCTGATCAAGTGCATTGGGTATTCATGTCATAGTTCGATATCGGCAACATAAACACATGTTTTGTCCCGGTCGGTATGGCTCGACAACCGTGATTCCGCTCATGACAGCATCCATAAATGAAAATGTCGCGTCTTTTATCATTAGGGTCGGTTTATAAATGGCCTCTTAACGAGACCATGGTTTCGCTATGGAACAGCAATTGACATTTACGACAAGGGAAATGCAGCATACGGTAGGTTTAGTTATTGAGGTCACAATATCTAAATTAATCGCATCATTCCATTCCTATTTCATCTGTTCTGATAGTTTTTGTGTAAAACATGAAGCTCTTGGAAATGGAAATTAAAAAGATACGCGCGTATTATTCTCGGCGAGCATGCCAAGGAGTGGGGAAGGAGGGGGACTTACAAATAATAAATGCATTTACTACTGACCGTATTACGAGAATAGCTTCGAAATGTATTACATTATCTTATTACTCGTCATCGATAATACATCATTAACCTCCTAGCTGACTTAACACTCCCGCATTCGATCTACTTACCCGCAAGATGTCCTAGAAAAAACAACGGGCATTTTTGAAGTCAATGCACGAAGCATGGAAATACTTCCCTTAGGGCAGTAATTCCTCCCTGAACATCGGACATGCACTATTACCTTCCATGTGCATGGCGAATTCTAGGCCAGAGATTATCGATGGTCTGACTAGGAGACCAACTCATTCTCGTCCTGTCAAGCGCAACATTATCTATTGTAGAAGCACACGTGCCCTTACTCGAATTGGTGCAAAAGTTCATAGTGATGACAACGGTCGGTGGAGTTTCTGTAATGGCTACTGGTTTTGTTCTGATTTTTAGCATTTGGTCATGATTAACCCGACCACATCGTCGAAACACATGCGGTGCTGATTGTATAGTTTTTTTTAGTTGTGCTTGACCGTTTAACTGTGATAACAAGGGTGGTTAGTACAGATGTGTTGTTTCAGATAGATATACTATTGGAATGGCCTTCGCTATTATTGAACAACACTGAAATGTATCAGGAATATTCCCTTGGGCTATTAAGTTACCTAGAATATTCGGACATAGGCCAGAATGAGTATTGGTGCCACGATTGTCGACGCCGTGCAGGCTGCTTTTACAGCAATAGCTGGGCCATATTGATCGCCTGCTCGGTGGTCCGCTTTCTAGTGTGGATACAATGAGCCGTGAATGAGCGATAGATTCACACAGAGCCTATTTAAACAAGAACCGCATTTAGGGTAAACCTTATTACCTTCCAGGCGAGTGGCCTAGCATGAAATGTACCATTTGTATAATCTGCAGTTTTATTAGCCGTTGACTGACGTCGTATGTGCTGCAATCAATATTATTGAAGTAACGCTTACTGATTTAACAGCATCCGCGGAATCATATTACTCGTCTGTTCAGTGGTCCGCATTCATGTGCTGTTTGAGCAACTACTTACAAAGAGATTCACAGGCATCTGCATGTTAATCAAGTTGGTTGTAATTATTGACCGATACAAGTATAATGCCACAAATTATTTACCATCTTATCCCATTGAGCGAGTGCTCTCTAAGCTTCAAACATATTTATTCTCAATGCAAGCAGCTCACAAATATAATTCTTTATTTATTTTCAAAAGTGCATTTACTGTAATAATTCTGCTTAAAATAAGATGTATAAAGACCAATTATGTCGAACAATCGTTTTGCAAACACTGACGATCTGACAATTTCCATAAGTTGTTTCCATATTGAAATCATACACAAAACAGGACTGGTTTTATTTAGCCACTAATTGCATAATTCTTGCGGTAAATCACAATGCGGAACCTTTGTTCTCCTTTGCACTTTATTAAGCTTTCCTACTTCACAAATGAGCGCTCTGTGGAAGCCCACAATTACACTTAATATTACTGAAGAGCGGTCGTCCTTGATAAAAATCCTTACATATTCTGCTGGGGGGTTAAAGGAATTGCTGATTGACATTCTGATTCGATTGTAGCTAGAACCAATCGCTACGGTGATTGAATATGCCTTGGCCGTTGGCATAATGCCTAATCTGTAAAAATGAAAATGGTTAGCTGCAGATGCTTTCTGCTTTATGCGACCATGACACGAGATGAACAGCTTATTATCACAACCTACACTTTCTATACTAACCTGAACAAGGCTTTTTTTGTTCACTGAGGCTTACCCGGTCTATAAGCACCTTACTACCTAGTTATTAAAACATGAGGCGATTGAAAATGCGACAGGTTAACTAATTTCATAGCTACTAATTAATTTAATCCTGTTTCTATCAGTAGAAATGCAGATGCAAAAGTTTCGCATGGAGTAGACCTTTGTACGCCAATACAATGGTCTATCCATTAACCAAGGACGCGACTAATGAACTTTGTCAGCTAAATGTAGTTTTCCAATAATGCTCAAGAACTTCCTGGGCAAACGATGCCTACCAAGCTGATCCCGCTACAGAGTACTTTGCTTTTTGCTTCGAAATGTACTTCTGAGCTGGGAATATGATAGTCATAGAACTAACATTTCAACCCCACTGGCATAGATGACACAATCGCGGTTAACGTGTATTGCCAGATAAAGCGCATTTGATTAAGATCACAACTCTATGTATTGTTTCACCATCCATGCAATTGATATTTCATTCACTGTTGGGAAAATAGATGTAAAGTTTGCACAGCTGGCCATATGAATCCATTGATGATGCTTGCACATACGTATATAGGTGATAGCTTTTATAGAAAGGTTCTAGCATCTTCAGCGTAATCATTTTACATGCTGGATCCCTTGACATTTATTACAGCCACGTTTGACCGCCGAGCGGTAACGACCTGACGCACAAGCGCAAGCTAATCAGTGACACTAGCGCGTATCTCACCAAGTCACGTTCAGCATTCACACGAAACCTACGAACCTTCTGTGATTTCTGATTTCAATTGTCCGTATTGGGTGCGGCATCAAGGGTATGAATCTATTAAGGACATGCATTTCAAAGAGATCAATGTGATGGCTTTTTTCCTAAATATATATTATCCTTGTATCTGTCCTGCACCGCCAGTTAAGTTATATATTCAATTACTACGGGGCTCTATAATATGTATTGAGCCAATAATATCACCGTAATACTAGATCGTTATGTCCTTCCCAATGGTCATACGTACGAAAAGAGCCTCGTAAAACAATAGTTTTAACAGAATGCAAAATAATAATTGACATTGTCTGCTGCACTACAACTTGCCACATCAAATATAACTAACATTTTGAAGCACTCACGCTTACATCGTTCACCTGTTCTACAAATACATTGCCAGGTTCACAGTGTAAATACTGCAAACCAGTCAAGCCAGGCAGAGCCGTGAATAAAGGACGATTTCGACCGTTTCCAATGGCCAACATTACATATGTGTACACATTAGATGTGTGCAACTGTATATGGAGAACACTTGATATATTTATGAACGATATATCGTACTTAAATATAATGCCTATAAACTATTTCAAATAGACGTGCAAGAAGCTTGAATACACTAGATTCATGAAAACCATCATAATTATCTGATGCCAGATCATTTTTCTCGCATTAAAGGAAATATGACCCAGTGGCTAAATTGAAATTAAATACACCGTAATGCTGATACCTTAAGATGTTTCTTGATGAAACACATATGCAGCTGCGTAACTTTATAGATGTATACTTGAATGTTGGAATCAATTCAGCTTCATGAATAGTCTACAATTGTATTTGTCAACTGTGAGCGTTATCTGGACCGCTAAGACCGCATAACTGCTCTATTGCTTTGCTTTTGACAGAAACGTGAAGCGTAATAAGGCATTTCTGATATTCAAGGGGATTAGTTTATCGTTATGGAGGTATCTCTATGTGTAAGAGCTTGTAATAAAGAAGGTTGTTTGTTTAAAAGCACGTTTTTACGGTCAGTCGAAAGAATAATTGATGTGCCCTCCCTTCACACCATTGAACGTGAACAATATAAAGGTAGCAAAGATATGGTGAACTTGTCTTGCATACACCATTCAAACACAGACGCAGCTACAATAACAATGCGTGTTAGCTCTGCATAAATTGCTGCCTCAACTTCTTACGCAGTTCGTGCTTTGTTTACAGAAATGACGGCATAGAGGTGCTTGTTCGCTTTGTTTTGCAGATGCAATTAGCCAACGTGGGAATGATGGATTCACACCAAACACCAAGTAGCACCGGATTTGTTCACTTGACTCAAACTCTTATAAGTATGATGCTGCGAAATAAAATAAACAGTTGCTCAGCAGTGTTGTATAGCGTCGATGCTGTTTTCATATTATTTACTGTCCAAAATAAAACAGACGTTGATGATGAAATTGCAATTTTCATGGCTTGTGTCTATAACAGGTCAAACGACCATCAAATATCATGACTAGATTGAAAAAACCAAAGAGTACATATTTATAAATTTTGCCTATAAAATATTTCATAATTTATCGGTCTGGAAGCTGTCGTTCCTTGCTGTTCGCGTGAATGCGAATACACAGAACTATTAACGCCATGATTTCCCCCGCTTCAAGCAGATGCAACATATCCAGAGTGCTTGGTTCTATACGGGTTTCTGTCAACTGTAGACACTGCCCGATACGACGTGCATATCATATTGACCATGTTATTCTTATCACGTGCTTTTATGGACACTAGGCTGCGCATTAATCACCGTAAAGCCCTCCGATTGGTTTGATGGTTCATATTAATGTGCGCATATATAACAGATTGTCGCTGCTAATAGTATTAGACTCTCAATATGTGACTTGATATAACGACAGTTAATACCTGGTCATTTAACATGCTGCACTTATTGTCACGTTTCCGTCAATCAAAAGGCGGTACTTTTCCTATATTGGAATAATACGCTTGAAGTCTATACATTTGCACTGCTCACCTGACATTTTCCAAACAAGTGGAATGCGCCAGTGAGTAGCGTTGTGGAACCTGATAGATTGCAGCAATCAATCGCATTATCTAACTGAAGATTGGTGGGCTTGTGCTGATAATTGCATATATCGCTTTAACAGCACGTGATCAACGA